>WEIV01009464.1:150094-183241 GCA_013390005.1 Calyptomena viridis
AGTATAGGTCACCCTCCGGAACTGGCTGTGTCTCTCCATAGACTTCAGAGGGACCTATGTGACTGACTTAGAATAGATGTCAAACTTTTGATGGGTAAATATAGATGAGATGAATCCCTGTTTCCATGTTTTCATAATGATGGAGCTACATTATTACTGTGTATGTAATGCACATCTTTTTGCACATGGGTTTTGCTGTACACATATATAAATACATATATAAATGTANAAATCTTACATACAGTTACTGGCAAAGTTCACAGCTTTTATCAGCTTTTTTCTTTACAAACAAGAAGTCTTTGAGTCAAACCAATGAAGCACTTCTCCCCACAGTCTTAAAGGAATGTAAGCGGAGAAACCCATAAACTATATTGAGAATGTACAAATATTTCTAAACCTCCTCTGAATTCCTTTAAAGCTACTGATTCAAAAAATGATGGTGAAAATGTTCAGGTAAATGTATCAGCAAACTATTGTACCATGAAACAATACCTTTATTATACAGCACATAGAGCATGGCAACCACAATCTGATATATACATAAGATAACATATGGTATGATGACTGACCTATCCAGGTGAGATGTGGATTATACAAACAGTTCAGAGCTGGTACAGCTAAAGCTTGGAGCCTAAGCAGAGCCGATAGGACAGTGTGGCACAGCATTTGTTTTCCTGGCACCTGAACACAGATGGTCACTCTAATTACAGGCTACTGGCCTCAGGAATTCCTCCTTCATGCCATTTTTATTTTGGTTTGTTTTCAAAGGATGTATTTCCTCTTTGGTACCATAAGGACAACAAGATTATGGTCTGAGGCTGCTGTTATTACGATTTCTAAACAGCAAGCAAAATAACATATATGGGTGAAAAGGCTATTTCATTTTATTTTTCAAACACCTGGAAATGCAGATAATAGACTTGCTTGTCTTGGGTTAGTGGAACAGCCTTTTCATTGCAGTGAGCAGTGTAATTGCACACAGGATGAATTTCCTCTTACGAATGAAACATTGATATGTAGAATTGTATATGTATCACATACCCTTTATTTTAATCTTTATGAAGTTCTAGTAGTGCTTGGTACTAGTAAATGGGTGTGCAGTTACCCTACACTTTTGTGGTCCTGCTTTCTCAGACGTCGTACACACTCTCCAGTGAAAGGCACATTGTGCAAGGTGGTCAGTGAACGCCTTTCCATGGGGTAATGCCCATCAGTGCTCAGCTGGACCAAAAATGGTCAATACAATACAAATGGTCAATGTGAATGATTTGCAACTCCTTCATTTTAGCAGATTTTTGAATTATTTGAATTATTACTTGAATTATTATTTGAATTATTACACTTTGCCTATTTTCAGATTAAAAATACAGTAGAAAAAAATGGCTGTGTTTTTTGGTCATTTGTACTTCAACACTGTGCAGCATATGGATGACCAAGGATCAAGGTTATTAAAAAAAATCAGCACAGTCATAATAACGATCTAGAAAAATAAACAGCAATGGCCCTCTTACAGAGCTGGACATCCACATTAGCTAGTAAAACATTGTCAGAAAATGCTATGTTCCAGGGTCAGCACCTTTTCTGAATCACATAACATTCTGAGTTGGAAGGGACACACAAGAATCATCGAGTCCAACTCCTTAGTGAATGGTCCATACAAGGATTAAACGCACAACCTTCATATTTTGAGCACCATGCTCTAACCAACTAATACAAGTAGACCATTACTGCTATATACTACTTAGAATTTCTTTAAAAGATGGAGAGCTGGAATGGGAGACAAATACTGGCAGAAACACAAGGATTTCTTAGATGAAGTCCACCCACTCAGGTGTTTGTGGAAGCAGCCGAAAGCAGAAAAATGATGCAAGTGGGATCTTAAAATGATCCTCAGAATGCATGAGAAACAACATGAACACTCATTTCCACCTTTACACTGTATCTAAAAGATGTAATGTTGTACTATTTCTGACCAGAAATTGTCTTGAGAAATCCTCATTATCCATCTTTAATTTATTTTGGAATACATTTTTGGTATTAGGAACACTTATAGAATGATTAAAAAAGGCATTTTCTTTTCTCATCATTTACCTGCTACTATAGACAACCATATCATCACACTTTATAAATACAGTTATCAAAAATTAGCTGTGGTTATAACTTCCTAGAAGTCCAGCTGAAACTCTCGTTCCTTTCATTGCCAGACCTCATTGTGTCCAACATGAATGTATTCACACCATTTTATATCCTTGTGTCACATTGCCCTTCAGGATAAAGTCCTTTTCCTCCTGGAAATGGGCTTAGAGAAATAAACGGTGTCTTCTCTAAGACTTTCCTTTGCAACATAAAGTTAGCAAAGTCCTTTTTAATTCTGTCATGTGATGAGCTCTCCATTCTCTGGTTATTGTCCCAGTCTTTGCTTTCACCTATTTCTGAATTCACGTTTCAGTGGTAGATGTAAATGAGACTGCTTTAACAGTGCCCTCTGTAATCAATAGCTCTTCAAATCACAAAATATAATGTTAGTACTTTAAAAGAAATACTGCCCAGGAGAAGCATGAGAACATGCAATATTCCTATTCGGTTGAAATTAAGATTCACAGGTTATTAAAGGTTTAAACCTTATTCAATAGAAAAATAACTTGTTCATTTTTCAGTCAAAGGACATGACTGATCTCAGCACACAGCTAAGTATACCAGTTTCTTAATGATATTAAAGAGAAGAAAATTTGATAGGGGTGGGACTTGTGAGAAATCGCTGAAAAATTGCTGAAAAATTGCATATTAGCTTTAACAATACTCTGATAAATCCTTAATAAAATCATAAATCACAAATTATTATCCTTAATAAAATCACAAATCACAAATTATTATTTGTATTTTTTGCACTCTCAAGTCCCTGAAGCCTTCAGACAAATAAAGAAATCTGTGTCCCTGCCCATTCTGTTCTCCATAGACACAGGAGGAATCCAGGGTCCCTGTCAGTCCTGTCCTCCTCTTCCTTTCTGGTTTTATAAAACACTTTATATACATAAATTTTTGCTTAACCTTTTATATTGTGCTATGTGTTTTTTTGAATGTAAGAAATACCTACCCCGGAGTTGGAAGAGAAAGCTGCGAGACAGTTCAATATTTATCCCCATTCAAATGTGACTGTCTTTTCTGGAGGATGCCAGGTGCTTCAAACACTGCCAAACATATGGCAAGGCTGTGGCGCAGCCGCCTTCGACGGGGAGCTGAGCTAATAGCCCCACATGCATTTCATTTAAAAATATGGACAACTATTCAATCAAAATGAATTTTGTCATCTTGGTCAGAATTGCATTCAGTCTGCGTTGAGAGACTTGAAAGGACACTCCACTGCTCATATTTTATAACAATGACTCATTCAAGCTGCTATAATCCCAGTCAGATACAGTACAATGCTATTCCTTGCCTGTTTCTTTTCTTTCAGCTGTAACTTTTCCTCAGCTATGCACAAAACTCAGTGGTTGTCAAGAAGTTCTTGTTAGCACCTGCTTTAGGGGCTAGCTACTTATATCCAAGGCTTTGCACTTTCATACTATTTTCCCCCTCTAACTTTGACCCTTTTTCTCAGAGTATGAAATGTATATCATCTTTACCTTGCAGCTACAGGACTGGAAAGCAGCTACAGTTACAGATCTGTATGATACAACCTTTTTGCCTGATTTTCTGATGAAAAATGTATAAGCAAGTAGAAAACATTATTATCCCAAAGCAATTCGTATACAAAAGCATAGCAACCCTACTAACCCCAGCAGAGGCAGCAGATAACTCAGCTGTATTATTTTTTGTTTAAAAGGGATTTACCTTCTATCATGGTTTCCTATGCTGGTTCCAACGCTCATTAAAAGTACTGGATCAAAAAAAGCCTTTGTGAAATCCTACACTGAGTGAACAGTGAACCTCCTCCCCCCAAAAAACAGAAAGAATAATAATTGGAAGAAATAAGCATGTAAATTAATCTGTGGGGCTCGTTAGAAAGATATGCTCCATTTGAGGAACTAGAATAACTTAGATATTAAAGGCATGAAGCAATTTTAGAGGTAACGATCAAATTAAATGAAAATAACTTTTTGTTAAAAAAAAAATCATAATTAAATAATCAAACATCCAGTGCCAGGCTGCATTCATAACAGGATATGAAATTTTTCCTAATTTAGTAGGAAGAAAAAAATGGGGAAGGAAACAATGATTCTGTGTTGTCCACAAAGGAATAAAACAATATATAAAAAAAATCTGTTACCTCCCTCTACTGCTCCCTCTCCTCCTACCCATGCTGGGTGGGTGAGCTCCAGACCTCAGACGTTGGGCTCCAAATGGGATCACCTAGCTCAGTGCAGGAGACTCACCTCTCCCCACCCAGCAAAAAACTATCTTTGCAGGAAACAGCAACATTTCCCCTAACTCTCAGCCCCAGTGGATCTGAACACACTGTGACAGCCACCTTCGCCACAGGCAGCCTAAATCTGCAGAGCAAAGTGATGGGGAGGCTCAGGCTGGTGTCACAGGGGTGCCCAGAAACCAGGTTTGGGTTTCTTTAAATGGCTGTGCATTTGGTTCTTGTTGGGGCGGAGGGAGCTGCAGGAGGAGCTAGGGGTAGATTATTCCAGCTAAATAATCAGCACACTGAAGTAAGTGGCTAGACCACAAGTATTTGGAGACAGTAACTGTAAACTTGGTGTATGCTGACTAAAATAGTTTCTCAACAGCTGTAAGTTATTATATAGACACTGAGCTCTTACATCCTTTATTAACAGTCACTGAGGAAACTGCTCAATTTTTTTTCTTATGCACAACATTATGAAAAAACAAAGAAAAAATATTCCTCCATAGATGGTTACAGCATTTCTAAAGACATGTAATAAAATGCCAAGCTAATTAAATTGGATTAGATCATATTAAAAGTACAATTTTTTTCAACTCTATGAATTGTGTTAGGGAGATCCAAAAGCAGGAAATATTTGTATTTACCTACATATGCATAGCTCATACTTACAATCAAAGTAAAAACATTTGAATTAAAATTATTATGCTTATGGCTAATGAATGATACTATTTCTCAACTTGTATGTGTTTGCTGAGAAGATATCCTCCTGATTAGGAAGACAAGGTCACTTGTGCTAAGGTCAGCAAACATCTTGTTCTCATTCAAAGATGGGGAGAGACAAGGTCCTGAGCATCACATCAGACTGTGTTCATTGTGTGTGAATGGCAGGAGCTGGGCATTGTTTAACAATCATCATTACGGGCACAGGCTACCTCAGCAGCTAAGTGGCCTCTGAGGTCCTCCAGTGTGAATATGTGTACCTTTATAGAAGAAGATTACTAAATAAAACAAGTAACAGTCTATTTCCATGCAATTAAGCCAGCCAGGTGTGTGCTCCCACTTGGAAACATGACATGTTTTGAAAAAAAATTGATGAAGGAAGGCAAATTCTGCTAAAGGCATGAAAGTTATACAGTATCTGTCCTGTATAATGAGTGAAAGAAAGAATTTCTTCTGCTTAAGATTATAACAAATAAAATGCAGACCAGACTGTTAGGCTATAGGAACATATTTTCAAACTGATGAGCAGAGACTGAACTCCTGACAGGCCAAGAGGTGCAAAGATCTTCATAGCTGTAAAATGGAGCCTTACAGCTTTTTGAATGGGACTGAGTGGTAGGCTAAGGAGGAGATCCTGGTATCAGAAGTTGAAACTTGTGATGAGTCCTTTTGTCCTTTGTCTCCAAAAGAAGGAGGCATTTGTTCATTGTGTTCATTTGCACCACAGCTATGTAATCTCATGCCTCAGATTTCTCTTGGCCTTTAGAGAAACCTTTTATTTCCTTTCTCCCCACAAACTTCACTTCTGTGATTTTTTTGGCTCCCATGTAAAGCACCAGAGATAGGTCTTAACTAGGGACAGGACAGGGTATATTGATAATTCTATTGAAATATAAATACCTCAAATGCCTTTGAGATATACCCAAAAGGTTATACCTGCCACCTGACACATCTGAGGCTGTAAAGGAATTTTCCCCAAAATCAGATTGGTAGGAATGTTAGGATCATCTGACAATTAACTAACAGCATAACTGCTAATGAAAACTGAAATCAGCAGTGAAACCCTTGATCTCCCCAGCTGTCTCTATGATGTATAACTGTGTGTTTGGACCTTTTGCTGTAGATCTGCAAGTTGTCATAGGGAGCTGGCAAGCTTTTTGTGCCTCCTTTGTGGCCGAACATCTATTGAATGGTCAAATGCAGTAACAAGTAGCTGGGCTCAGTGATCTAAACAGTCCTTTTCAGTTCACATTCATGTAATAATTTTCTTTTTTGTATAGGTTAGGCTGCTAGCTATGCAGAAGAGAGAAAGGTAAGTGATGCCCCATAGTAGGGGCATTTTGAAGCAGCAGATTTTCAGCATCAGTTTCCAGATGAATGGCCTAGTGGTCTTTCACTAGAATTTCAGGTCATGATTGTGTGTATGTAACACTACCAGGACAGATCTGCTGAATTATCAATAACAATCTGTTCTCTTGCACTGATGCTGTAAAATTACCACATATTTGTTTCACAAAAGCTTTTATTTCAATATGTCTTAAATATCTTATTAATAGAATTATTCTGCTATTATCATTTAATCCAGTGTGTTATGAATATGGCATTTGACAGCCTATGGCTGAGAATTCCAGCTACCTTTCTGGATTACGACCATAAAGTTTTACAGCTGTATGTGGCAAGTCAGTAGGGTCAGCAAAAAAGGAGCCTGAATTTTCTATGCAGATCCATAAAGCTGCTGCTGAATTGTTATTCTTCCCCTTAGTGGGAGTCCCAAGAAACCAAATGGTCTGAATTATCTTCTAATGGACCTGTCTCTCAGGGGAAAGGTAAAAAATAAGACATAGCAGGGAGTACAGGCAAAGAGTTCAGTGGGCTTTGAAGTCTTCAGCCCAGTGTGGCAACCTAAAATGCAGGTGTGAGGGGCTGTTTGAAGGGCCATCCTGATTCCCACTCCAGAGAAATCCTCATATGAATTTTCTCCCTATGGGAAGATCTTTTTTTAACTGGTCAGGCCAAAACAGGGTAAGGATGATGCTCAGCAGTAGGCAATGGCTTCTTTGGAAATCACTGATGAGAAGGCAGGCAGACAAGTATCAAAGCAACCACCGGTCACTGCCCAGAGGTTGCTGCTGCTCTCCATACAAACAAGGATGTGAAGGGGTACCTCTTCTACCATTGAGTTCATGGCACAGCAGGGTACTCAAAGGTTATCTGTGATAAGCCAGAAAAAAAACAAGACTGAGAAAGCCAGAGAAGTAGCTTACCCAGGGGGTAGATAGCAGATTTATAACACTAACATTTGCTACTGATATCTCTGGGCTTCAAAGTCCCCAGGATACGGCGCAGGACTCCATTCTTCTGTGTAAACTTCAAACAAAGAAACCATCGTAACCCCAAAGTTCTACTGAGTAATAATTTAATCTGAGTCATTTTATCCAAGCTATTTAAACTTTAGTCTAAATAAATCAGACTAGTAAAATGTCAATAATATAGAAGGTACAGAGCTCATTTCATTTATTTATTCTGAAAAAGTACCAGAGCATTTGTTCAGGAAACAGACTCTGGGCATCTTACAATTGGGTGTGGGTGAGAGATATGTCACAAAACTAGGAGCCCGTTCAACTTCAGTTGATTTTGCTCTTTATTCTGATTTCATATTATTATACCAGTTGTCCATAGACTATATTAAACACTGTCCAAATAGTTAAAGCTCTTAAAGAATTTTAAATTCTGAACTAGGAAAACCACAGCTTGTAATGAGGACTGAAAAATATCTGGTCAGGAAATGTAACTCTTACTCTCGACATTTCAATAGTTTTTTTCAGAAAAGCCACCAGGAAATCCACCCTAAATAGCTTTGAATTTATATTGAGAAACACAATTGCAACATATTAAAATGGTTGTCATATATTAAAAATTATTCATCTCCAAAAATTACTTTTTTTCAGTTGTGATGAATGTTTAGTTAAAATGCACCAAAAGGCACAGAAGTCCTCCTCTTTTCCTTCAATTCTTTCCTGGAAACTACCAGGTGAAACATGAAAGCTAGGCAAGAAGTAGATGGGGACAGTACAGAAGCAATAGGAAAGGTAGGATGTCAGCTTGAAGAGTATGCTGCTAATAAACTGAAGTTCCCTCAGAAACATGGATGATGTGGGCCTTCCGACACCATCCCATGCAATCAACTGCAGAGCTCAGGCTAGAATTTAGGCTGCAGGGAGACACAAGCTGACATTTGGAAAAGCAAAATAAACCAAATCACTCTAAGTTTGCTGTTTTCCCTTTCTTTCAACTTGCAGTCTACCTTTGTAAGCTTGTCTGTGTGGTTAAATTACTCTTCCTTTCTGAGCAGGACAGTGGTTTGCCACCACCATCCTCTCTGTTAACAAAAAGAGAGAGGAAGAGGGGAGGAAAAACATGACTTGCATTAGAGTAGCTCCTCAAGGCCTCTGTAAAGTGGGCATCCCACTGTGCTTGGCTCAGGATGGGAGGACAGGGCTTGTCCAGTGCGTCTCTTGCTGCTTGGAGCACACAGGAGGTGCCAGCAAAAATGGACAGAGATGGAAAGTACTGGTGGGGAGGAAGGGAAAGGTGACTTAATAGACTCACCTGCTAGCTGGAGATTACTATTGCTGCACAGTCATAGTTTAGAAACAATCTTCATAATTTTTATTGAAATGGCAGATGGACCAAGGCTGAGACCTCCCAGTGGAGCCTCTTTTGTCACCTGGCACGTCAATGGCACAACTGGGTATAAAACCCAGGGGTACGATTTGCACCCCTCCTTCAGTCTTTTGATGGATAAAAGGGCTCTCCAGGCAGGTGGCACAGGGCCAGTCATGCAGCAGGGCCAGTGTTGTGGTTTTAAGTAGGAATCTCCTGAGACTCTTAGCACTGGAAAGGGTGTTTAAGACACTTCAGTCTACCTTGGTTTAAGAGTTGGATTCAACGATCCTAGTGAGTTCCTTCCAACTCAAGAATGTACTGTGATTCTGTGACTTCTGGGCTGAGTCTAAGGTAGCATGATTCAAATATTTCCTTAGGTGTGAGTGTGTGGATGTCAGTCCAGAGCACCTGACTTCTGGTACCATTTTCTGCTCAAACAGCTCTTTCCATCTCTGCTGGGGAAGAACCAGGTATGAAGCTGGAATGTGCCATTCCCAGGCTGCTGAGGATGCCAAGGGCCAGGCAGTGCCCACAAATTAACATTCATCTTGTCTGGGTGAATGAAACCTTCTCACCTCACAGCATCTACAACTGGGGATTTATTTACAGTATAGCTTTCATTAAATTTTGACGAAAATTCGGTGTTGTCAGGAACCACTTTTGTCACTACCAAGACTGCCTTTTCTAACATTAAATATGTCAATGGCAGACAGTTAATTACAGCACATGTTCTACATCTAGGGATGAAGTAAGGAATGCAGAACTAGGCCATGGGAATTCAGGGGAGCAATATTAGGACTATCCCAATTGCAACCACAGAAGGGACAAGGAGATCTTATCCAGTTCCCAGCCTGAAAGCCAGGCTGCTGATGCTAACCTGATCCCAGCAGATGTTTGTCTGAGCAGTCCTTAGTAGGCTTGGTTACAGAGATTGTGCAGTTCGCTTCTGCAACCTTGTTCCTGAGTTTACCTGTCTGATGGCAAGACACAATCCCTTCAGAGCCTGGCATTGAATGTATTCCAGAGTTTAACATTTTCCTTTCAAAAAACTGGAAATAATAAACAACTAAACAATCTCTTCTCCAGTAAGGTACGTTTAAAGGAAGATGTGATTCACATCCTTTCAACTGTTCCTCACTTTTTTTCTTTCTGTCACTCTCCTCTAATAAAGCAGGAGACATGATGTGAACATGATTTGAACAGCAAACCAAAAGCAAACACCAAGCACAGCTTCTGACTGGATACTCTCTCTGATCACTGGTCTTAAATTTCTGCTTTCTCAGGAAGAGCAATTTTACCAAGTGCCTTGTAAATCAAAGGAATATGAACCCCTCAGCAGTGAAGAGGTTGAGTTATCAGGAAGACAACAGTACGAATGTAATTTCTATCAGTAAAGCTGATTCAGCCTCTTCTATTAATGAAGATTTTGATGGATTTCGTGAGATCAAGTAAAGCAAATGTACACACCATTACATTAATGCAGTAAGATGTTCTTTGGCAGTTTATTCCTAAGTACATCGACAGGACTATTAGAGTGCTAGCAGTATTGTCCAAGTCTACAAAAATCATGACAGTGAAACAGAGATACCCGAAACTACTTAAGAAGTGTTGCTTCAACTGACTGTCCAGGGACATGGTTGCTTTGTATTTATCCTAATATTTCTACTGGGAGGAAATTAGATAGCATTGTACTGAAATATACTGGCTTTGCTGCTTAAGGAAAACATATCTCCCTTCTAGGAATGGCTACATTCACTGATCTTGAATCAGATGCAGAGGCATAAGGAGAGTATAGATCTGACTGAGGGAAAGCTTGTTACTCTCCAAACAAAACAAAATCAAATAAGAGGAGTTTCTGCCTTCTGCAGCCAGAAAGGAGCCTGCAGAAGTTATTACAAGGCACTGCTGTGACTCATTGCATCAATAACTATTTCCCCTGGTATCTGAGCTGCCTTCTGGATATATCTATTTTCTCTTGTCTTATATTTAGTCCATGAGAGTCTGGGAGTGAAACCACCTCTGTTTGGACAGGAGACATCAAGTTCTGAGAGTGCTAATTGCTACCTTTATATAAAATATCAGACAATAACAATTACAATATAATGACTGAATATCGGGAATGGTGGCAGGGCATGCTGTTCCCGCTGGTAGCAACTGATGTTATAGCAAAAATGGGTAATCATCATCTATGCTGAATGGAGCAGAAAAGGCTATGTACTGTATTTATATCAGTTGGGGTGCTCCCCAGTTTATCTGTGAGGTCAGGCTTGCAGGCCCTTGAAATATAATTTGGGAAATAACTGGACCAGTTCTTCCCAGTGAATGTAGAGCAATGAACACTCTGATGAGAGACAAAAGGAGAAGAATTTGGTCACTGAAGAACATAAGTTCCAAATTAAACATGAGAAAATACAAAACTCAACAAAGGGCTTGGATAAGGAAGGGGATAGAAAAGCAGAAATTTATCTGGAAAATAAAGGGATATTGTAGAAGAAGCATAGCTGTATGTTGGAGTGCATGCTGTTGGGCATGGAAATGAGAAGAGAGGTTTCTGTGCACTGAATCTTTAGATGTAGATGAATGTCTTTCCCTGCTGTGTAGGCAGCTCCAAGGCAACTGCTGTCTTGTATTTCAGTGCAGATGCAGAATAGTACCAGAGCAAGATGGTTTACTCTTCTTTGCTGACCAGCAACTTCTTTTGAATTATTTGATCTTTACCTTTTTTTGGAAGACAAAAGCAATATATTCTGTCAAATAGGAAAATTCAGTCTTGTGGGAATTGCTGATACTATGACAGTGCTGGGCACCAGTTAAACCATTCCAGCTGTTGCATGGTACAGGGGTTGTTTCCCCCACCAGGAAGACAGGACCACATGATACATGGATACTCATCCACACCCTCCCAATTTTCTTCTGCCCCTACTTGGCTTATCTTCATCGCTACCCAACCTCAAAATCCTCAAAATTAAAACATGCTATTAGTAGTCAGTTCAGCAAATCATGCCCTAAAATGTAGCCAGGATGACTCATAGTGCAGCTTTTCTTGTCCAACTCTTGTTTTGAGAGCTCTAGATCAGTGGGGTCACAGTCCCAGCTTTTGCCTTAGGGTCCCCATAATATTTCTGCCTTCCTTAATGCACTGTTCACACACATGCCCAATCTCTTTCTGGAAGTCTCTGTCCTTTGCATAATTACATGCAAATGGGGTCACTATACCACAGACCTTTAACTAGTATTAAACTCCTTGAATATCACTTGCAGTAGAAGATCCTAAGGGTTATTCTCATTCCTCTGCAAATTTATCCCATAGTTAAAATTCATGCACTTTTTTTCCTAAATATGCAATAATAGCCAAAGTGCACACTCTCATTCATTAACCTCACATTGATGGAGACAGGATAAAGCTCACGGGGCTAAATTCCAACCTGCTCCATTCAGTGCAGACGAATGTATAGCGCTAGGCACTAATTTTGACTCATGCATGAGAAACAGAAAGGATGTGTAAAAAAATACCTGTGACTATGCAGGAATTACACATATGAAAAATTAGAGTAGTGCAAGTCTATCCACCAAGAAAATGACAGGCTATGGAAATGGTAAGTTGCAGTTCCTTTCTTCCCCATGGGCGACATGAATTGCTTTGAAAACGTCGTCTGACCATTCACTACACTGACTGCCCACAGAGATTCTCTTCAGATTCATGCTCCCATTACATGGCCTAAAAAATTTGTGGAGACAAGGAATGTACTTGACTACTGAATCACTTTGGCGTGAAGGATAAAGGAAATAATGTCTTTTGTGCAAGAAAATAACAAGAAACAATGTCTTTTGTGCAAGACAGAGAGCTTTCTGGGAAGCTGAGTCAATGCTGAGTCAAAGACATATTTGAACAGCCCTCTTTGTTTGACAAGGTCCTTAATCTGCTTCCACTAGTAAAAAGAAAAAATGAAAAAAATGAAGTAAAGTAAAGCATAGAGTCTCTAATCTTCCAGAAATGTCCATGTACAGGAAGAGAAAAACTGAGATTAGCTCAGTTGGTTAGAGCATGGTGCTAATAACTCCAAGGTCATGTGTTTGATCCCCATAGTAGGCCATTCAATCAAGAGCTGGACGCGATGATCCTTTTGGGTGCCTAACAACTCAGAATACTCTGTGACTCTGTGAGAAACAAAAATTGGAAATGACACAAGTCTTGTTACCTCCTGTTCCTTCAGAGGCATTCAAATGAAAGCATTCAGCTACAGTGATGGGTAGCATATAAGAGCTTGAATAGAATTAAAAAGAATATCTATTAGCAAATGACATCCAAAATAAAAGGAAATATATGGCCTTTCAACCTCTAGGTCACCAGGTCGAATCCAGCTCATACAAGCAGTGATGGAGGTCATTGTCATTTGAAGGCTTCATCATCAATATGATGTTGTCTTCTGAGCCATGAGCTGCAACACCAGAAATGTTGTTCCTCAGCAGGAAATTAAGCCATGACTTTGTTTCTGCAATCTTTTGCTCATTTAAATTTCAATAACAATTTCTCAATTTTCAAATTTCAATTTCTCAATCAATCGAAAGAATTCTGGTACATTTACTTTTAATTAAAAAACTCTGGAGTGTAGTTATAGCAGCACTAAAAGTATCCAAAACAATTATGGAAGGGGAATCAAATACGAAAACTCAAGTGACTAACAACACTCGTGACTATAGTTTCAGAGGGGCAGCCAGTCAGTCCTTCAGACGTTTTCTTTTTAAGATGACATAAGATGATTTTCTAAGTATCTCCAAAACATGATGGATTTCCCTCTATGTTTATAAAAATCAATAACATATTTTCAGCTGCAAAAGACTTTGCAGAAATTTACTAGGAATATTGAATAAAGATGGGTATTTCCATTTTTTTAGGAGATTTTTACAGTGGTGAATTTAAGTCAGCAGTATGCAGGGTGTTGATGGCAAAATATTCACAGCCATAAAGAAGAAGAAAGGTAACCAAACTTCTCAAAAGCATGTAAACTTCGATTTGCCTGTTCAAAATTCACCAGTGTCACACATGTAAGGATGAACAATAGGATGAGTTTTCACTGTTTTTTGGAAAGTGAAATAAATCTTATTCAATGGCAACCTTTGTAAAAAAATACACTTTTAACAACTGAGTTTTAACTCAAAAAGCAAGAAAGCAATATACTTTAAAAATAAAGGGCTTGCACCTCACAGTCTAAATAAAACATGCTTCTACGGGCAACCTACTCATGTCAGGAAGACAGCTCTGGTATGCATGAAAGAGTCAGTAAAAGATCTGCACTGTCACATCCCAAGTGGTTATGCCACTGAATTTAAATAGTTAAATAAAGTAAGTGTAAATTTCACATTGGAAAACACAGCGATCCATAACTTCTTCACCAGCACAAGATGCAAGTGGAGCCGGGTGAGACAGCAGGCAGGCAGGTGCTTCTGCTGCTCCTCTCAGAGCAGAGCTCTGATGTGCCAGCACCACTCTGAGGGACTTGGCACGGTCTCGCCCACCTGCCACCAGAACAGTCTGCAATCTTCTTCCTTATCACCAGAGTCATTACTTTTTACCATGTATGTTAAATACCTTCATTGCAATACTACTATGCCACTCTGCAAACTTTCCTCCAGAGTTTGCATCTACATCATCATTGTCTATTTTGCAGACCACAGACCCAAAGCAAGGTCATGGCACGAATCAGTAACTCTGACCAGCACAGCAGCAGAATTACTTGCTTGCCCTCTTTCTGCATTATCCAGAAAATTCTCCAAAAGAACTAGAATAGTAAAACACATAATGCTCCATTTTGAGAGGAACAACCTTAAAATACTTAGTCATTTTTGCTTGATATTCTGTCTTCCTCAAGCAATTTTATAGTGTGGAGTATTTTAACAAGAATTCTACATACGATAGGAGAAGGGAAATTCTATTTTCTTCATGAGTGAAAGACCAATTGAACAAAGGATATCCTGCTTGCTCTAAAATTAAATTGTCCTCAGGTACCTGCAATCAGGAATACTATTGTAATACTGGGATGAATCGATCCATCTTCCCTCTGACAACGACCTTTTCTATAGCGCTTTATGCTGCAAAATTTTAGCAGCACTTACTTAATAGATACTTCACCTTACAACAGTTTTCTTGGCACAGATTTCCACCCTCCTACCCCCATATTTTGAAATGTGTTTAGCAATTTATTCTTGAATCTATCTGAGTCACTGCTTATTTTAGTCAGGAGTAAAAAAGCATTTTGGTCACAGTCAACTTTAAGGTTTCCCAGTGCAACTATATGTTATCTATGGGAGAATAGGTGTGAGAGTGAAAATGGAGGTAGATAATTTTTGCTTAAAGAAGGCTTAATTTTGCAAATAATGAAATTCATGCAGTTTAAAATAAAGGCTTGAAAGCAGGGATATACAAGCTTGAAGACTGAAACGAACTCTTGCAGAATCCATCAGATACATCAGCACGTCCATCAGATTTACCAACAGGCAGTTTGGACATTCACAGGCTCCTTAACTACATTGCAGAGATGGTGATCAGAAACAGCAAAGAGGAGTCAGAAGTCTGGCCCCATGAGGAGGTTTGAAGATATGCTGCCTGCATTTTGCAGTAGACAAAGCATAAAATTGCTTTGCAAGAAACTCTGCATCCTTTCAGCCATGCTGGAGGTGATATTATTAAACTTCAGTGGGATAAATCCAAGGAGAATCTGCTCAACAACATGAGTAAGGGCTCCACAATTCTGCCCTATATTTTTGTTTCTGGGAGCCATTTTTTTTAATCTGTTTATAGATGATGAAATTAAATGCTAAATTTCACCTTTTCACCCACTCAGATTGCAAGGCTCATCTAATGCATGTTTATGTAAAGTCTGATTCCCCTGCTAAGTGTTTCTACTCTCCACCCAATTTGGCATATAGTGAAAGTGCACAAAATAAATTTAATTGATTTGTACAGGTATTAAAACAGATTATCATCTACACAGATTTGGAAAGCAGACACCGCATGTTAGCCAAATAGATGATGCAAACTATAATGATTTACAAAGGGTTTCAGAGAGCTAGGTATTAGCAGACTGTAGATCATGTTAGACAGAAAAAGAATTTCATATTTATCCATCAAATGACAAATATGATCCACAATTAATTGTGAGATGATTTATATATCCAGGAATGATTTAAAACATCAGTTTGAATATTAAGAATCAATTTTTCATATAAATGCTCTTGATTTACCTCTTCCTACAAACGATAAGCATGATGAAATGTATCCATTTCCAGTGCAGACCAAAACTTTCCATCCAGGCACTGACCGCAAATAAACACCTCACCCAGAGCACAGAACTGAGTAAATACATGCAACACCAGCTCGATAATTCTGCTGAAAATCCATGGCTGCCCACTCTACAGGAAAATATTGACATACTGACATATAGCTGAAAAATATCCAATGCAAATATCACCAAATTGCAGCTTCTAGCATGCAATTCATAAAGGAGAACTCTAGGAGGGTGCATTAATAGTCATCCCCTCTCTTGGAAAGGTTGTTGTCTGGAAAATTTGAGAATACCTGATTTGGTGCCTCTCTCTGCTGCCTCTGCCCATGGTCTGGTGTTACATGGGGATGTCAGGATGCCCGTCAGCTTGTGCCATCACTTTGACTCAACCACAGCAAAGAGCCGTGGTGGATGTCCAGGGATGAGCATAAAACCAGGACACGAATACAGCAATCTCTCAGTGCAGTATGCACAGTGACTGTACTTTTATAATAAATGAAATTGTGGAATGAAAACGAAAAACCTTGCCTGAAGAAAAAGGAAGCAAGCTGTGAAGATGTCATGTAAAAGACTCCCTTTTGTGCATGTAAGGAGAGGTTGTTTTTCCAAGGGCATGGGATGCTTTTACACAATCAAGGCTCTAGAAACTGTAAAAGAAATTGTATAGCAGGTTCTTTAATCAAACATCTATGACAGCTGAATTAAAACTTTAGTTAACCGAGTTAGCTCTGAGATTTGAAATTTGTTTCTCTTTGTTCCAAACCCAGGAGACCACTCTTTTTTAATGCCTCCCTAATGTATGAAATCACTGTAGTGTCCTTTACACTGCCTCAGGAATTACAAAGGCTGGAAAAATACTTTTCTTGGGTAATAAACTTGTAGCCGGCCTGAATCTTTTCCCTTCTACATTGAACACGCAGTCAAACAGACTGCTCACCTTATTCAGCAATGACCAGTGTACAGCTCTGACCAAAACCCTGTCGTCTCTGCTGATTTTAGGTAACAGCTTTCAAGAACAGCAAGGTAAACTCCAACAAAACTCTTCAGTGAGTCTAATGTGATTACGCAATTACAGACACTGTAGTTTCTAGGCTTTGGTCCGAAAAAATACTTAAGTGTTTGACTTCAAGTGGGCTTTTCATACATTTAATGTTAGCGACTTACACACTTTTTGCACAGTATTCTGAGCACAATGTGTTAGCAATAATTACTGTTCTCTGAAAACAGGCAAAAAGCATTTGGATTTAGTGTTCAAATGCTGAATAATCTAAAAGATTATGCTATCTTATAATAAAAACAGAAAGCAAAAAAAAGCAAACACTTCCCAGCAACACTCTGAAATATATTAATCAATTCTAGAAAGGTACCAGAATTTATTTTATAGTTATTGAATGGATTTTATAACTAGATAGAATTTCCATCACTGAAAACCTCAAAGGACTTTATAAACCAAGACTGAATTTTAGCCCTTGGCTGTAGGAAACATACAGTCACCATTTTCAAAACCCTAGTCCAATTCCTTGCAAACATGTCCTTGGAACAAAAGCCGGTCACTGATTTTGCAAAGTATCATCTGAAGTATCATGTGCAGGCCCAGCGTGGTCCTCTCCTATCCTTTGTCCTAATTCTCCTATCTGTGTAGTACTTTCCACATGTTGCCTTCTTAGCTAGTGGAATAAAGAAAACCTGGTCAAATTTCAAAGGGTGAAATACTTAATGTATGAATAAAAAGAATAAAATGAAGATTGACTGTAGTGGGCACAGATTTTATCCAGAGAAGTTAGTGGTATTAGTTTTACAAATCAGTGAAGTAAAAATGATTAAAAAAATCTTGTCAAATAAAATCTTATGGTGAAAAGAAACATTTCCACAGAAATTAGAAAACAACATATTATCTAGTACCTCAGTTCTGAAAACAGTATCATATAACATATAGTTGCTTCAGTTTTAAAGGCGACCTATTCTTATCTTACCATGATTTTTTAGGTAACAGTTACTTCCACAGTAGCCCTGCCTCTGTGGGTAGAGAGGTTTGTGCTTTTATTTTGGCTAAAGAGCACGTATAGCATTGTCAGGACAAATTACATCAAACACAGACCTGATCCAGCCTAATGATGACAAAGCTATGTGACTTAAATGCTCATTCCTTTCCTCCTGGGAAACCTAAAATCCACTGAGGTGTTGCTGCAGGTAAATATGTCTTAGAGGCTTTTCTGTTTCATTGTTCACCCATCCATTTGCCATCACTGAAGAAGGATGTCATGGGAGAGAATTTAAAGTATTTTTTGGAGACTGGGCAACACAGACTGGTCTGATGTTGTTTTTCTGAAATTACTTGGCACGGTGGATCTCTAAATAAATATAAAGTCATTCGCTATCAAACAGGCAAGAAAGAAATGACAAGTGTTTTGACAGTATTCGAAATACTTTGAGGTATTTTTAGCATATTTTTGAGTCGTATTAGCTTAACCTGTAATAGAATATAAATGAGCCCATATGGCAGAGATGTAATTATGTTCCATGTGAGAAATCCCTGTGGTAGATTTGGGGAAAAAAACCTCACTACATGTGCCTTCTGGAGGGCACGATTTACACATGATTACCTACTCATTTGCATTGAGAAGAATATGAAGTAACACAATGCTAACAACACGGTAATGAAAAGGGCAAGCAAAGACTCCAGATCCCTAGGGGTGCTGATCCCTCTGACTGACATCCAGTTAGGAGCAGGGAATTCATCCCTTTAGGGAGTACATTTTATGAAGCGATCTTTGATTATGTGGGCACAGTAATCATGAGTCTTAATTATTATTACTGTGAGAGAATGGACTACAAATCTCCAGGGAATGTCTCTGTCACAGATACTTTGCTGGCGAATGCTGAAAATTAGTGTTTTCCCAAGGATCATTTTCATTCCACCCTGATATTTAGCTGAAGTTTCTTTGACTACTAGTCATGAAACATTAAATATAGATTAGAGGCAGAGAGACGTTGAAAGTTAAAATTCACCGGAGGTGCACACCCGTGCACTTGTGAGACAGCCCCAAATGTTGTCCAGATGTTGTAGCAACAAGGCTGAGGGTTCCCAAGCTGCAGCACAGCCACAACAGAGGAGAAAGTGGATGTTTAGCATTCCATCAGCCTTCTGTTTAGTTTACTTGTAGTGTATTAATTTAGCAGAAAGTCCTAACAGCCTGTTAGCAGTAGATGTTACCAAGTATACACTATCCTGAAAGAATGAAGAAATTCTTTTATAGCAATAAAGGGAGCAATTCAAAGCATGTAATTGATTTTCCACATTTTCAAACTGTGATAAGACTAAGCTTTAGCAGCAGAAACATGTGTTTGCAGTTTTGTCAATGTTCTTCAATGAATTAAAAAAAAATAGGAACCTATAACTTATTGGTTAGATCGTTAACATGCACTGGGCATTTCAGTGGCTATTGAAGAACTTGCCAAGAACATGTCATCTTCTAAACAGACTCAGAGTTGGTAGGGATTGGTTTTTGCCACAGGACATGTTTTTGTGATTATCTAAAATCATTCTTTTTCATCAGGAACATAACAGAGGAACATCAAGGCTTTCTTAACTAGCTATTGTCACGTTTGTGTGCTGTCCTCCCTTACATCCTTTTCACTCTCGAGGGGCAGAGCAGCAGCAGGAAAAGGCTCGTGTCTCTGCTCACCCCTGCAGCATTCCCAACCACCTACTGAGCAGTGCAGTTTCTGACAGTCATGCTGCTGCCCCCAGACTTCACATCAGTTGTGAGGGTGCTCTCTGGGCCTTCCCATGAACATCACAGATGGCATCCACCAGAGGAACTCAGCACAACCATCCAAGCAAATTTTCACAAAGGTTTTTGGGTTCTCCTGGCATCAGAAAGAAGACAGCACAGAGTGTAAGGGCCAACTTAAAGAGTCAGACACCAGGCACTTGTCATGATGCTTTGAAAAGAAGTCACTTACTAATACTGAGAAAACAAGTCACCTACCTGTTCTCTGAAACTTTACCAGTCTTCTTCCCATCTTGCATTATGAGAAATCTCAGTTGCTTAGCAGTTTCTTTGTGAAAAAAAAGAGGACACATCTTCAGAATAACCTATTTATCAGGATACACAAAGGAGATGATACAGAAAATTTGAGTCCTATTCTTACTCTCTCGGCCTTAGAGCAGACGTGGACCCAAAATTCAAGTCCACTAGATCTGCTAAGTCCTGAACTGCAGATCCAATCTCCCACTGCATTTCAATGAATGCAGAGAGCAATACAGGCTGAGATGATGACACTCACTGGGACCCACCAGAGAACAGCAAAGTTTCCAGTAATTGAGGTAGTTGTGGTGGAGGAAAGAGCAGAGGTTCATGTCCCCACATATCATTTGCCTAATCCTTGTGTTGGAAGACTTGCCAAAGTGAGAAGCAACAGCTTGGAGGGATGCCTGCCCACAGCCAGGAGGGAAGAGGGTGTTTGCAGCCTGGAGGTAAGGAAGCCATCTTCTGGCATGGTGAGGAGTTGGCAAGGCTGACTGAGAATCAAACAGGGCAACAGCAGGGCAGGGAGGGAAAAAACCCCTCAAAGACTAGAAGCAAGCTCGTTCATGTTTACTCCCTCAGGACAGCACAGAGCATCCCCCACAGAGGATGACTTCATAGCTTTGAAACTAGGTAAGCAAGCTTCAGAGAATAGGAAACGGGGATACAAGACCCTTTAAAGTGAAGTCTAAAGGTTTGAATTTGGGAGACAATAGGAGTAACTATCTTTGTCACCATTTCATTACTACTGGGTGTCAAGTAGCAGTGGATGATGATCTTGGGAAACAGCCCTTGAAAACAATGGGGTCCAGGAAGGATGGACATACTTCAAAGAAGAAATCTTGAAGGCACAGGAGCAGGCTGTCCCAGTGTGCCAAAAGGTGAGCTGGTGGAGAAGATGGCCGGCATGGCCAGACTGGAAACTTTTGAAGGAACTTAGGGAAAAAAAGAGAGGTTATCACCTTTGGAAAAAAAGGCAGGCGACTCATTAAGTGTTTAAGAATGTTGTTAAGGCATGCAGAAAGAAAATCAGAAAGGCAAAAGCACAATTTGAACTTAATCTGACCACTTCCATTAAGGATAACAAAAAGTGTTTTTATAAATACATTAATAGCAAAAAGAGGGGCAAGGAAAACCTCCATTCTTTGTTGAACATGTGGGGGAATATAGTTATGAAAGACGAGGAAAAGGCTGAGGTACTTTGCCTCAGTTTTCAACAAAAAGACAGGTTCTCCTCAGGACAACTGGCCTCCTGAGCTGGTAGACAGCAATGGGGACCCAAAGAGTCCCCCTGCAATCCAGGAGGAAGCAGCTGGTGTCCTGCTGAACCACTTGGATCCTCACAAGTCTATGGGGCCACATGGAATCCATCCTAGGGTGATGAGGGAGCTGGCAGAAGAGCTTCCCAAGCTGCTCTCCATCATTTTTCATCAGTCCTGACAAACCAGGGAGGCCCCAGATGACTGGAAGTTGTCCGATGTGACGCCCATCCACAAGCAGAGCCAGAAGGAAGATCTGGGAAACTACAGGCCTGTCAAGCTGACCTCAGTTCCCAACAAGGTTATGGAGCAGATCATCTTGAGTGTGATCACGTGGCACCTACAGGATGGATAGGGGATTAGGCCCAGACAGCATGGATTTAGGAAGGGCAGGTCCTGCCTGATCAACCTGATCTCTTTTTATGTGCACGTGACCCACCTGGTGTATGAGGGGAAGGCTGTGGATACAGTCTGCCTGCACTTCAGCAAAGCCTTTGACACCATCTCCCATAGCATACTCCTGGAAAAGCTGGCAGCCCACGGCTTGGACAGATACACCCTTCTCTGGGTTAAGAACTGGCTGGATGGCCAGGCCCCGAGAGTGGTGGTGAATGGTGCTGCATCCAGTTGGCAGCCAGTCACTAGCAATGTTCCTCAGAGATAAGTGTTGGACCCAGTCCTGTTTAATGTCTTTACTGATGATCTGCATGAGGGGAATGAGTCCACCATTAGCAAATTTGCAGATGACACCAAGATAGAGGGGAATGTCAATCTGCTAAAGGTTAGGAGGGCTCTACAGAGAGACCTGGACAGTCTGGATAGATGGGCTGAATCCAATGGTATGAGGTTCAACAAGACCAAGTGCCGGGTGCTGCACTTTGGTCACAACAACCCCATGCAGAGCTACAGGCTGGGGATGGAGTGACTGGAGAGCAGCCAGGCAGAAAGGGACCTGGAGGTACTGGCTGACAGACGGCTGAACATGAGCCAGCAGTGTGCCCAGGTGGCCAAGAAGACCAATGGCATCCTGGCCTGTATCAGGAATAGTGTGGCCAGCAGGACCAGGAAAGTGATTCTTTCTATGTACTCGGCCCTGGTTAGGCTGCACCTTGAGTCCTGTGTCCAGTTCTGGGTCCCTCAATTTAGGAAGGATGTTGAGGCACTGGAGCATGTCCAAAGAAGGGTAACGAGGATGGTGAAGGGACTGTAGTACAAATCCGATGAGGAGCAGCTGAGGGAGCTGGGGTTGTTTAGCCTGAAGAGAAAGCTCAGGGGAGACCTTATCACTCTCTACAACTGCCTGAAAAGAGGTTGTAGTGAGGTGGGTATCGGTCTCTTCTCCCAGGAAACCAGCAGTAGAACAAGAGGGAAAAGTCTTAAGGGGAGGTTTAGGTTAGACATTAGGAGGAAGTTCTTTACAGAGAGAGTGACTGGGCATTGGAATGGGCTGCCCAGGGAGGTGGTGGAGTCACCATCCCTGGAGGTATTTAAGAAGAGACTGGCATTTAGTGCCATGGTCTAGTAAACAAGGTGGTTTTAGGTCAAAGGTTGGACTTGATGATCTCAGAGGTCTTTTCCAACCTAACCGATTCTGGGATTCTGTGATCTTGTATGGCTTCTTCCATGGACAAACACACAGCAGAGACCAGCACCTGAACTGAGGCAGATGCTGTGATTATGGCCTGAAGATGGAGGAAAGGGGATAGCAGAAGCAAGGAGTCTCTCTGGGCCTCCATGGGAGAGATGATTTTTCTGGATCAGGGGCACCCACTGCTGTACACCATTCTGGGTGAATTTGAGGTTCCATGCTGTTTGGCCACAAAGGGGGGTTTTAAAACACATGAAGTGTGTTGAATGGCTGAGCAACATGCTTGCTGCTCCTTCTGCCAAAGTAACCAGTGTATTTGTAGAACCACGAGGCTTTTCTTCTACAAAGCAATAAAATTAAAAAGGCAAAATACGGGTGAACTCATTGTACTGTTTAATCTGACAGCCTAGAAGAAACAGAAAACCAAACAAAATGCCCAACGGTTGCTCTATCCCATCCCTCCTCCACACATGTCTCCTCCTTTCCAAAAACTATGCACACAGGGAAAACAAAGAAGGAACATGGTTACCTTCTAGGGGCTTAGCAAAGCCATTTGCAGTGACCATGTAGGCACTGCTGTTTACATATATACAGTATCAGTGGCTGCACCCACCGTCTCAGCTCCATTTCTTTGCGAATAGTTGTGCAAGGTGCAAAGAAATACGATGGGCCATGCAAGGCTCCCACTTAGTGGGTTGATGGGAATTGAGGGTACTCAGCTACAAACACAACCAAACCTGTCTCAGTTCTTTCTGGTTTCTACTCTCAATTTGCACTTAAGAACTCCAAACAGAGCTCTCATGCAACAACATGGCTCAACAAACAGCAGCTTTATTTTGACTGCTTCCTAGCCTTCTTTATTTTTGTTTTGCTGTACTTTGGAATATAATTTTTTAAAAAAGAGAAAGAAAAAATGGGGAAAAAACACAAACCATGTGTGCTTCACTGCAAATGCTGCTCATGAAATTCTCTTTGAAGTGTGCAGCAAAACTCCTTTGGAGGTTAATGAGAACAGGATCAGGCCCTCCACACTGAACTTGTGCTGAGACCAGATAAGATCTTGAATCATTCAGAGCCAAGCATGTTATTTGTGCAACATAGGCAGGCTGAGTCAATCTCTGAATATTTTTAATGGGTGTCAACGTGAAGTGTTAATTCCACAAGTTATGTTGTTTTGCTCTGAGCCTGTGCCTGCTTTCCAGACTGCCTTCACGGTTGGTACACATCTCCTCACTGGCTGCAACAGAAAAGCTATTTCCAGAACTGCTGCAAGAAAAAAAAAAACACTTCTGACAAAGTATAAAATGAGACTTCTACAAAGAATTGGAAAACCAAGTCGTAGTAGAAATACCTGATAGACATTCAGAATGTCCGTACACACAGAAGTAAAAGTACCCCCATTTCAAGTAGAGATTACTCCCCTTTTTTTTTAAAGGACCCTAAAATGAAAACAAACATCCTGCAACTGATCATTTTTGAGAAACTAATCTTGATCTCTCTTTTTTTAACAAAACAGAGGAGTAAGGTACTGAAGTCTCAGATACTTAGTTTGCTCCTGGATAGTACCTTTATAACCTTAATAAACAGGATCAGAAGAATTCCCAAAACATTTAGAGTCTGATGAAACGAACTAAGCACTATGAACAGCTTTTGGATGAGAAATCTTTATTTTGGACTTTCTCTTTTTTTGTTCCCAGGATCTCCATGCACTTCCTAATGCATCTTGAAGCCAAAATGAAATTACAGCCCTCCTGAGGCCAACAGAAGGCTCACTATTGCCTGTTGCCTTCTGCAGATCCAGGTTTTTACTCTTACTGTAAAGGTATCTTAAGAAACACTGGGCCCAGCTGCCCACTTCTATGGAAATAGTCAGCTGGAAACATAGAAAACCTACCACACAATTTCCTTTTCATTCTCCCCCGAGGGGAGATTTTTAATCTCAGAGTGGAAAACAGGATCTAGGGAAACCTGGCAGAAGCCCCATGGTTGCCATCTAGAGAGAGAGCTGGCTTTGTCTGGCCTCCTTGCCTTGTCCTGCTCCCCATCCCACCACCACCTCAGCTCCAGCTTTGCAGCCCACTCTGCTTGTCCCTCTTCCATGATGCAAAAAAGAGAGTTTGTCTTGCTGGGATTCAGAAACTTGCACATAAAAGCTGTTTCCCTGCCTCCATCTTCTGTGACTCTGGGACGTGCTGGAGGACCTCTCCATGGTTTCTGCATGCTCTGGAAAACCATCCCCTTCCCACATCTGAGTTATGGTGGCCTTCAGCTACCCTTGACAGGAGAGGCACAAATCCTGCACCGCCATAATTCCCAGTTCATCATCTCAAACTTGGTTGGTGCAGACAACCATCTCCTACTGCCTTCACCCCCTTACACTCCCTATTTCCCCTCCTGCCTCTCTGACCTCCCCTTGCCTGCACACCACAGCCTCTTGTGTTCCATCTCTCTCCCTCATATCCTCAGCACCCAGTGGCAGCAGCTCCAACACAACACCAATGGGACCAAGCTTAGCAGTCTTCAGTACAGTGCTCCCCATTTGCTGTCACACGCAGGCTCCACCACTCCAGAACTGCAAATCCTTGTGTCAGGAAGTGGATGCTGTGCTCAGGCACCACCTTAAACCACGTTAAGCCATCCCAGTTGCAACTCCTAACTGGAATTGGTCAGAATCCATTTTCTCACAACTGAGCTTCAACCATTTGCTTCTATTAATTTCGCTAACAGTGAAGTGCCCAATCCTATAAAACACTAAACCTTTGAGCAGGTTGCAAAATTTTCTTTCACTTCCCTCAGAATTAGAATAGTTATTTTCTTAATTAAGAGGTAAATAAATAAACTACTTTCAGTCCTTTAAGAGACAGCTTCATGCAAAGAAGTGCTTAATTACCCTCCTTGCTCACAGAAAATAAAAGCGAAGCTTTCACCAGCATAGACAAAGATGTACCGAGAAGTTAACAACAATCGTAGTAAAATCTGACTTTGTGATGAGCTGGTTTTGCTGCAATTTTTTCATTTATATAAATATTTTGAGAAACCCACCTTGAGGTTTTATGTTGGCTTTTTTATTATTATTTTATTTCCTCTTTAGATGCATTTGTAGATGAGTAGGCTGTAAATGAAACACTTATTTTCCTGAAGGCAACCATGAAGGTGCGTTGTAGCCTTCTCAATTTCACATAGAATGAATTTACCACAATGTACAGTAATATTTTAATTTCAACAAGTAGAAAATCCTTACTTGCCCACACTATACTCTCAGTATTAAATCAAGATCAGCTCCTTTGGGATTGTATTTGTGCTTGTATTTTACAGTGAAATGTCATGAATAAAGGTGCCAAATACCTTGAGAGTAAGTCACTTCTCTGTTTGGACAGCAATGATTTGAACATTATGAGCACTGCGCAGTCAGTTCTCAACAATAAACGGGGATCTGACCAAGTTATATTCTGGCAATGGCTGGAGCAAGGCAACTTTCAGAGGAGTTACCTGACTGAGAGTGTACAGGCAAGAGAGCAGTAGAACAGGAGCCACAGAAAGTTGGCTGGGGATGTTGTAATGGCACATGCTGCCCCTAACTTCATCCATCAAATGCAGGGATTAAGAGCAGACAGGATAGTCTCCACCCTAAGTAGGTGCAAGAAAAAAAGAGCCAGTGCACTGCTTGGGCAAGCAGGAAAATGAGCCAATTCAGTACAGACTCAGCAGTGCTGCTGCTAGTAGGACATCCATGCAGTTTGCAGAAAAAGGTCAACATCACCTCTTAGGAAGAGTGACCAACCAGTGCCCCATGAAGCTGCAGGCATTGAACCAGGGGTGGACAAGGTGCTGGGGGGAAGGCAGACATCCCCTTGTCTTGCCAAAATAGGCTGGGCTGTGGCTAGCAGTCCTGCCCTTTACTTATGTAGTATTCTGAGCCTGGTAATGGAGGTAAAACTAGTCACCAATAACAAAGCAATAGCAGTTAACCTGAACAAGACAACATGGCAAGTCATACAGCATCCATGAGTCATACTGTTGGTCTCACATAAACACAGTCAATGAGTAGCAGGACAGTTATAAATTATACAAACAAATATGCAACAAAACAGTATCGACATCCCACCTGAGGGATACAGGCCATTTTAATTTTTCTTGTGATCTTTGTCATTGAACTACTTTCTAAATTTGTGTTGCAGCAAGTAATTAATATTAGCCTAGTTACACTAGAACTCAACAAAAATACTGTTTTCCTTCGCCCAAAGGGATCCTGGTGATACCATAAGGTGGACAAGTTCCACCTACTGTGCTGTACTATTGATATATGGTAGCATTATATGTTAGCCGAGGACAACTTATTAAATGTTGCAGGCCACTAATAATGCAACTGTCCAAATGACAGTTAATTGCAAATAAAAGTCTATCACTTTGATATCTCTGAAGAAATTATTTCTAAGATAACCCATCAAAAATACTTCACATGGCAGGTGACAGAAGCCTCCCAATATAGCATGTTTACACCAGTTTAATGGCTATTGTGAAGTTTTCACCTTAGTGCAGTTCAACCACAACCAACACTTTCACACACTGCAAAAAAGCCTTGGGATACAAGGAAAAGGCTGCGGGGGGCTGCGGGGTCTCAACCCAGCAGCATTTCACAAGAGGTCAATGGCTGAATGGGGGCCTTCATTAAGTGTTGCTTGAGTAGAAAACTAGAGTTTATTTACTCAACCTCAAGATAAGCAACTTAATGCTGCTGATTTGAATGCAAACAAGGGCAAGACCTCACGCCTGGAAAATTCTCTGATGTGGTTACACTGGAAGTTTAGACTAAACACAAGCTGGAATCTGAAACAGAGTTGCCATGGTCTACAAAATCATCATGTTTTAAAGTATTTAAATTTTTGAAAAGCATTGTCTACAACAGAACTATTAACAGTATTACTTTTATCTGGAAAACATTGCACTTGCAATTACATACTGCTTATTAAGGCCTATTTTCCTAATTCACCAAAATCTCTCCCATACGACAGAAATTATATTTGCATCTCCATTTAGTGACCTCAAATGACAAAAGGTGCAGAGTGAATTTCAGTTGGCAAGTAAACGCAATTATGTCATTTTTTCTTATAGGGCTTACCTAGTCTGCTCTAACACCATCACTGGGCTACTCTCAAATGAATATGGGGCTCATAATGCTTGCAGTATGTCCAGGATCTAATCCTGATGTGCTTAGTTTGTCCTTAAGAAGCTATTTCACATCTTAAAATGCTTGTAGACTTCTAACCAAAGCCTCAGCTGAAAGACAAGCCTTGCTTCCTAAATCCATGAACCCATGTTTAAATTATGGTACTGCTATTTCAAATTGATTAGGAGCCTCAGAACAAAGAGTTTCTCTGGTCACACTTGTATGCTGTAGAAGCAGAATCAGTAAAGGAGTCCTTCCAAAGCAAGAAAAACAAAGTTCTCCAAATAAGCATGAATCATTGCCTAACCGTTCCAGTTCAACTGATGAACATAGGCAAGAGTTTTACAAACACAAAAAACTCACAGCTATGGACACCAGAGTAACCATCTCTTCTAATGGGACCAAGCAGATAAGAGACTTGCATTTTTGAATCAGTATTTGAATTCAGAATCCATATGATCCACAATCCATATGATCCAGTCACTGTAAGTTTGCACAACATGCAGAGCAATGATGTTCTGAGTCCAGCAAATGCAATCAACAACTAATAAAAATCTATGAGGATTAAAAGGTGGGGGAGGAAGGCCTGATATTCATAACTGATTTGCAGTGTTGCCACAGTCTTGATCATTGGAAACACCAATCAAATATAATGCAATTCTAGTGCTTGAGCACTGGAGAGTAAATTCGTGATGAAAACAAAGTCTTACCTTGGTTACCTTATTTTTATGGGTAAGCATTTAAACTCTTACTTATCACTTCTTCAGCTCTCCTGAGTTTTGCTTGCTTAAGTTCTTTCCAAGGCCATTCAGCACTGGGGTGGAGGAGTCATGTCACACAAATGTAAACTTTTTGCCAGAATACCCTCAATAATTTAAACTATGCAAGTAATGGGAAAACGCATTATTACTTTCTCTTGTCAGCTGCAGGGTGCACACCCTTTCTAAAGGATCACTGTGTTCATCTGGAAGTTATCTTTTGTAACTGGGATTGGCAAAGACTGATGAGATACTAGCCCATAGCCCATTTTGAAAAATACTCATCCTGTAAATACATGCTGTAAAACAGCAGCCTCTTCTCATGCCTCATTATCATCCTTTTGAAGAATAACTAAAAAAAAGTACAAATGCTGTCCCTTTAAACAAAAGGGATCCTTGGCACCCCCTGTAATTGTACTTGAGCCCAACAACAAGCAACGGGATGGCAGCAGAAAGGTGGGCATCATCCAGAGGGCAGAATTCAGGCCCACTAGATTGTGGCCTTGTCTCTGTATTAAAAAAAAAACCCCAAAAACAAAACCAAAACTAAACACAACACAAACAGAAAAGTATACACATGCACTAGAAATTCTGGGCATTACTATATGAACAACCAGAAATCCTTCTCCTTTCCAATAGGATTTGTTATGGAAACAGCATATAATTTCATTCCAATACCACAAATTTGCCACTACATTAAAGAGCATTACTGTTACTGAAGGATGAACAGTAAATCAACATCCTCAGCTCTTCAGGCTACAGCCCTCTTCATAGGAATGGTGATTCTGAATGCCCTTTCATTTCAGGGTATAAATATATCCCATGAGAGAAAGCAAAGCTGCTGACTATGGAATGCCTTAACAAGAACTTCAGCCCAAAAAACTTTGCTATACGTTTTGTTCTTATATTAACCTTCTTGTCAGGGAAAAGAGAAGTAGGAAAAACTGCTTCTTTCTATACAGTGATACTTTCTCTGGTAAACATGGCACATTAATCATCCTGACTATGTTGCAAAAAATCCTACCTAAACTCCCTGTACGAATGGATAGATGTGTTTTTGACACTGAGGTAAACCATTAGTGATAATTGCTATATACCCATGCACAAGACATCTTTGTATTATATTAATAACGCAAAATCTGCAATACCATTATGTGTTGAGAAATTGAAGTAAAAAAAGTAGGTGAGTCGTACAGATACCACCACAGCATTCAGTAATAACTACGACCTTTGCAAATTACTGCCTTGTGAAGGGTCACAAAAAATTAGCAAACAAAAAAGCAGGGGGTGCTCTTTCAACTGATTTATGATTATATTGTGCTGTATAATATATTTATTAAAATAACCAAGCTTAAACATGAGGCTTCAGCTCTGCAATCTATGAAAAAGATTCCAAAGAACCAAAAGGGATCCATATCTGTTGCAAATCTCAACACTTCTTGTAGAAAAAATTCCATTATTCATTGTTGAGAAGTATTTTTTTAAAAACTGGTTGTCCCATCCATACCATAAATACATATGTATGTGTTTTTCCACATATAAATACATCACATACATTCTGTTGCAAGGCAGCAGATCAGTCAAAACGGCTGAAATGTAATTATACACTGACCAAAAAGAATTGCAATGCAACTAAAAGAGAATGGCTTGTACTTCAGGTCATTAGCAAAGTGCTGACTAGAACAATTTTAAATGCTAAAATACCCTTCCCCTCCCCCCCCCAAAAAAGGAGGAAAAATACTCGAGAAAAGTCAAAATATCTGAGAAAGCAAGAGCTATGTTTATGTAAAACAAATTTTAAAACAATGAGAAACCCCTGCCTCCTTGCCTCACCTTAGGAAATTCTGTTAAGCTTCCCTGACTTCTNTTCTCATGCCTCATTATCATCCTTTTGAAGAATAACTAAAAAAAAGTACAAATGCTGTCCCTTTAAACAAAAGGGATCCTTGGCACCCCCTGTAATTGTACTTGAGCCCAACAACAAGCAACGGGATGGCAGCAGAAAGGTGGGCATCATCCAGAGGGCAGAATTCAGGCCCACTAGATTGTGGCCTTGTCTCTGTATTAAAAAAAAAACCCCAAAAACAAAACCAAAAATAAACACAACACAAACAGAAAAGAATACACATGCACTAGAAATTCNCTTTTTTTGTATTTTGATAGGAAAGGGAGAAGAAAGGATAAGTTGAGAGAAGCCTTTTCTGCAATTAAAAAAAAACAAAAACCCACCANTATACACATGCACTAGAAATTCTGGGCATTACTATATGAACAACCAGAAATCCTTCTCCTTTCCAATAGGATTTGTTATGGAAACAGCATATAATTTCATTCCAATACCACAAATTTGCCACTACATTAAAGAGCATTACTGTTACTGAAGGATGAACAGTAAATCAACATCCTCAGCTCTTCAGGCTACAGCCCTCTTCATAGGAATGGTGATTCTGAATGCCCTTTCATTTCAGGGTATAAATATATCCCATGAGAGAAAGCAAAGCTGCTGACTATGGAATGCCTTAACAAGAACTTCAGCCCAAAAAACTTTGCTATACGTTTTGTTCTTATATTAACCTTCTTGTCAGGGAAAAGAGAAGTAGGAAAAACTGCTTCTTTCTATACAGTGATACTTTCTCTGGTAAACATGGCACATTAATCATCCTGACTATGTTGCAAAAAATCCTACCTAAACTCCCTGTACGAATGGATAGATGTGTTTTTGACACTGAGGTAAACCATTAGTGATAATTGCTATATACCCATGCACAAGACATCTTTGTATTATATTAATAACGCAAAATCTGCAATACCATTATGTGTTGAGAAATTGAAGTAAAAAAAGTAGGTGAGTCGTACAGATACCACCACAGCATTCAGTAATAACTACGACCTTTGCAAATTACTGCCTTGTGAAGGGTCACAAAAAATTAGCAAACAAAAAAGCAGGGGGTGCTCTTTCAACTGATTTATGATTATATTGTGCTGTATAATATATTTATTAAAATAACCAAGCTTAAACATGAGGCTTCAGCTCTGCAATCTATGAAAAAGATTCCAAAGAACCAAAAGGGATCCATATCTGTTGCAAATCTCAACACTTCTTGTAGAAAAAATTCCATTATTCATTGTTGAGAAGTATTTTTTTAAAAACTGGTTGTCCCATCCATACCATAAATACATATGTATGTGTTTTTCCACATATAAATACATCACATACATTCTGTTGCAAGGCAGCAGATCAGTCAAAACGGTTGAAATGTAATTATACACTGACCAAAAAGAATTACAATGCAACTAAAAGAGAATGGCTTGTACTTCAGGTCATTAGCAAAGTGCTGACTAGAACAATTTTAAATGCTAAAATACCCTTCCCCTCCCCCCCCCAAAAAAGGAGGAAAAATACTCGAGAAAAGTCAAAATATCTGAGAAAGCAAGAGCTATGTTTATGTAAAACAAATTTTAAAACAATGAGAAACCCCTGCCTCCTTGCCTCACCTTAGGAAATTCTGTTAAGCTTCCCTGACTTCTCTATGTTTGTTTATGCATCATGATTTGAAAAAAGTAAACAAGCCAAAAATCATTTACATCTGCCTTCAGATCTACAGAATGAAAGGCTTTACTAGCTTATAACACTAAAAATCAAAAATCAAGAATGAATATTAACCAGTCTTTCCTAACAAACCCATATTAACAGAAGGGAACTTCGAACAATGAATTACAGAAAAAAAACAAACCAAGAAAAAGAAAGGATGTATTGTATTGAAAGGTTAAACGTGTCTACTTTCCTTAAAGCTGAAACACTTCCATGAATATATAGTTTAACTCGGGATTAACCAAACATTCCAAATTCAGGAAAACAAAATTACTTTACTTAATAAAACATTCTGACAATATTGCAACAGAGTCCGAGTGTCATTTTAAGCCGTGAGAATACCTTTTTTTCTTTTTTTGTATTTTGATAGGAAAGGGAGAAGAAAGGATAAGTTGAGAGAAGCCTTTTCTGCAATTAAAAAAAAACAAAAACCCACCAACAAAAAGAACTGGTGAGCTTCTTTCTTCTCCTGCCATATAGCAGATCTCTTCTTGGATTTCACACCACTGACTATACCCTGTCAGAGATCTTGAACAGTTTACATTACTTCTTTTGAAGGATTCATCTAGACTGGCCCAGAGATAAAAAACGAAATGCCCAATGAATTCTTACACTGAATTCCAGCTTGTTACTGTGAACTCAACAGAACTAAAAAGGAATCCCACACATCTTGTAGTATATACACTGCTTTCACACAGTATTTGAGTTAGTCAGAGGAATACGTAAAGGGAC
>WEIV01009464.1:188264-256025 GCA_013390005.1 Calyptomena viridis
GCGGGGGGAAGAGGGGGGGGACGGGGCTGCGCCGGAGGGCGTCGGTCCCGGCTGTCCCCGGGGTGTTTTTTGGCTCCCCGGAGATGACGACTGTTGAGCGGCATACCCCGACGAGGCCGGGTCCCGGCAGCCCCCCGGCGGGCCGGCAGCCGGGCTAATCCCGGCCGGGAGGATCGATGTTCGGCACACAGCGAAGGGCAGAGTTGGAGAGTGGAGGCCGCGCCGCTGTCAGGGCTGTGCTGCGGGAGCACTGAGCAGTCGGGGGCATCTCTGCGGGGTTGAAATGTGGGAGACGGATTTATTGCGGTCACTTGGGGCGCGGGTGCGAGCGGCGGCAGTGTGAGGGCACAGACCGCGATGAGCGCGTCGCACACACGCCGCCGGTGATGTGCGAGTGGCCAAAACTCGCCTGCCCCCAGACACACACTAAGTATCGAGCTATCGAGCCATTGCCAGTGTGTTATCTGCGCCTTCCATCGTGTCCGCAGCAGCAGCCTGAGATACGAAAATAATCCCAGCAGGACTTTCCTATTCCTCTTTCTCCCTCTGCCTAGTGGGCAGCTATTCCGGTGTAATTCAAGACGAATGCTGCATGACTTCCAATACCTCCCGTCACGTTTTTTAAATTCTTGGTGTATTCTGGGGAGGGGGTCAGTGGGCAATAGAGTGACCGCCAGCAGTGGCCATTTCTGCGCATCTGAAGCCCCGTTGCACAAACAGAATGGAGGTCCTGTTGGCTCTCCTGAAAAGCGTAGTCCAGAGAAATGATGGAGGCTGAATGGGGGATTTACTGTACTCGCTGTTACTGAATAAGAATAATAAATTCTGCTCCTGGAGAGAAGACCCCTACCCTGTTCTCCAAACATTCAGTAACCAAGCCTCTGCATCGTGTACATGAACGTCCTCATATTTGTCTAAAGGTTAATTCTGCCATTCAGAGCTGAACCAGGCATGGAACTTCTCTCACCAGCTGTCTTCCTTCTCTACAGCATGATCCCACCCTTTCCCCGTTACATACTAATGAGCTGCAAAAATCCATTAGGAGTAAGACATGTCCAGCAGTTATTTCTGGCTGTCACAAGTGGCAAGGGTTAATAAAAGACATCCGTATTTCTTGGATAGCTACAGATAAAATTTGGGCCATGCTATTTAGGCCACTTTCTTTCTCCCAGCAGTGCTGTCCCACATTGAAACTAATTAATAGCAAAATCTGTGCTGTGTAACGACTTCAGGAATGGGATCATGTTTAGAAATTGCACATCCTTAAATATGTCGATTGCTGATGTCCTTGTTTACTGAGGTTCACTGAATTCTGTCAAGAACTCTCTTCTCAGAGGACCGTAGTTCAAAAATTATATGCAGAAATATTTTTTCCATCTTCTGCTGAAAAAGGTTTGATTCCTTGAATATTGTATTTATAGTTTTAAGCTACAGATTTTTCTCTTCAGATCTACATTGGTAATTAAAATGACTCTTTTTTACCACAAAACCTAATTTATATCCAGCCTAAATGGCAGTATTGTTTTCCTATTCATCCTAAAATGATTGAACACTGGATCTTTAGAAAGGAAAAAGTATTATACATGCTCTTTCTCATAGAAAATGAGTGTGAATTTCTGACTAGTCTTGGGAAGCCTCCTTGGCTTTCTGCCTGTCCTCTTCAGACCTTGGGATGCATCACACAATGCAGGAAAGGTAATTAAGATGCCTAAGTCCATCATCAGCTGAAATTTTATCTGTGGGGGTCTGCATTTGAAATATATAGGAAACACTTCTCGAACCGAAAAAACACTGAAAAGTAGCTGTTCTAAGTTGTCATCTGCAACAAGCTAGAAGACTGTTCTAGGAGAAAGATCAGTGTATACAGGAAGGGTTTGTAAATGTAGGTAATAGATTTTTTAAGACCAATTAGTATAGAAGGAAAAGCAGACACATTTCTGGATTAACAAGCTATTTTTACTTTGTTCTGAAGCAGTAAATATCTAAATGCAATAATTATCTAAAAGCTAACTTAAGAAAACTGCTTCAAGTTCAGACCACCTCAAAAAGTGGAAATGGGAATGGAGGGGGTGTTGTGGGGAAAAGAATGAGGGCTGAAAGCTAGTAAATTAAGAAAAATTCTGAGGACTTGCTGGTTTTAACTGTTTAAATGATTTCTTATATACCAGAAGAAAATCCTGTGTGGAAAGAATCTTCCCAGAAGCACTTGTCCTACATTTCAAACACCCCAAACCACAAAACTCATCATTAGAGCTTAATCCTCTGTGGTCCAAAACACCAGATCAGTTTAAACTGTGCTTGAGCAAGAAATCTGAGATGTGTTGACGCCCATCCACTACTACAGCAATGAACATCCCCTGCCATCAGATCATGAGCATACTTTGGTCTTACATTTGATGTTCCAGGGCTGTAACATACTTCATCCTGTGCACAGCTGCATTCCTTCTAGTTTTGCTGCTGAAAATGACCATTCGGTTCCAGCATAAACTCCCAGAGACCATCTTCATAGACCAAACAAACCTCGCTGGTGAGGGAGTATGTCTCACAAAACAGGACATTCTCCCTCTCCTCTTTCAGACCTGATCCTTAAGGGAAACTACAGAACTTGTCCCACAGAAGTGCACATGGGAACTAGGTTTCCTAACTGCCCAACACTCAAAACTGGAGACTCAGTAGAGAGTCTGACAGTACATCATAATTTCCTTCTGCTTCCACACATACCACCTCCTCTCCCGCTTACCTCTCTCCAAACAACAGACTGTAAGGTAAGTGTCTCTCATTTTCACTTAGCTAATAAGTGCCACTCCTTCTCCCATCCTTAACATCATTAATGTCTTCTCTAGTCTAAAGCTACCATTTTCCTTTCAGAGCTGGCTTAATTAAGAAGTATCTCAGTAAATGGTAAGCAATTTCTCTTAACTGAAAGATGATTCTATTCCAAAGGAAAGTCTGTCCCATTTTTCCACCTATATGTCTTGGTCTAATAACATATACTACTTCTTCATGCAACCCCAGTACTGCACATCACATCCAGAGGAGACTATCGCTGTGTATCTGCCTTGTTCTTTTATTGATTCCTTAGGTATCCACCACAGGTGACAGTTGGAGAGAGGAGAGTGGACTGGATGCCACCCTCACTTGGGACAGTATGACAATAATCATATTCTTACAAAGACAAACAGTGTATTTCTTAGAGCACACGCACTCTTCCCCCTTGCCATGGAAATACAATCTTCCATTCTAAAAGAAACAAAAACTTGGGGGTGAAATAAGAGGTTAAAAGTAAGATCATCACAATACAGTGGGATAAGTTAAAAGTTGATTTTTGTCTCATATTAAGCATGATTCTTGGCTGGTAAGAACAGTTAGTATTTTTGTGTGCAGGGGCATTTGTTCTGGATGAAAAGGAAGGAAGGATTTTTGAGATCTGGATAGAGAATATGTGATCTATGATGGGCAGCAGCAGTGTGTATACTAAATCCATGAAGTCTCCTGGAGTTTCCAAATGAGACAGTACAGGTCCACAGCTCAGGTGGGTCTCATTTCAGCTCTGAGTATTGGCAGTACACATCACGTCAAGTGCTCATGATGCACAAACAGAGATACTTGCTGTAGAATCAGCACGAAGATTGTAAATGCCGTGAAATGAAGGAGAGACGGTTACAGTGTCATACATCTCATACTGTAGGATGAAATAAGGTACACCCTAACACTGGCATATTAAAACTACCATATATTTCAAGTGATAAAATCCTTAATCCAGGTAATACACACTCCTTAAGCTAAGATGTTTTATTCTAGAAATTCACACAGAGGTCTACAAAACAAAATTCTGAAGAGAAAGTACCTGGACAAGACTCCCAAGCAGCTTTTACAATTGCATGGTAAGATATTTTTCAGTTTGCAACATGCCAATGACATAGCCATCTGCCTCAGGGCCATGGGCCATAGCATCTCACAGATCTAGTCTTGCCAGAAGAACAAAATCTTTAAAATTTAAGAGCCTACCTTGGACACTGACTGTTTCTTGGAACATCTAGAAGACTCTTGGAAGTATGCCTGTGCTGACAAAAATAACAAACACATGCAGTAATTGGGAAAGAAAATCAGTAGGAGCTGAACACGAACTGTAGGCGACGGTGCAGTCAGCAGCCAGAGTATTTTCTGCAGCAAAGGGTCTCAAGGCTGTACAGGCAAGTGTTTAGAAAGTCATCTCACTGCAGAGGCAGTTGCTATTAACAAGCATTTGACAAGATACCAAGTAATTCTCTTACCATTGGGTGGCCCAGGTCACCTTACCCTCAAATTCATCCCAGGTGCCTTTATCTTATATTAGTTTGCAACTGTCAGTTTAGGTAAAACCTGTTCTTTTATTTGTATTTGGGGTTGTGGGAATAAGATAAATGGAATGGAAATGCACCTCTAGCTGCTGAAGTCAGTGGTAATTTATTCCTGCTGAGTGATACCTATTGTAACACAAATGTTCTCCCAGGTAGCTTGGGCTAGGAATAAAGAGCAATTTTTGACCAGCACTGGTGTAAGTAAGCCCCTCATTACAGTGATTTTATACATTTTAAAGAGGCATGAGGAGAAGTCATGTGCAGTCAAAGCAAACTACAAAGAGTCTCTTCCTCGCAGTACCCACAGCATTTTTTCCTTAATGCTGTTTATTCAAGATAGATGGAGTATGTGGAGATTTGATTTGGTTTTCTTTTCTGTTCAGAAGAAATGTAGATGATCCCTTGCAAATTAAAGCCGTATGTTGCCTGCCTTCCCTGACATGTTCTGTGCTGGGGTGAGAGGCACAGGGGCTGCAGCCCAACTGCTGCTGCCAGAAGTTTTCCAGAGAACAAGAAAAAGTCACAAGTCTTAAAAGGGCAATTGCAGATCACAGCTCATTTTGTTCAGAGAGAATGAGAACATTTTTACTCTCTTTTTATTTCCCTTTCTTGAGCAAGTTCTTCTACAGTTACATACAGTGCCTGAAAACACAGACTCTCTTGTTCTTCAAACACAGACAGGCTGATTTAAGGGCCTAAAATGGCAATTCTTACTCCCAGGAGTAGACCTGCTGATTTCATAGATGCAAGGGAAGGGAGTAGAGCTTCATAAGGCTGTGATACAAGGAGAAATTATGTGATGAGCTCTTACTTCTGGCCTCACACTGCTCTTGCTGAGCTTTAAGTACATTCCATTTAAAGAAATGACTTCTCATTTTCACTGATGTAAATGAGATTCAGATCATATTTGCTGTATTCAGATCATATTTGTGTATTTCAAGATACACAAATTGAAAAGGTATGTGTATGAGGTGGGGAGATAGAGTGGAAGAAAGTTGTGTTTATGTCTTTTAGGTGTACATATTTTCCATGAATGTTATTTAGACAGTGAGCAGGATGAGATCAGAACACGAGTAATTTGCAGCCTGCATCTGCCTTTTTCAATGGAATGTGGCTTGGTACATGTTAAAAGACAATTTCAGCTTTCCCTTTAGAAAAAAATCTTTTGGGCTTTTGCTTTTCTTTGTAAAGATAGCTTTAAATATTTAACCACTGTAAACAGAAGCAAACTGCCCAGGAAGACTGGAAGGAGTGTACCACAAGGATCTGCTTGTAAGCACTTCTACCTGAAATACATTCTTCTTCCTATAGGAGCAGTCAGCTGTATTTTGAAATAAATTCTTTTCAGAAACTTTGGGCTGGTTGTGTGAAAAGAATTGTCTTAAGGATAGACAGGATTAATGTTCTAGACCTTCTTCCAGTTCTGCAGTCGACTTTTCTAGTTAGTATTTCCCCTACTCCTTGACCCTGGCTGCACAGCAACTGCTTAACATTGCAGCACCTCTAGCAGTATATCAGATATCCCATGTGGGCCCCAGATAAACCATTCTTAGCCTGATTCCACAGTCTTCAAAGAGGAGAAAAAGGAGCACTTCATAAAAATTCAAAGTTCACTGTAGGGAATGTTACCTTAAGGATGATGAAATTCCCTATTGTGACAGGTATCATTCCCTATCACTTGCAGATGCAATCACAACATTTAGCCCAACTGCAAATTGTTCAAGCCTCTCTTTCCCTAGTTTACCTAGAATATTAACCTATTGCACATTGGTGGGCACATGATTCTTTTCTTCTGGATCTTGTGACATCTCTGGTTTTTTTTAGTGACTAACAAGATTGCATAATTTTTACTGGACTTATTGGACTTATCTATGGAAAGCCATACGTTTACTATCTGCAGGAATGGTTATTGTAATTCTGTATATTTTCATATGGCATTGCTGACATTAAGAAAACTATCAGAGTTGCCAACACTGAAGACCAGGAGCACAAGCGATATCCTCTCAGTGTCCCAGGTCTTCTGTCCCCTTTAGTTGTTCATGTGCTGAATACAGGTTTGCTTGTCCGTGTGCCTATCAAGGTTTGCTTCCTTATCTCAAAATGTCATACTGGCCTGATCCCAGTCCTGTCAGGGTCTCAGCAGCTACAGCACATTACAGCCACATACCACTGTAGTAACACTCTCAGCCCCAAGCCTGTTCAGTGGGATAGACACCCCTATCCAGGAGACACAGCTAGTGCAACAGCTGGCTCACTGAATCTGTAATATCCAGAGATTCTGGCATGCTTATGTATTTCTGCATTTTCAGAGGAAAACACCTCCTTTTTCCACTTCAACTCTCAGTGGTAGTCATACTATTGGAAGCAAGGTCCACTCATGTCCATCCCTACATACTTTACCAGGAAAGTGAGAGAGACAAGGACATCTTGTTTATTCTTCAATTTTTGGAGCTCTTTAATTCATGAGGAAGGATATACATAAAAATATGATCACTGAATAGAAAGCAATAGGAAAGGATGGGAAGGGAAAAGATGGGATATCTACCTTCTGGGTCTTAAGTGTTACTAAAAATTAACGTTGAAATAATTGTTAAAGTTCAGGAAGTACTTTGCTGATGGTGATTCTTTCAGATATTGTTGCTCTGCCATTTATTATAGCTAGGCAGATAGACCAAGTTAGTATTTCTGCAAAGCCATTGGGATTTTATATTTCTGCTTATATACTTTTTTACAATTGTATAGCAGCTTCTTTGAATACATCATGACTTTTTAAAAATGAGGACTGATTTAAATATTTGCTTAAAAGTCTGCACTGTGCTCTTCTAAGTACGTATGTGATGGCAATTACAAGTTGGCAGTCTGGGTCCTCCTTTTAGCAGAGAAGGGCTAGAGCAGCTTGTCCTAAACTTTGTCCACACCTCTGCCACAGCAAGCAAAATGTTCACCAAACTGCTCTGAGAGGCACTTTTCCCTCCTTCTCACAAATGATATATTTGTGACTTCATAGTTGCAGCCAATCTGCAGTAGAAATTAGGCTGCCATAAAACCATAGACTTGAACTCATATCTCTGAGATATACCAGTCAGCATTGCTTGGGCATTATAAATATGTGACAGAACTGTGTTCCCACATATTGTGTTAAATAGCAGCAGGCTTATAGATGCCTCAAATCATAGCAAGCCTAATTGTGAGCCAATGTAGCACTTAGAGTGCCAAGGACAGGAACTAATAGGTTTTGCCATGTCTGCTGTGCCACTTCTATTACGTTTTTTCCCCTCTTTCATAATGCACAGCACTAGGGATATGAGACTTAAAGGCATGTGTTTTGGGGGGAAAAATGCCAATATTAAACTAATCCCCTGTGTAGACACTCTTATTTCAGTTTAAAAGTGCATTTCATGGCATTAGCAAGTTGATTCCTTGCTGACATAAGCTTAATCAATACGAGGCACTCAGCCTGATATAAATTTATCTCCATGATGGGGTGGCACCAATTTCTCTATATGTCTTTAAAAAACTATTTTCTTAAATCAGTTGTTTCTTCAAATTGGCAAGTTCTCACTCATTGAAGATTTGCAGTACAACATTGTGGCCAGCTGAAAAATGAGTCACTTCAGTAAAATGTAAAGAACTCTGCCTTCATTGCTACCCATTAATGGTGCTACCCATTAAAGCTCTGAAAGCTGCAAATATGAATAAACTTAGAGCAGCTTTGCATCTATGTTCTTAATTCCCATTTTCTAAATGCAGGAACTTAAATGTAGAGAAATGAAGTGCATTTCCAAGGTCAAAAAAAGAATATGTGGTAAAGTTGGTTTCAGAAACAGACCAATGACTTTAAATAGTCTTGGTCTCAGCAAGTTTCAGGAACTTTATATGTAAAAAGTGCTGGTGCCTGTGCTTTCTGGTAATCAGCCCTTTAAAATCAGATTGCCAGAGCTGGATAGATGTATCCAAGAATAACTAGTCTGTTATCTCTCATCTGAGTTTTGTAAATACAAGACTGACTTTTTCTTCTTGAATGAAGATTTACCCTTGTAATAATATCACCACCTTACTAAATATTTATTTCTAGTGGTATCCTCCTTTAGCTATAAACATAGTCAATCTTATCTCAAATTCTGAGGCAAAAAGGATGTTCTATCACTTGTTCCGGCTACACCAAATATATTTTTTTCCTAGGGATAAACATTTCAGAGATTACTCTGTTAACAGAGCTTTTTAGACTAGGAAGAGGACCTCAATGACATCATCAATACTATCAATACTATCATCCATTCCTGGAGTTATGGTTGTAGGCCAAACAACCATCCTATCTGCTTCATATTAAAACAAGCATATTAGTCTGAAGCCCTGTAAGTGATGGGTCTGGTCACAAACAAAACCATACATCAGCTCCATTGGAAAAAAGATGACAGTGTCAGGTCTGAATTGATCTCCTCAGATCAGGCTGAGGTTCAGATGGAGCAAGTAATGCTATGGTACGACTGAAAGATAACTGCACACAAAATAGACCACAGCTGGGGTTTTCACCATGGAGTGCTTGCATACTCTGTTGTTGAGTGATGCTACTAAAAGTTACTGAAACTTGAAACATGGTGCAAATGTTTTTTAAAGTCTGACAAAACCCACTTTCATCCTTTGTCATGTATCTCAGATTTATACCTTGAATTCTATTATCTGGAATTCAGTTACACCAATGATTTGCCAAAAGCATGGATACTTACAACATGTTGAGCTACAAAGGCCTTAGTTGTGCAGTACAAATGCTGTCTACAATTAAGGCAATTAAAAAGGGAAGCTTGAGGCAGAAGCACTTTAAAAATATTTGCAGACCTATCAAAAGTCTTTCTGTGTCCCTATTCCCAGAGTACCTGGGCACCTCAGCACCTCAAAAACTCTAATGTGTTTGTTCTAAAAGATAAAAGTACTGCTCTGTCTTTGTTTTGGACAGGGAAATCTAAGGCAGAGAGAGATTAAAATGACCTGTTCAAAGTCAGGTAGGAAGTCTGTGATAGAAAAGGGAATTTAACCTAAAGCTGGCACACATATTCTTTTTCCTGAGGCCTATTTTTCCTCCCTGGAAAGCTTTGGAGGACTCTGAATTACAGTTGTTTTAAGCCCCCTGAGGGACATGGTCCCACAGCTTGTCCCACTCCCGGCATTTGTCCCACAGCAGCACCCGCAGGGCAGTGGGGAGAAGCAGAGCGATGTGCTGCCCCAGCTGAAAGCTTCCAACAAAACCCACTGCACTTCCAGTTGCAGCAATTCCCTTCTTCAGCTCTTGGCATGGCTGCAGGGGTGCTAGTGCCAGCAGAGGGGAAATGTAAGGTGTGAGCTGAAAGATGAGAGAGGAGGGGATGGTTCCTGTCAGCAACAGCCCCAGCTTTGATGGGCATCAAGCAGTCATGAAACTGAAGCTCGGACTGCACCTTCACAAAACAAATGTCATCAGTAGTTATTCTGACTTGAAATTAAAAATGTAGTCATACCTGGACCAACCTCTGAGCTCATACATTATCAGTTAGTAGGAAGGGAAGCCCTGAGGACAGTGGTGCATAGCAGTCTTGCCATATTTACCAGTGTGGGTTGCAGAGCACCATTTTTGAAGGGGCTGTACCCCTTTGTTGCTGTGAGGAGATAGCTGTCCACCTCTGAAAAACTCTGGACTAGGCATATGGATTTAATAGCCAGATAACCTGTCCTACATCTACTGTGAGTGGATCTCCCAGTGCCTCACACTATAGAGCAGATCTTTGCATGGGAGAAGAACCAACCCTTGATAAAGATGAAATGGTACAAGAGGAGACACAAACTGTCCCTTTTATGTTGTGGGTAGGAGGTAAAGTGCCCTAACTGCTTCTCAACAAACCTAACCAATGAAGTTGAGAACATGCCACTGATAGATGTGTGTTTGTCATACTATGCAGCAAATCCTTAATGAATACATAAATTAAAAAAAGGCCTCAATAAAAGAAATTTCACCAGAGGCAGATGGTCAACAGTGATCATCACTAACATGAAAACTTAAGGCTGAGGATTTGAATCCTTAGGATTCAAATCTAAACTTCATTGTCAAATATTTGGAGTAACTATTAGATAAGAACTTAGATATGAAGTTGTCCAATTTAAAATGAGGTTGAAAAACCCCAATATTTAAACTTTGCTGATTAGTGTTGGATGATTATTTATCTCAAGATAGTCAGAGAATATTTGGCTGGGATCTGAAATGGAGGCCTCATAGATATACAGCCTTTGGTGTGTGCCCAAATATTTCACCTCCTCTCCCTTTAGCCTATGTATAGGCAGTGTCACTTTGGCTGCTTCTGACCGGACATGAAAATGAAATTTCCTTCAGGATGTACTTTGCCTTTAAAAGGATTATCTCCCACTTTTTCCCAAGAGAATCAGATGATCAGATGATCTTTTAGAAACAACCCTCCCCAACCATAGGGAGGGTTATTTACTACAGTGCTTGTGATAACTGCCTTTTGGCTGAGGCAATGGATATGACACCTAAAATTAGAAAGAATATTTTGTAAAGTACCTACCAGCCTAATCCACTAATTTTCTCTGCATGCACATAGTCATTGTTTCACTACTCTTGTTTTTTCTTTAAGAATTCCCTCTCTTTCTTTTCTTAAAGAACCAAGGAACTCATAATCTCATACTTACACTAACAGCTTTTAACCCAAGGAACATACTCTGCCTTTATATTTTATCAAGATACATTCCAGACATAATTAGTCTTCCCAGACCCAACTCCTAGCCATTATTTCTCACAAATGGATAATCACCCAATAAAAATAAATAAAAATGTCACCCATCCAAATTAATATCTGACATTGCTCATAGCTGATAATGTTCAGAGACCCCTTTTGCATCTGCAGGAGACAGCTGTGTCTCTCTTACTGCTGCTCCCTGATCAATTCTATGCAGCCCGTGTAGTGTCTCCCTCCGCGTTTATCATGCATAGCTTTCTCATGCTGCTGTTGACTAACGACAAAGAAATTGGGTGTGTATTTTAGGACATTTCCATTTTATAACCAGACATCTATCCTACCTAATAACAAGAGTCATTATAATACAGACTGTCAGTGCTACACAATTACAGTTTATTTCTATGCCATTCTGGAGGAGGAGATCTGAAGTTGAAGGTCAGAGCCTATAAAGAGTGAAGAAACATCTCCTGCAGGTGCTTGGTTTATAATTGCCCAGGATAGAGCTGCTTTATTGAGGTTTGTTGTCACACTAAGTTCCCAAGAAAAACAGCGTTGCTTTTTTTTGGTCGGTTGGGTTTTGGGTTTTTTGGTTGGTTGGTTTGGGGTTTTTTTGTCCTGGCATCTATCAGTGTCAGCAGATGCCCACAGCCACAGTCAGAAGTATGCCCTCACTTCTGTCCTCTGATCTGAACAGCTTTTGCTCCTGCCCTGGGGAGCTGCTGGGCAGACAAAACAGTAGGGAGCAGGCAGCACCCCAGGTGATAAAATGCCCCATTTCCATTCTGCTCTATGAAAAATTTTAAAAGCTTTGATGTCTGAAGGCATTTGCACTCCAGCAGAGAAAACTTCACATCTCATCCTCTCCCCAGCCAAAAGTAGATCTTTTCTATTATCTCACAAGCTGCCTGACAACACAACACATATAAAAATTGGAGCTATCATCATATCAGATCGTGAACCAAGTTTCCCAAATGTTGTTATTATGGCAATTCTTAAGTAAGATAAAAATTTGTAGTTTAATAACTCTCCTTAGAAGGATTAGTATACCCAAAATAAGGCTCAATGCAATTGACTAAACAATTCGGAAGAAAATATATTAATGTGAAAAGTATCATGGAGGAATTACCATGTGAATGCTCTAACTGCCTAGATTCTGAAACACGTAAGGGTATCAGGGACCTGGCAGGCACCAGAATTCCTAATTTCCACTATCATATGTTTTTGCAATAGAAAGTTGAATTAAGTAAACACATTCTTTGCTATTTAATTAAATCATACACAATTTTAAAGATACAGTTTACAATTTTTACAGTTTACAATATAAAGTACACAATTTTAAAAATACTGTTGAGAGGGCACAGCTCTGTTCACACACTCACATCCAAGAAATTGCAACCACTTCATCCAGGGAATGTACTGTGGTCCTTGATTCCCTTGGTACTGAGCCGGTAGAATATGCTCTCTTACAGAGCTACTCTTCAGACTCAGCCAGCAACAGAGGGAGAATATGTCCTCTCATTTATGCTTCATCTCACAGTTCTGCTGTGCTCCTACATGGGGAACAGGTGGTGTTGGAACTGCCCAGGGCAGAAGGTGCCCAGTTCTGACCAGGCACAGCAGTACCAGAAGACTGAATGTGCCAAAGCTTTGCCATGGTTTGTTTCAGAAAGCCTGGCTCTGGGAAGTTAGGGAGAGTGAGTAAAAGAAATCAAGAAGAATTAATAAAAACATGGTGATATCTGAAAAGCCCTTTGAGTGAGCATCTGCCTGGAGCTAGATGCCCAGGACTGCAAAGAGAGGTGCTTCATTTATGTGCGTGTGTGACCACAACACAACTATGGAATTGTAGCCTGTAGAATGTCCAAATTTTTACAGTTTCATACCCCTGTTTCCTTTGCCCTTTCTACAATGTAAGATTGAGCAGATACCACAGAACAGCAGCTTCACAGTAACCTGTTATGCTCTAGTAGCTGATCTGGGCATGCAGTTCCTCCATCCAAATTCAGTTATGGTCAGAACCATTGGGGAGAAGAGAGAGCAGATAGCATTTTGCTAGCTGTGCACATCCAACACTGTGCTGGCTTGCTTTTGGAACACTGGCAGCAGGAGAGAAGCAGCAGCTATGCAGCATTGGCAGGAGAGGCAATGCAGCAAGCTCCCATCCAAACAGCTCCTGCTAAACCATGGAGATCCAAAGAGCAGATTTGATGACCTGTGTTTGCCTTCAGGCTTTGTACAACTACCTGCTGCAATGAAGAGTTTTAAATCTGGTTGCATAACAATGCACCTGGAATGGTTTTCAAAAGCTGTATCCTGTCCCATGAAGATGGAAACTTGGTTTTTAGGTACCACTTTGAAAAAATCAGACTTCAGAAAAATAGCATAAATATGACTATATTAGCTGTGCATACAGCTGTGATAAGCTGGGCCTTGGCCCAATAATCCTGATCATGTTTAAAAAAAAAAAAATTAAAAAAACAACAAAATATATTTACATCACAGACTTGAAAGGTCCTGCTAGCTATGTTAATTGATTTTTGGTTCTACTTATGCTTGCAGACAAAGAAAAGTGAGAGGAAAAGTGAGAAGGGTGGCAAAATGGTCAGAAGTGGGATAGCTGCAGGAACAGAAAGTATAATGGCCGAGCTATTGAAGGCTGCCAGTTCCAGCACCAGCAAAGCTGCCAAAACAGATACTCGGGTGTAAAGGAACACAAGGAGGTTGCAGGTAAGCAGCTAACAGCAATACCTCTACCAGCTTTAAAGAAAGGAAGGTCCTGCTGATTCAGCTAGCTACAGAAGTTTAATCTTAGTCACTGATGAAAAAAATTATCCTGAACATATTTACCAACAGATTAAGGCCAGTTTCAGAGGAAGCAGAGGGCCAGATATGGTATGACTTCACAGCAGACACAAGCTTTATTGATCAAATTATCACTTTTGACAACTGATGGGAGGGGAGTAATAAAGGTGGGTTAAAGCTTTTTGGAGGAAGAGAACTGGCTTGAGTGGATACCATATGATGTGTGGATATCATATGATGTTCCACATAACTGTATTTCTAAAAGGTGCATGTTGACACTCCTGTAGTGCAGTAAGAAATGGTAGTAATGTCATGCAATTGGGTAGATCCAAGCTTGATTTAGGAGTAGGGGCCATAGAATCACACTTATTTTCCATAATGAAGCTGAATGTTGCTGTTGGATGGCTTGGAGGGCATAATTTTGAAAGATATATAGCAAAGCTTTTCAGTAAATATAAATTATATGTGATCACTGGCAAATGTATCCGATGTAATGAAAGCATTATTTGCCACCTTGGAAAACTGATTTTGTGGACTTGAACTTAAAACTAGTTCCAAGAAGATGAAATGGAGTTCCAAGAAGATGAGGTGGCTGCATCCTGAAGAAGGAAGAGTACATGCTGTGCAACATAAGGGAAGTTACAGAGAAGTCTAATCCTATGTGTAGGTATATCCGCATCAGCATCAGTCAGTTCAGCATCAGTGATTCAGTAAAGATGCATTAAACCAGTCATGTAACTTAGTCACAAATGCTGCACAGTAGATGATAAGACTATGGATCAATAAGGATAATACATCTACAATCCATATGTTTGGGTTTTTTTAATTTATTGTCACTTCATGGACTGAAAACAGCTCCAGTAAATGAGATAAAATTGAAGAAAAGACTGGAGACAGCTCTTAGAAATATTGCAGGTAGAAATGGAAAACATTTTAAAATATCAGAGACTGAGTCAGGAAATCAAGGCAAGGGATTGACTTTAATTAAAAAGATTATAATGATGATAATACAGCAGACCACACCAAGACATGACACAAAAAAAAAAAAAAAATCAGGTTCATGACTAGATATTGCATTAAATTAAGCTTTGTTTAAGAGTGGAATAATTCCTGAATAAGAAAGCCCAGAAATGGCATAATGTTCCTCAGATCCGGAAGGACACGCTAGAAAGCCAGAGAAGAAAAGGAACATTTATCTATTTTGGATGATAATTAAAATGCCTACGTTTTCTACAGCCCTAAAATTTAGTTGCCGGGCTATACAAATAGTAATAACCAATCATCACCATTAAAAACTTGTAAAAAAACCGCCACAAATTCAGAAGTTTTTTTCAAACAAATGTAGTGTAGATTCACTGATCTATGTATTTAGCACACATGCACATAAAACACACACATTTGCACAGTAAGAAGAGAACAGACAAATCAAATACACAGATACTGCAGAAATACTATGTACTTGCCGAGACTCAGACACAAGTCTTCACAGGAGTCTTTGTAAGCCAGTTCACATTTGAATAATTGAAATGACATCTAATGGAAATTAAATATATACAATAAAATATTTGTGTGTATTCACCTTTATGACAAAAGTATTAATACAAAGGTACAATATTGAGATTGTCTAGGAAAACATCTTGTCCTAGAAAATGTAAGAGCTTTGTGTTCAAAGGATTTAGAAAATAAACTCCCTTTCTGTGGAGCCCTGCCCCTTGGGATTTGGCATAAGAAAGAAAAGAGAATTTCTAAGAAATATCAGGTTTTCTTTGCTGGCATATTTTTTACTTTGTTCTGAATGGAAACAACTTGAGCTCAAAAGGTAAATTTCATTGACTGTAGATTTTCCTAAGTGTGAGTTTAGCAGAGAAGGCAAAAGAAAGCAAAGGATGTACTAAATATGACTGCATTTTACAACCCCTTTCTTCTCGTCTTTTGATAAGCGTTTAACAGAAGTCTATTCAGTGAAAGCTGCCAATTCTTATTTTTACCATATGTTCAGATCGAGAATGTCAGAAGAAATGTGTATGGCAAATTAGGGTGAACTCTGTGGCCTGAATGTTAAATGAGAGGGCAAATTATGCAGGATTTGTCTACCATTTCAGTGCTCTCATTTGTGATTTCTTTGGGCAGGGCACCTTTATAAGACTATCCCGAAGATATTATCATAATGGAATGTTTTGCATAATGGAAAACACAGTCACCTCAGATCTTCTTTTGCATGACAAACCCTTGATTAGAAAAATAATAGGATGGAAATGGAATTTGTATTTATACAGGCAGGCATCAGAGCCAAGGAGAATGGAAGCTGACCTCAATATACTAGAGAACTGACATAGGCAGATGCAAAACCTCTCTCTTTATAGTAAATTTAGCTTAGAAATAGACTGGGAAACAAGTGGGAGTCATATAAAAGTCTTCCTACAGTGAAAAGTTCCTTATTCACAAGAAAAGTATCTGTGATATACAAAGGATATCACATATTTTCAAATGACTCATAGCTCTTGTTACACTGTAAGGCCTACATTATACCCCTGTGAAAACAAGAATGTTTTGATATTGGACAAAATGGTAAACGTTTAAAATTTTCTATTACACATCTGTTTCAATTTTGGGAACTTACAGTCTTTAGGTCCATTGATGTACAGTTAGAAAACAGAATAAATATACTGCCTTAAATCAGCATAGCCAGCCATTTATGTAATTAGGAGCTGGATTATTATTTTCACAATTGAATACAGCCATGCTCCTGTACTCATCTGAATTAATGCACACATCTGCATATGCATTTATGGGATTGCTGCTGATGCACACGTGTCATTAGACATGTAAACCCACTGGATTTATTTAATTAGTATTAATTACAAAGGTTACTTTGCAAACAGAAACAAAGAAAAAAGTCTGGAAAGTGTAAAATAATTTGGAAGACTCTGTACCTTCAGGGAAATCGTAAAATCAAAAGGTAGATTTTACTAACTCTTGCTTTTTCACTAATCTAAGAACATAATGTGCTCTTTCATGACTGGACTTAACGTCTGACCACTTTGGAAGACAGTGGACAAAACAGTGTTGTTCTCTGCCAAGATCATTTTGTGCACAGGTCTGACATTTATTTTGGGAGATAAGCATTCTAACACAGATGGTATACAGAAGACACAAATGAAACTGCTTAAAATGCCTAGCCTAAAATATGGTACTTGTGAAGGCAAGATAATGTTGTGATAGTAGAAGTTCTACATGCTGGGAGACCGTAAGTGTAAATTACAAATGTGCTCATACTTATTCCTACAGGTGTTCTGAACTAAAGAGCATTGGCCAGTCTTGATACTTGATACAGACTAGGAAAAGAATCAGTATATTTCTCTGAGGCGCCTCATCTCAGTTTGATAAGGATGAAATCTTAGCCTGTCTTTGGTTTTCTGATAGCTATTTCCTGTCTTCCTCACTGTTTGTTGAGATGGTCTTAGTCTGATACAAAGCTTCTAAATGCCCAGAACTGCTGCTAAAAGCAGCAAGGATGGGTATATCCAGCATCTCTCAGGATCAAGCTTATCATTTTTAGCTGTAAATATCTGTATGACTAGAGTTACATGTGTCAGCTTTAAGATAATGTCATGATTTTATTGTGGTCAGAGATCTTGAAAAAGCAAAGCATGGCTGCTCTCTGTTTATTATCTTAACAGTAAACTCACAGCTGATTGCAGTTTGGCCCTTATCAGTTTTTCCTTCTAGTGACAGATAAAATAATTTCAGCTTGCTCGAGAACAGGTCCATCTTGTAAGACACAGCTTTACAGAGAATTGACAGGTAATACTAACCTTTATTTTTCAGCAAAATGCCTTTTTAATGTAAAAAATGACACAAAAGTGATCACGACATTTAATATACATATATTAACAATGGTTAATTAAATCTGGGAATTCAGCTTTTCAATGCCTGAAGAAGCAGATTTAATACCTGTGATTTGCAGATTGCTTCACCTGGCTTCTAGTGAGCTGTAAAGAGACCAGTTGATTAGAAGACTTAAAAAGATAACCCATTAATGATCATACATAATATGCCTACCAGAATCCCCTACCTGAACAGCAGTATAGTTACTTTCTTTGAGGAATACTTTGCAATGTATTTAGATTCATTAGAGAATGAATCTCCTGTCTTCTTTCACAGCAAGAACATGCCAGCCAGACAACTCCACTACTAGCACTCTGAATCCCGAAGCACATCCATCCTTGTCCCAAATGCTGCTTAATTCACCTTCTCTAAAGTGCTAGCAGTAAGTCATGCACTGAGACTGCATACTTAAAGCCTTTATTTGTTCCCCCACTCTGCTTTCCATTAATCCATTACTGACTCAAAGCTGCACCTAATCCATTATGACAATAGTTTCATTTGTAAAAAGGAAAAAAAAATCCATAAAAATATATTCTGAACTAAGAATCCGAGTTGTACTAGAGTGTGTTCAGTCCATGCTCAGAGGCAGCTAGAGCATGCCCTCAGATTACTCCAATAAGCCAAACCAAAGCCAGACTCTGTAATGACACCACTTGCAAAAGCAGCAGTCTCTATTCTCCCCACTTCCAGTAAGCTCATCCCAAATGCCTTTTAGCCAGCCTCAGTTTCGGTGTCTCCTCTATCTAAGCCAGTGAGAAACACACAAACAAATCCCGTAAGGAAGGGCAGGAAGTTGTGTGAGCTGTTACATGGTTATTGTTACTAGGGAAACCACTTCCTTAGTATTCATGTGTTCAGCAGATCTGTCTGGCTGTGTCTTGAGTCCCAGGCAATGTCATCAAATGAATGGCAACTGGGAAAATAAACCCAAACCCGCACAAAATAAACTACAAGTGTCTGTGACACCTAAAATTAGAATCTCATTTTGGAAATCAAGCCTAAGCAGAAATATCTCCCATAATATGCTTTTGTAACAGGAGCGTGCATGTTTGGAAGACTGTGCTATACTTTATTCCTCTTTTCCTGAACATGCATAAAATATCTGTAAATGCAATCGGTACTGATAGTCTAGAGTTAAAATGCTAAGCCCAAACAGCTACATTTTTTGGCTGCTGATCCTAGCTCAAATTTCACAAGCAGTATCTTCATCCAAGCAAAGGGTGGGTAGGGCTAGTACTTTGCTTTAAAAACCAGGTTGTGGTGTTGAGACTCATCTCTAACAACAGACCGATCATTCACGGCCCTACTTTATGGGACAGTTTTTTTGTTTGTTGTCTTTTTTCAGGTGCAACTTGTTTCTGATAAGCATTTGATTTACAAAACAATTGGCAGAAACATCTCAAGCGATGCCTCTAAAAGTTCCCTGTACCCCTTCTTGCACAGTTTAAACAGGTGGCAGCTTTCCCAGGTTCAGTCACAGAAAACAGGGCTAGAAGGGCTCTCAAGATATCAGCTGTGCTAAGCAGGTTGCTATATATCTAGTTTATACACAGATGCTCACCAATTCCTTAATTTCCCTGGTGATTGGGATTCAAGACATCTTATCCTCAATAGGAATTCCACAGCTGATTAATTGATTTTGCCTCTTCTCCATCTTGCTGAAAATGTCAACTGAGTGATAAAGCCCAAAGAGGGTACACTCTACACACCTTCCCTGAGCACTTCCAGCCCCAGGCTGTCAGTTCCAGTGCTGGCTGCACTGCAAAACTAGCTCAGTCTTAACTGCTCTCCTTGATGGACTCCAGGCACAAAACTGGTTTGCTCATTTACCAGAGGTCTAGGTCTGGCACTTAAGAAAGTTATTGTTCCCCAGGATCTTGACAACCCCAAGCCCAGCCAGAAACAACCATCTCAGTAGGTTTGTTCTGCTTTAGAGCAGAATGAATTGCAGTAGGGAGATACAGTGTGCAGCATAACTGAGTATTACAAAGTTCATTTTCTGCTAGAGAAGGACTTTTCTAATCAGACATTTCAGAAAACAACATACATGCACAAGGGTAACACAAAGTTACAGGCAATGCCATAGGAAGGGTAGTGGTGTCTGGTTTTCTGAAGAAATGAAGGCTCAGAAGGCAGCAGAGAATGAAGAGGTTACACTACCTTATTGTAGGGTAACCCTCTGATAAGAAAGGTCAGATGATCGACAATTATTTGGGCCTTGCTGAAATAGGCTCACAAACAGGGTAATGCAAAACTTAACATATGAATTGAGATAAAAGCTAATACAGCAGATGAATAAAAAGGAAGATCCTTTTGGCTCTACAAAAATCACTATTACTATAGATACACGAGTGTTCGAAGACTTGCTTTCTATTTTCTAGTTTTATTTATACATGTTGGAGGCAACTGTAGCAAAAATACTCTTGTTTTACAATAGATAGAGCAAAACAGAGAACAAGGACTGTGGGATTTAGAAATATTCCTGCCATAAAGACCTGCAACACAGGACAATGGGCATATCAAGATACAGAATTAGAGTTAAAATACACATGGGGGTCAGCTCATTTTTTCTCTCAGCATGTTTGTGTCTTTGTATGATCTCCAGCCTGATACCCAGTCTACCCAGTGTGATATGGGTTTGCGTGATCTACAGGGTGACCATATAAAAAAGACAATTAGAGAATTGTAACAGGAGACTTTGGCAATTAGAAATATCCAGCAACAAACCAAAACAAAGACTCTGCTCATTACGTGTATCCACTGATACCACTAAACAAAGAGGCACATGTGTGCTACGGCCTGGAAATGCAGAGAACTAGAGTTCATACACACAGATAGAAGCTGTTGGAGGAACACAAAAAACTGTCACTAATGTCCCAAATTAAAGACGATCTAATAAATATGAAGCTCAATTCCAGGTTTCTTTCAAGAGCACAGCATTACGTTGCACAGGAAGCAGCTTCTACTGTTTAGACATCTGGCTGTAAAGGACAAGGAGGAGATAGTATTCAAGCCAAGCACAGTGTTCAGAAGGGCTAGACATGGCTTTGGCACTGAGGGACAGGCACACTCTAGTCAGTTTGCTATGGCTCCTCCTGGCCATTTAACCCAAGCTGCTGCTACCTCATGAGGCAGTAAAAACAGACAGGCCCTTACCTCCACCTCAGGATGTACTTTAGCTTACACATAAAAATCCTCCAACAAGGCATGACATCTCAGTGGGGATGGAGAGCATCAGGGCACAAGCAAGCAGTATAGTTTCATTGCTTCATGACTGAAAATGTCCACAGGGTACCCATAAGCCCTACATTTTGAAGATGAAGATCTGCCTCTGGCCCAGCTCTGCTTTCAGTATGCTGAAAAGTAGTGTCCACCAGCTAAGAAGTCTGATAATGGATATTGATAGTTCCAGGCTGCTGTTCGATCACAGGCTGGCTTGCTTGTGACAGGCCAGGAAGGAAATCAATGCTGATGATAGTGTTTTCAGCCAGGAGCAGCCCAGAAGTCAAATCTGCCAAAAAGCCACTCTCCAAGTGAAAACAAAGTGGCTGCAGCTTTCAGCAACACTTCTCAGAGATCAGCTGCAGCATTTTCCACAGATTACAGAGTGAATGAAATGTTTGCCAGAGTAGGCAACAGCTGTTTGATGAGGATTTTAGAAGGGGAGTACCGAAGCTGTATTTCTTTAGAATCTCAGGTGTTTATCATGGAAACCATTTTGCTGGAAAAGTCAATGCAAGCACAAGGGTAGCATGTCCACTTGCCTCTGCAGAGGAAGCTGCAGCTCAGCGATGGAGCGACTACCTTAAATACTCCCAAAGCAGAATACAGGGAGGCAGAGCTGAAGATACAGCTGAGCACAGAGTGTGCAAGGAATCACTTAGTCACAGAAAAATGCACACACTTGTAATGTCAAGTCAGATTTAGTCAACAATTTCACCTGAAATAAAATGTGGAAAGGATTATTTTGATGTTTTTGCAATAGCTTTTTGCTTTGACTTTTCAGGCAAAACTTACAAGCTGTCTTGAAAACAATTTCTGAAACAACAGAAAATGGGAAAAAAGCATCCTATGCTGCAAGACTGGAGGCAAATATACACTCCTTTTTCTACCTTAGTTAAAGCTAGATCTTGGGATTATGGGCCTCCTACCTCTTTCACAATGGTATCGATTCTGGGTGGGACAACTTCAATTTTCTCCCTTTGAAGATACGTGGAAGCAGAGATTGGAAAATTCAGATGAGTGTCCTAGACACCAGCACATACCATAATAGTCACCTGTTTTACTCAGTGAATTTTCCGGAGTTACACGAGGTTGGACACATCAGCATTAAAGAGAGTCTCCTTTGTATCATCTATAGCAGCCGCAGTGAATTTTGTTCACCAGGGAGCAGGGCTGGACTGGCAGCAGAGCAGGGACACAAAGCAGTGCTCGGCCTCACATCTTCTGCTGTTTTACCTGTCCCACCCTACGGTGTACAAGTTGCCCAGCAGCCTTGAATCCAGCAGAGCTACTTTCTCAGGCAACATCCATCTCAAGAGTTTCACTTGATTTGCCTGTGTGGCATGGTTTGAGCAGCCAGCCCTACAGCCTGGCATTTAGGACATTTTTCTGAGAGGAAAACCTGGGGATTATGGAGCAGTTGGAGTCTCCTACCTAAAGAGTCCAAGTTTCACAGAATCACATCAAAAGGGGATATGGCCTCCTTAGTTTTGTGAATATGGCTCCAGTCACCCTGTGTGAGTTTATTTTCACATTGTTTTCATGCCTGTCAGAAATGTCCTAAATCAATATGAAATACTTTATTCAACCTGAAAAAAACTTCCCTATCTGACATAGTCTGAAAAAATCTAGTTTCATGTAAATCCAAAAATATTTTTCCCTTTTTCTTTAAAGCGTTGCCAGCACAGCTTTCCTCCAGAAAGAACCAGTGATTCATACAGTTCTAGTTAAAATAAGTATTGCTAGTTTTTAGCTGAGAACATTAGCCTGGTTGCTCAGCATTTCCGTTCCAAAAGCTGTTGCCCAGACTAAATGGCCTGTATTGGGTCTGGCTCAGATGGAGCTTATTTTCCCCATAGCAGCCCTCATAGTGCTGTGTTAGTTAGTAGCAGCTAGAGAGGTGTTGATAACACAGGGGTGCTTTGGCAACTATGTACTTGCACAGCATCAGAGCTGTCCCTTCAACTTTCTGCCTCCTCCACCAGTGGGCTGAGGGTGCACAAGAAGTTGGCATGGGACACAGCCAGGATAGCTGGCCCCAACTGACCAAAGGGATATTCCATACCATATGGTGTCTGCTCAGCAATAAAAACCAAGAGAAAGGGGGAGGAGGAGTGGGTGGCATTCAGTATTTTATTTGTCTTCCAAAGCAGCTGCTGTGTGTACTAAAACCCTGCTTCCTGGGAAGTGGCTGGACATTGCCTGCTGATGGGAAGGAGAGAATAAATCTTTTGTTTTCCTTTGCTTCCATGTACAGCCTTTGCTTTTGCTTTATTAAACTGCCTTTATCCTGACCCTGGAGTTTTTTCCATCTTATTTTCTCCCTCCTTCACATTGCTGAGGAGAAGAGTGATAGAGCAGCTTGGCAGGCAATTGGTGTCAAGCCAAGGTCTGCCCATCACAGTCCTTTTTGGCACCTAAAATGGGTCACTCTCTCTGCAATAAATACTGCACCTTCACTACCTAAGGGCCAAATTCTGATCCTACTCAATTAAGCTCCAATTCAATAAGATCAAGATTGGCCCAAATCACTTAATTCTTTTTCAGACTCTCATGGTGTCTGGTTTGAAGATGGAGGGAGGCAGCATGTTAGGCCACACATCATCTTTACACTCAGAATTTAGCAAACCAAACAGATCAGTGTGCCAGGTGAGGCCACAGCAGGAGGCACCCTGCAGACCTGCCTGTTTTTTCCTTACACCAGATGAAATCAGTCTTCTCCATTTGTCACCAAGCTGAATACTATTTAGCCCACTGATGCTTAAAACTTCCCAGAAAGTTTGGAAGTGATGTGACACAGCATTTGTAAGATCCCACATCCCACAGGATCGGAGCTGAACTCAGGTATGGGCGTCTTTGTAGCAGGATTCTCAAGGACAAACATCAAACTGAGGCTGCAAAGGTTTCTTAGTGGGAGCAGAAAGTAACTCTGGAGCATCTGAAAAACCCTTCTTTTTAAATATAAAAATACAGGAAAATATGTGTGCATAATCACATCATTCCCCAGAGTGTTGCATACATAATCAAAGGAGAATCATTATGGACTTTGTGGCATGGAGGAATATAGTGCTCTTCCTTTATGAATGAAGCACATACACTGAGCAAGTACCATGTCCACGGGTAAAGGAAGTGGTCTATTTTTAAGGAGAAAATACACAGATGGCGTCTTCTCTGTAGTAAAATGAAGGTACACAGATCTGCCTATTTTCAGAGTCATTGTTCAACATTACACTTAAGAGCAGTATTAGACTAAAAAGCACCTAATTTGAGCTGATTTAAAATGCATCTTAGTGCTATTGTCTAATCCTTTTGTTTGAGATGTTCTACATTAGTCAGCCACTTCTGATTCATGTGCTAACAATCCCCCTTAAGGCAGGTAATTCACCATGTTCACGATGTGCAAAGTGGCACTCCAGTTCCCACAGACAAAAGTCAGTAAACTTTAAATCCCAGAGCCCCTAAACTTATTTTGCATAAATTGCCCTCACAGGAGGGGAGTGGAGATCTGTTTATATGCATCTCCTGTATCGACTTAGAATTCAAATCAATTTTTCAGAACAGTGGGAATGCTGATTAAAGACAAATCACAGCAGGAAGCAAAGGCTGCAAACAATTTTGAGTACAAACAAAATAAAACGTGAATTACTTCACTTTAAACTCTATGTCCTACTTCAGCGTCTTCAATTAAAGGTTACTTAGTGGAACAATTAACAGAATAGAGATTTTTTTTGTTAAATAATGACCTTCTGCAGATAGTATTTTTTTTAACTTGGGTACTGAGGCTACAATTGATAGCATTTACTGCTGTAAGGAGAATAGATTTTCAGCCAAGTAACTGTTGATTTTGCGAATGGGATCTTTATGCTAATGGTAATTAAGATTTCAATCTTTCCACTACGATGCAGTTTCTGTCCTCAGAAGATCCTGAGATAGTGTACTGTTTCAAATGATGTAACACCGGGCATAAGGAAGAGTTTGGATTCCTTTTTCTGAACTGTATAGTTTAGACAATTACATTCCTTTTTCAAAGAAATGCATATATCTGTATTCATAGCTGACAAAAAAAACCTGTCAACACCTCAAGGTAAAAAAGAGGTACTGTGAAGCAATGGTACCAGAAACATCTGTAAATATGATAAAATAGGACAAAATGTAAACTTCTCCACTGCTAAACCATGCAGCTCTTGCAACTTCTGATCTAATTAACAAATTGTAAGGCTATCAAGGTTGACTTCCTGCTTGCATAAGCCATTGACATTCACAAAGTGGAATCTAGACACCGCTCCAATTTGTGTTTAAACTGCAGTGTCTATCTTAGCAAGCCATCTCAGACAAAGTCCTAATGCTACTGAAATCAATGCAAAAAGGCAAAACAAAAAAATTACTTCAGGGTTGTCAGGATTCCAACTTATTTCAAATCACATTAAAACCAGACCTCCCCTGCATAAGTGGTAGGATGGTCTATTAAATAATTATTTTCTTAGGTGTAGTCCAAATTTACCCAGTATCTCCTCCAGCCAGTGAAGCTTATTGTCACCTCTTGGTAGGTTTCATTGCTAATGATGATCAGTAATTCATCCTTTCATGGGGAGCATCTGAACATTGAGATATGGCGTTTAAACTGAAATACTGAAATATTTGGGGATGGCAGTTTAGAGAGTTTCATGACATAAGCCTGTAGAGTCTGAAAACAAAGTAGTCAATGTTTTCTGGCATCTGCACTGCCCCACACACTGGAAGACTGCATTGGCTCCTGCCTCTATGGCAAAGAGAAAAATCTGTGAAGTCTCCAGACCCACAGTCATTCGAATGGAATCCTGTCACTGAGCTGAGAAACCTGAGCTCATGGCAACCCACAGGTGAAGGAAATTAATTGAAAGATAACTCGCTCCTGATAAATCAGGGGGTTTCAAAGCTGCTGAATAACCTTGCTTTGTTGGGAAAAAAATTCAACTAGCTCTAATTAAACAGTCCCAGATTAAGTTAAGAAAAGCAATTTAATTGAAAGAAGGCATAGACTCTGGGAGATTTGTGGAAATGCTGAGGGACACCTCAAAAGAAAGAAGCATGTGTGCTGCTACAACCTCAGTTTCTCTGTTGGGACAGTGTAGTACTGGGGCATGAAAGAAAAATAACTAGTGTGGATTTCTCAATTCTTCCCTTGCATCACATCCTGCAGCTAGGAACAGTGCAAGCTGATCCTTCATCTGTTAATCACTTGTTTAGGTGATTACTAACAGAGAACAAAAGACATCGTATGTGTGGAAAATAAACCAGGTAGAGATTGAAGATCACACAAGAAGAGCAATTAAACAGCATCTTTTCTTTCTCTCTTTGTAGTTAATGTCCATGTTAAGAATAAAAAATTATTTAAAAAAAAAATCCACCTAAGGCCATTTCTCTAACTCAGCCCCCAGAGATATCTTTCAAAGAACTTGGTTGCATTTTTTTTCTTCTCTGTATTGATAAAAATTAATAAAAGATCAGCATCTGGGCAAGTTTGAATTTGATATTGTCTGATGGCATGAACGCCAATTCCATCTTCAGGTATTCACACAGCAGTCCAAATCCCTGTTACTTGCACTCGTTGCTGCATGGATGTATCTGAGGCAGATTAGAGATCTCAGGCAATACAGTAAACAGGACTGAAGGTGTTGCACATGAACTGATGGGTCCTAGCAAAGTGCCTTCGGATGTGCTAAAATGGTGGAACAGGTTGCCCAGAGAAGCTGTGGATGGCCCATCCCTGGAAGCATTTGAGGCCAAGCTGGACAGCACTTTGATCCAACTCATTGAGTGGAAGATGTCCCTGTCCACAGCAAGAGGGGTTGGAACCAGATTATCTTTAAGCTCCCTTCCAACCCAGGCCATTCTCTGACTCTGTGAAACCTTACAGGTGACAGTGTTTGGATGGATATGGGAAAGCGGATTGGGTTCGGGTCCCCAGCAGCCGTCAGTGGGACGGTGGGACACGGGCTGGCAGGAGCAGGTGTTGATGGCCAGGCCACGGCAGCTCGGGACAACATGAGGGGAGCGAGGGGCCTGGATTGTCCCAGCAACCCACACCCAGCACCCACCCTGTCTGACAGCCTGGAGCCATGGCAGAAGGAGGGGAGGAGAATCCCCCCCTCACAGCACCATTTCGCATAACCTTTGGAAAAGCTCGGTGAGAATCCCGAGCCTCCCCGACCCCGCCCGTCACGGCAGCTCCGCCGCGCCAAACCCAGCGGCAGGCCGCACCCCGGCCTGCTCGGGATCTAAAGCTCCTCCTCTCGCTCCGCAGAAAAACGCTCCGGAGCTGTTTTTCCTTGGCGTTGGCGCCAAAGTTCTTCGTTTCCCAGCGGTCGCAGACACAGCCCAGCCCTTCCCGATCCCGTTCCCGGCCGTTCCCACCTTGCGCAGGCTGCACGTGCCACCCCCCCGGCGCTCCCTCGGCCTCCGGGCAGGAGCGGGCAGCGGCGGGACGGAGCTTCCACCCTCCGTGGGACTGCCCGGGAAGGGCGCTCCGGGTACGGCCCCTGCCCTCCCAGCGGCTGTCCCACCCATGTCCCGTAAGTCGCCCTGGCTGTGCAAAGCGGGCATCTGAGTGGTGTCGGCATGGCCAGCGCACCTGAATGTGCTCCTTGTTCCTTCCTGGCACACTCTCCTTCCAGACAGATTCCTGCAGTCAAAACATTTCGATGCAAAGCTGCTCGGCAGCCGAAGTTGCAGATGTGGGAATCACCGGGCTTAGTGTTTGGAAGGGCACTGCGGTTTCTCACCACGAAGTTCCCGTATGACTGGCACAGTCCTGTCGGGCTGAAGGATGGAAGAACACCGCTGAGTGAGCCACTGATGGTTTGGTGGTTTTTAGACACAGCGCTAACAAGGAGCAGAAGACAAAGCTGCTTTAGCTCCAGTTTGTCATCAGGCCTCCAGAAAGAGCTGATGTCATTCCCAGGCCATGGCTCCTTTCTTTCCCTGGTCTTTCCCTGTCTCCTCCAACCCACCTGGCACTGCTGCTGAACTGGAGTTTCTCACAAGCATCCTCTCCCAAAAACTGAGTATTGTTTACTTCAACAGTGCTGTTGTAGTGAATCCCACTGGGCTAATACTGCAGAAACATACTGGGGTGTTCAAAGCTCTGTTATTACAGGTGGTGAAAGTATAGCACACTTCCTCATATTTAGGGACTTGTAAAGGCTCATCCAAAACCCTGTGAGACTCTCCCCTTTCCTTTGATTAATCATTTGTCCAAAACCTAAACTAAAATTTCTTGGGCAAAGGATATCCAAATGTCCCTTTCTTATGTGGGAATCATAAAAGAAGGGGCCGGCTAGCGGTTGGCTGAACATTCAGGAGATTTCTGAAACAAGGGAACTTTTTAAAACAAGGGAATTTGCCTGTGACCATGTCCTAACCATTGCCAAGTTCATGGCCTTGCCCCCAGACCACACACAAATCTGTCTCGTGTCCTCTTTCCTGCTTTTTCCACCTCCAGGCCCACTGCACCAACAGATCTCAAGCAGAGCTCAAAAGAGCACTGAAGCTACAGAGCAGCAAATCCTCACTCTGCGAACCAGAGCTCGCTTGCTGCTATCTCTGGAGTGGCAGAAGAGTAGGATACCTCTGACTGCTAATGGAGGTGCTCCCAAAATTACAGGTTCCTGCTATTCCAGATTAGTCTTCCATGTGCATGTGTTCAGCAGCAAGCTGAACACCCAGGACTGAAAACACAGATGTTGCCCAGATGCAGACAGGCATTTCTGGAGACAACCTAGTGGATGTGGGAGATCAGAAGTGCAGCTCTTCCATGATTTATGTTCTCACAAAGGAGGCAGTAGTGTTCCAAAATACCCTGCACTGGGCTTCTTTTGGAGTGCCCAGCAGGTAGATAAGCATTTGTAGCAGCCAGCAAAGTACATAAAAAGGGCATGTGAGAGCTATAGTAGTTTGCATTTATTACACGTAATGGGCTAAAACAGCATGAGAGAAGTATCTATAAAATGTTAACCACGTATATAAAGGGACTATTTCTGTAGAGCACAACCTTCCATGCAGAAAGTCACATCTGCTTTACTGTCTATATTGTGTTAGGAAAAAAAAAATAGATTATAGAAGAACATCTAAAATGGTCTCTGAAGGTTGTATCTATGTCTCCTGATGCAGCCAAGTGGCAGTTCATGTTTACAGTATGTCCCAATGAGGCTGACACGGTACATGCAATTTCTCCTGCTCCACACTGACATGATGCTGGGCATTTGGTCAATGAACAACTCTTCCCAGTTGTATTAGACCACAACACTCTGGCATGTAGTACTGGTATCTTTGAAGCTGGCTCTGCTGTGAAACATGACTTGTTTTTAAATCAGAGGTTACACTTGTGAGAAACTGTTTTTAAAAAGTCTGGAATGCTCAGTCTTCACCAAACTTCAGGTGAAATACTCTCTTGGGAGCTTGTGCCCATGCAAAGTTTTGAAAATAAAGGACTGAAAAAGTTTTAAAGGCCATAGGTTTTGGGATGGTTTTGTTTTTCTCTTTTTCTTCTACAAAAATATACATTTCATATACTTTTATACAAAAATAAGGATCTTTACATCTATACAGTATATTCTGGAGCTGTGTGTACAGCTCATTTCATTGATGCATGAATATCTCCAAGCTCCTAGGGTGGAAGCTGGGGGCAAAATTAAAATTAGCTTGATTGTAAGAGGAACACCTACCTTTTGAAACCAATGCTGTAGTTCTAATTCCAGTTGAAAGGTGAGATTGAAATGTTTCTATGATATCATAAATCTCCTTAGGCTTCAAGCCTTTACTGGGGTACACAGTGCTGCAGTATCTTGTTGTATAGCACTTGGAGCCGTTACATCTTTTATGTGAATCACCATATGGGTCCTTGAAAAATTATTTTAAAATGTTTGATTTTAATTTAGAAGTTCTTTCAAGGTAGCACAGCCTCAGCAATCACTACTGGGTCCTTTGGGAAACAAGAGAAAAGGAAAAAAAAAACCAAGAACATGGAATCACTTTCTTTTGCCCCGCTCAGTATCAGCCGGCAGAGGCAATAATGAAGGGGCTGCAGGACTGCTCTCAGCTATTATTGTGCCTGGCTCGCTCTCAGCATGACTCACTGCAGACAATATATCACACCACTCACAAGGGGAATGAACAGCAAATACTTGGCCCTGGATATTTTTTACAAGATCTCTTCAGTTGTTTTTTGGTTTGTTTTGGGTTTGTTTTGGTTTGGGTTTTGTTTTTTGTTGTTGGTTTTATTTGGTTTTTTCCTCTGATTTGTATCCTTTTATCCCTGCCCATGTGCTATTTAAGCTTCTTAAATCTTATGTCCATAACACCACCCCCCACTGGTAGCAGCAAGCCCTTCCTCTGCTGTAGGGTTTACTCTGCAGAGGTTTACAAGGAGAGGCATTATTGAGAAACTGTATGTGTTAACCCAGTGGCACAGGGTTGCTCCAACACCTTCCCTCTGGTTTTTCTTTTCTTGGGGGAGGGGTGGCTGCTATTCTCGTTTAGTGAATCTCATGCTTTGCTGTAGCAGCCAGGCTAGTTTAGGAAGAAAACCTTGGGGCTAAACAGGCTAGGAGTGCAGCCAAGGGGGTCAGGAGACGGCTTTAAGGATTATACTACATAATTAAAAGCTCACTCTGAACATGCTTCCTGGTACCCAGTGCTCAAACATACAAACCTTTTTAGGTAGTAATTCTTGGTCCTCATTTGTATCTGAGGGATTTGTAGGTTAAAGTTGCCATACAGGTAGTGAGTCAGGAATAACAATTATTCATCTAGACTATAAAAAAGACACCACCTTCCTGAACCTGCCCTAGCCAGTGAGAACTAGGTGTAAAGTATAAGGAGATGAACATGCATGTGTTTTCTTGGTTTGTTTTTGTGCAATGCCCTCTGGGTGCAGCTGATGTCATTTTGCAGCAACTTTTTAGATTAAAAAGTGGGGATTCTTATCCTGAAGTGCTCTGTGATCAGAACTGGGCCAGAACATTATGTTACCAGATAAAACCTGGGACACTGAAGATTCACATTCAAGTTTATATTGTGCTAGCTCCAAGTAAGACCATTTTATCTTCAAATTCTTCTAACCAGCTGGAGCCAAGACTAGAATTTAGGCCCTCCATTATCCATATTCTAAGCTAGTGGTTGCCACATCAGCCTACACAGAGTACGAGCACTTGCTCTTGAGCCATCCTCCCATCCCAGATCAAAATGATGTTAAGACCAACAGATTCCTACAGACTCCTGTGTTTGCTAAAACAACATATTCAGACATTTCAGTCAAATATTCTAACCAAGTCTGTGCAAGCTGCATTGATTTAGCTTTCATTGTCTAAATTTAGGTCCTAGCAACACATCAGTAACAAAAGAGCCAGAAGCAATGGAAAAGGAGGAGAAAATACTGAAGACACATTGATTATATTCAGTGTGAGCACTTGCTTATCTAATGCTATAATGCACAAATAAACAAGCTAAGAATCCAGGCAGCACACGCTCACTGATTGAAATAAATAACCCAGTATGAACAGAGGTAAATGACACTTCCACATCAAAGTTGTAGAAAATGCGTATCATATGTTTTGCCTGATTTTCCGTCAAAACTATCAGTTTCCTCTTTCAAGAGAAGTTGCAATAAGCCAGAGTTCAACTCCTGCACAACAATCTATTTAAATCAGACCTGTTTTTTTTTTCCCAGAACACTGGCCTTTCTACTACTTCAATTAAATCTGAGTATACTGTAATTAGGTTCCTTGTCACGTATAAATCCCTTGTCACAGCTGGATAAACACATCATGTGGTGGGTGAGCAATTGGCTCACAGGTTGAGCACAGAGGGTAATAGTGAATGGGGTGACATCAGACTGGTGATCTGTCATTAGTGGGGTTCCACAGGGCTCCATTTTGGGCCCTGTCCTCTTCCAACATCTTCATAAATGACTTGGACACAGGATTGGAAGGGATACTAAGCAAGTTTGCAGATGACACAAAACTCAGAGGAGCTGTTGACTCCCTCAGAGGCAGGAAGGCCCTGCGGAGAGACCTTGACAACTTAGAAGGCTGGGAAATCACCAAGTGTATGAAGTTCAACACGAAGAAGTGCAGGATTCTGCACGTGGGATGGGGCAATCCCAGATGTACATACAGACTGGGGAATGAGATGCTGGAAAGCAGTGCCAGGAAAAGGGACCTGGGGTCCTGGTCCATGGCAAGTTGAATCTGAGTCAGCAGTGCCCTGGCAGCCAGGAGGGCCAACTGTGTCCTGGGGGGCATCAGGCAAAGCATCACCAGCCGGTCGAGGGAGGGGATTGTCCTGCTCTGCTCTGCACTGGTGGGGCCTCACCTTGAATATTGTGTGCAGTTTTGGGCACCACAATATAGGAAAGTTATTAAGCTCTTAGAGAGTGTTCAAAGGAGGGCAATGAAGATGTTGAAGGGCCTTGAAGGCGAAGCTGTATGAGAAGCAGCTGAGAGCACTTGGTCTGTTCAGCCTGGAGAAGAGGAGACACCTCACTGCAGTTGCAACTTCATTGTAAGGGGAAGAGGAGGGACAGGCACTGATCTCTTCTCTGTGGTGACCAGTGACAGGAATGGCCTGAAGTTGTGTCAGGGGAGGTTTAGGTTGGATATTAGGAAAAGGTTCTTTCCCCAGAGGGTGGTTGGGTGCTTGAACAGGCTGCCCAGGGAAGAGGTCACAGCACCAAACCTGACAGAGTTCAATAAGCATTTGGATGATACTCTCAGGCACATGGCATTGCTCCTGGGGATACTCCTGTGCTGGGCTAAGGGTTGAACTTGATGATCCTTGTGGGTCCCTTCCAACTCAGCATAATCTGTGATCCTGTGATATAAAAAAATGGAAAGAGACACCAAATAATAAACTTACTAATTAACTTACAGACAGAAATGTGAGGAACCTTGCCCTGTGTAGTCAGCACTGGCTTGTAGTTTTGATGAAGCTCATGTTTGACTGAATCAGTGCCTAATCTTTTCAACTCTGTCTAGTGCCTGCCTGATTCCAAGTATTTTTCATTCCTTAAAAATCTCTTGTTTACGACCATTTCCTTGTTCAGTTTTTGGAGAACAAAAAGGAAAAGAAAGGCCTTATTCCCTGGGTTAAGTCTAGATCACACATAGGAAGGAGAAGAGAGATTCTGCTACACTTTATTCAATATGATGTTACAAGAAAACAACAGTTACAGCTGACAAACCATTACATCTTTCATAATACAGACAAATTACAAGGTGTAACAAATAATGCAACATTTATTTTACTGTACTGCTTACTATGCTGTTTTTCTGAAGTATATATATATATCTAATTACATTAACATTGTTTTCATGTACCAGCCCTCCGCTTTTTTTATTTGTTAAAAAAAAGAACACCTCTTAGTGCACCATACAAAAATCCATGTGGAAGCTGGCAAGCAGGGATTTTGTATGCAGCATCATCGAAATGCATTCTGGGGGGTGGGAACTATTAGTGCATTCCTTACTTTTAGATTTTTTGCTTATGTGAAAAATGCAAGGCAGTAACATACAGTCACTCCACCTAAATGCTGGTAGGGAAGAGTATCGTTATGCTCAGTAATGCAGCCTAATTCTGTTTATACGGGGTGTCTGCATTTTGCTCCCCAGTCTACACAGCTTAAACCTTTTATATAACAAAGATTACAAACCAAATAATATTCACAGATGAATATTTTGTGTATGAGCATATCAGAGCATTGACTACACATTTGGTTGTGTGCACTGACAGAGGGATGTATGTCACCCACCAGCCCACAGGGTATTTATTATCTTACCTTCTCTCCCCAGGGATCTGAAGTGCAAAACCCCTGCACACCAAAGAGAAAGCAAAACTCCCTGTGCCTCTGTCTACTGCAGACCGAATTTTCAGTGTTGTACTGATGACTTGTCCTAAGCCATGGTTCTGGTTAAAGACAATAGTGAGAATTAAAAGGACCTAACCAATCCAGGACACCATACAGTAATGTAATATCGAAACTATTGGAGTGTCCTGCCTGGTGTGGTGCCTACTGGATGTGGATTAGAGCTGATCTGAACCCAGCAGGGGAGAGGACTAAGCTATCTCCAGCTGGTTGACTTGTAAAGCCAGGTTCTGTGAACTTGAACTTGTAAGGACTCTGTATTGAGCAGACCATCTCTATCACCATCTTCCCTTCCCCGTTCACTATGTATTGGATCCCATACAGAGTTAGAACATGTCTTCCCACTTTTATCTGCCTGCTATACCTGTTGCCCTGTGGCTGCTCTCCCCTCTCGCAGCAAAGCCACATCCTCCCAAGTATCACCAGAAAGGATCTACAGGGGCTCAGTCAAGTGGTACGAAAATGCAAGTTATGCTGCTGCTGGCTACTGACTCCAAGCGAATCGCCAGTTTCTTAAGGACTGTGCCGCAGTGACTGCTGGTCACTGAAGCCAACTTTTGACTGTTTACAGCACCTAACATTGTACTCCAGGCACCCACAGCATATCTGGAGGGCTGGGTACTCCTTGTCCCTTTGAAGATTCTGTGGGGAACTGATTTGGGAAGGATGAGAGAAAAGAAGGGTAACACTACTGATCTTTGCTGAAGCTGTCTCAAGACCACCAATGGCGTTTAAACAGTCCGTTCTGCAACACTGAGAAGAACTGTGGTGAAAACAGCTGGAGGGGTGGACAGCTGTCAGGGGGTCCTAACTGATGGTTGTCAGTCAGGCTAATCGTGCAGGTAAGGGCTCTGATGGAAGGGGGGGAGGAGGGATATAAGGCTGTGCTGTCAACTCTCAGTTCCCTGGCCAAAGGAGCTTCTACTTTCTCAAAAAAACCCTTGGTATTTCCCAGCAGATTTGATATTCCAGAAGATTAATTTGCAGTGCTCATGTGAATGGCATCAGCATGCTGAGCCCAGGTCCTCTTGGTGCCAGGAAAACATTCTGTGGTCCAGAGACTCCACAAGAGAGCAGCAAACCCAAGTCACCCCAGGCAAGTGGGGCACCTGGAAAGTAGGTGCATAAGTAAGAGATCCTGGTCACTCTTTAATGATCAGTAGCTGAGATAACTTCACTACTGCTGAAGATCAAGTTACTATTTAGAAGCCTAGATACTTATGAACTTCCCTTCAGGCAATGGAGTTGGAAGATTTTTGGACCAGTTTTGTTTCAGTGGTTGCTTAAAAATGAGAATGGGACAGAGAAGATAATCTCACACTCACGTGTGTGTACACACACGTATATACATACATACATACATACATTAAGCAAACACTGTATGTGAGTCACTGTGGATAGTAATGTGCTACGCTTGTGGGAACAGTTGGGGAATTACTCCCTATATTATACCTTCAGATGGTTAGTTGAGCAGCATAATTGCTTGCCCCCCAATTTAAGCTGCCAAGCAGAAGCATCTATGAAACTACCCTTATATTCCTAATTGAAATCTTTGTTACATTTTCAAAAATTCTTCAGATTTTTGCAGCAAATTTTTTTCTAAAAATAGCTAATTTTAATCATCAAACTGCACACGATTTAAGTAGCAAAGATAATGTATAAAAGACTTTTCTCTTACAAAAAAAGAAACATGAAAACCAAACAAACCACATCTAAGGCAGTTTCAGAACGTGATAAATTCAAAAGTTCAGTGTCACTTTTCCCCTTATAAACACAAGGGGAAAACTGTATTAAGTTCTAAATAGGATTGTGAGTGAAGTGGCTTTCAGTCCTGAAACAGAGATGTCATTGGGGAAAATTGTCTTTTAATGGCTGTGCAAATATTGAGAATATTTCCATGGTTCAGCTCTTTGAAAGTGTAGATTCCTGTCCTAGTTCATTAAGAGACCTTTCGCAGCTACTTGTGCATTCAAGGATTTGCCTTATTGGGTGATTTTTTCTTATTAAACACTGCAGGAGTTTAATAAGATGGCAGTAGCACAAATCCTTTGCCCCTTCTTTTAAACACTGAAAGCTAACCAAAGCATTACCACACTTCTTAAAAATGTAATTCAATGCATCCAGCAAGCAAAGGATGTCAAATTTATGTGTAGAATAATGTTGCCTAGCAAGCACTTCTGTCCAAGGAGGACTATAACTCAACAGTGATTTTTGCACCATACTCTGCCCTCTCTGAATGCAAAGCATTGTATACAGTCAGGGCAGTTTTTTCACACCCTTGAATACAATGTTCTCCCCAGCCAAAATGTATCAGGGGCTTCCTTTTCTAAAATCACACAACTTAGTTTCTTGCAAAGTTTGCATTTGAATGATTCATTCAGAAAAGCTATCTAAAGACCCAGGATCATGTAGTGCCTTCCAATCAGCTTAGAATATCTATGGAAAATAACTCGATAGGTGTTTTGATGTGGAACAGCAAACAGTCTGGGATGAGGAAAATTCTTCACCTTGCTTTGTACATGGCAAAGTAACACAGCTGGATTTAATGGCTTGTTTAATGGAAGTTTTTCTGTACCTTAGTATCTGCCTTGAATTAAACAGAACAGTTTCATTATCTCTGTTTTCATGAAAACATTCCAAAAGGTAACTAGTGTGAGGAAAAACAGAGATGTTAGCCAAGACCTATAAAAGAAACATATATTCTTAAAAGGAGTAAAATCATAAAGAATTCACTGTATATCTGTCAGCTGCATACATCTCATCATTTTTGCTCATCATTTTTGTTCTTCTCACAGGCCTGTTTTGAAAACTGGCATGCTACATGGCCTAAGCAGAGTAACCAAATTCAGAGTAGTGAAGAAAACATGCAATTATTGCCATGTTTTTAAAATGGATATGAATGGTCTGATGGGACAATAAAAAAAGAAATAACCCAACAACACTTTAGGAAGAGTGGCAAGCTGCTATAATTGTCAGCTGATCAGACAAGTTGAGCTTGCCCTGGAAGAAACAGTCTTCCCATTGGTTGCAAAATATGAACAACTCTCAAAGAAAACTCACAGTCCTTTATGCCACCATTGGCTCTTTTAGTACAGTTGTTACTGAAGGAGTGTGAACACCAAATGTGTTGTCTGAAGTATTTAAGACATTGCTGGTGCTTACAAAGATGCAGCGCTGCAGTGGAAAATCAAACAAAATCAAACACAAAAGACTGAAAGAGTACATGCCATGTATCAGTAAGCAAAAGCTTAATCTCCACATAGTTCTCTGAAATCACAAGGTATCCAAATGCGTGCAAGGTTTTAAATAAATTGCAGGGAAAAAACAGGGTCTTGCCAGCTTCAATTTTCTTTTGAATGAAATCCACCATAGAGAAAGAAAGGAAACAGGCCGTGGTTCCTTCCTGGTGTCGGCCTCCTCATTAGGTTTTTGTTTCCCTCCTTCAACCTGGTAAATTTAATCCTGTAAGGAAACAATATAAATTATAATAAGCCTCATGAAGTGCACTTTTTAATGTTGGTTTTTTTTTTTAACTTGGTAAAAGATAGGTTAGTCCAAAAATAGTTATGAAGACATCAGCTCAGAGTGAAGGACAGACTTCCAAAGCACATTTAGAGCTGGTACTCAGCAGAATGAACTTAAAACACCAATGTTTTCAGGGTGGTCAACTAAGTGAGATATATTAATCCATACTCATGTATCTCTCCCCCAAGTGCTAATCTTCAGAGGTGCCATTAGCACTCACATTCTCCACTGAAATTACAGACAGCCACAAACAGACAGTCAGGTCTTCTAAAGGTGGTCACACCCTCTGAATGCAAAGGAAAGTTGCTAAATGCTGCCACAGCTTCAGGAATTTCCAAGATCTTTTAGGCCCCTTTCTCATGACATCCCTAGTGATCATCTCCAAATCAATGCTTGCAACTAGTTTATGAAAAGGTCTCCTCAGGTTTCCTTCCCAAAGAGTTACTTGAGGTACCCTGGGGCACATCACAAACATTTCTGCAAACACAAAGAGGTTGTGGAGCTCCTTGGTGTGCTGTGCTTAAATGTATTCATCTTTAGTTCACAGTATTTCTTTTAATAGGCAGATAGCTAAAAACTCTCCTTTCAAATACAAAAATAAAACAGTATGTAAATAGATAGATTCACTTATGTCATCTTTCACTCTGCTGATGTATAAGCTCAAACCAGTAACCGAACTTGGAAGTAGGTACCATGATGTTTTTGAGGTTTACACGAAATAGGAGGCAGCCTGAGAATGTGGGACACATTACTGTAAAACAAAGCATCCAACAACTGCAAGAAGAGCCAGGTAAAGGCTAAATGAAGATGAACTGAAGCCACTGAAAGGATTTTATAATTAACATATTTAACTCTTAATAAATGTCCAAGTAGAATTCTATGCCAAGTAATAAAGTGAGGCTTTCTGAGAAATTCTGAAAATATATTTGTTAGGTTCTCCAAGACCAAGGATTGTAACAACAGACATGATATGTTTTTAAAATGTAGTTGCAGGAAGATGGTCAGATGTGAAGGAATTTCACCACTTAAAAAAAAGAATGCTGAAATATTCACTTAACATGGAACTAGTTTGTATTAGCACGTCCTAAAACTATTTAAATCAAACTGGATGCAGATGCCAGTGAATCTAGTCTAGCCCACATTCCAAAAGCAGGAGAAAAACAAGACATAATTTTTGAACTGCAGTTTCAGGCATAACATTTCAATTGCATCTTTCAACAAAACAGCCCAATCTCTCACAGCATCTTAACTTTCTTAATTTCCAGGGTTCTTGTCATGATTCTTGAGAGCTCTTCTGTTCTTTAAGCATGAGGATACCTGAACTGGATTAACAAAAGCCTGTTCTTAAGTATCTTTGACCCTCCTGGAGCTTGATCTACCACCTCTAGAGCCCTGCTTAGGTTCTTTCCTAAATGGTTCTGGAGTTTGTGTGGACTGTCTATTCCACATGAAACTCCTACTTTCCTCAGGGTCTAGAGCTTGGCTGAAATGCCAATAAATCTTGCTTCAAGGAATACATTTGAGCTGATGCATTTAGTTTACCCTTCATAAACTTAAAAAGAAAAGCAGCATTTGGAACACACAGAGATTCTCAACAGCTCAATGGTGAAACACCATTGATAATATTCCCCAGATTCCACATTTCCCTTCCTTCAAAAGCATATTTTAGGGATGTTCTTTTTGAAGCCTCACCTTACAAAGAAGCAACTAAACTCCCAAAGCTCCATCAAACACTGAGCTTGCATTTGCCCACACCACAGTTGCGGAAAGTGGTCTTACAATTTGGAAGCCACATCTGCCCAGATCCAGAACAGCTGGCCTGATTTCAGGCTAAATCCAAATTGCTGGAGTTCCAGAGACTGGCATAACCAGCATGGACATCTAAGAGAGGTAACAAAATTATAGGGATAGAAAAGCCTCTAGATGGAGGCTTTCCCAGTAAATATAAAATTGTTCAGATTTGAGAACAACTGCAATTACATTAGTTACACAGAACTTTTCCTTTCTATCAGTGGACCTCAGGACAACTTCTAAAGGAGGTAAGCATCACACTTCTCCTAGGACTATGCTACAATTTCCTAATAACAATACTACATTGTCTGGTTTCAAGTTTGGCTCTGTAGGCGAAGCTGATGACATGTTCTCCAGGGCAGGGCCTGAGCTTGTGAAATGGAGAATACCTTCATCAGAAGCTTAGCACTTCCAGAATCAAGCCCAGGAACATTAAGAGCTTCCTTAGAAATGAACAAACAGAGCTGCTACCATGTAACGGGGGGGTGGGGGAGCGGAAATCTTTGCACTCTGGCAACCACTGCCATCGCCAATGCAGACCAAAGGGAGAACACTGAAGACTAAGAAAGGGTAGCAGAGATTACACGTTTCCTGCTCTGGCTCAGTATAATGCAGCTGACATTTTATCATCAGAACTCCACCAGCTCCAGCTTTGCTGGGTCCTGCTATGCCACAGCTGCAACTGCAGTAATTTGTTTCCTGTGAAGCTGAGAGCCTGTGTAACAGTATGGTGGGCAACGCCACCTCCCACCTTCTGCACAAGGCCTGAGATTTAGATTAGATCAGACAGTAAAATCACTGGAAAAGAAAAAGGTTTAATGCCACATTCTGCCAATGGTTCTGACTGGGGAAAGCTAGAAGACATAGTGCAGCTGCAATCAGGGACTGGTATGGTGGTCACAGTCTCTCTGAAGACGTGTTGAAACGCACCACCTGCCTGGTTTGGGAAGCTGGCCTGCATGACAGACCCACTGCTTGCACCACTGCCCTAATGCACGGGTTGTTCTGAGGCTAAACCCTCTGCTTTGCTTGCCAAGACATATCCATCATGTATAAAATCCTTACATGACACAGCAAGTGTGGTGGTTAGGAGTAGATAATGTTTGCATCTGAATCCCTAATTCTCTGAATGTTTGTTGTTGATTCAAAGAAGAGTCACCAGGTGAAATCCCTTCCCTTGGCCTCAGAGTGCCCTGGTGGAGTGCCAGCCTTCTCCTATCCTGAGGCAGATACATATCTGAACACAGATATCAGAGGAGTGCTGTAATCACTGTGCTCCTTCTCTTCACATTTGTTTTTGTTTAAGATGAGACTCACATCAAATAGGTACCTCTCCTAAACTGGAAAAAGAGGAGAGCAGAAAATCTATGATAAACCAGAAAATTTTAGACTGGTGTGAACCAATCTTTTTATTTAAAAAGCATTGTTTCTTCAGTGGGGCTCCTGAACTGAAACATCAGTTGTTCACACCACCAAGACCTGAGGCAGGGCTCTCCACACAGTGCTGCTGTTCAGTTCCCAGGTGGCTCAGTGTTCCATGTTTGCATTTTTAAAGATATATTTTAGAAATATCCTTGCTTAGAATTTAATAAATTTCCCTGATCATGCAAATCACAGTTTTGCCAGGTGACTTGGCAGATTGTGTTTATGGCCTCTGGTCACAGATTTGCTTATAAAGCATAAATTGTTAAAGAGTATTTACAACTTGTGATTTCCCAAAAGCAAAATAAGGTTCTTTCATTTCTCCTTAAAAAACAAAATAACGCCAAATAACCTCCCAAACAAACAACAAGCCCTGAAACATAACAGATTGCCTTAAAAATGAACTTGTATTTTTTCACCACAGATCCGGGTGCTTCTGTTTTTCATGACATCTCTACTAAACCTAATAGTCGTCTGCAAACAAGTTAATGATATCCTTGAAATACTAAGTGACCTATAGAAGTGTCGAACTTCTATGTTTGTTATCTAGAGAAATCATCTGCTGCATATGTCCTGTTTGTCCCAGACCCCAAATGGGACATTTTTAAGTGTTAATCCACCTTAAAAATGGCAGTTGCCAACTTCAGAATGCAGTAGCTGTTGATGTAACAGTGGTTCTAGAAAGGGATACCAAAGCTTGTAATTTAAACATTAATCATACTTTCAAGACGTGAGGCAGAGGAGGGTGATTAAATCCCAAACATTTTTCTTTATTTTAATTAGTGAAAGAATGCCCTTTCCTGTAAAAATGCTGGTTCAATACATGTTCCTTTTGGCAGCATCAGCATCCTTCTCTAGGTACTTTAATTTCTGTATAAATTATCGCATAAGGTGGAGCAGTGCTCCTGCAGAGTCCTTAGCATGCAAAGCACACTCAGAGTGCAGGTCTAGTTACATGGCAGCTGATTTAGCATTATTGTAAGAGTATTCCAGATTTAAAGTAAAAATGTAAGCTGACAACTGGAGATACTGTATTCTCTATAAGCTGAAACATGGAGATACTTAAGATCATCAACAGTAATATTCTTTCTGCTTCTTCCTCCACCACACATGCCCACACCACAGATGCTGCTCATTCTCTCTGAAAAAAAAGTACACTATTAACAGGTGATTTTTCCCACAACTTTGTTAGGGAAGTAATTTTTAAAAGCCAATCAAACATTATCAATACTGTTTGCACTCAGATAGTGTCTACGTGCAACCTGTTGCTATAAATATTAATTAATTGGCTCACCAATGCCCATAATGCAACTTTATTTTGACCTACATGCCCTATGAACTAGATATTTTTTGGATTCAATTTCCTTAAAACCAACTGTCAGCATCATGTGATGAAGAGATGAAAAATGAAAATGAGCGTTCCCACTGTGCAGGTGAGTGACCTGTGGGAGACAGCTCTGCCTGCCAGGATTTTTACATGTACCATCAGACACAGACCAATTGATTAGATCATCTTATACCTGCCACCAACTAGGCTCAAGAGACTAATTAGAGAGAGTACTGCCTGCACAGGCACCCCATTGACACCTAATTTGCTCAGCCAAAGCCTTTGGGGAGAATGTATTATCTCTGCAGCTGCATTTCATGCATTTCTGATTTGAGGCATAAGCAAGGGGTACTTCTTCACTCTTTTCAGCAAACTGAGTATATAAGCCCTTAAGTGCTAAGTACAAGCAGACAAATTAAATCTGGCCAGCCACCATGTGTTCTTTTTCCCTTTCAAATATAAATACATATATACATGCATGCAAGTTTTATTTTATTTTATATCTATGTCTATAATAATGTGCACAAATGCAAACATACAAATAACGTGTATGTATGAGTCTGAATGTGTGTGGAAAGGATACATTAAGACATAAATATATATATAAAAAGCATATATAAATATATGCTTTAAAATATGCAATTGTCACACCATATAGCGTACTTTCCTTTGCAGGGAAATTTCTGTGAAATTTAAAAGAAATGTATCTGCTCTAATATAGGAAAAACAAATGCTCTGCAGTTTTGTTAGCTCAGGCTCAGAATTACTCCATGGACAAGGCTCAGTAGATTGCTGTCTATAGAGTTGCTCTGCATATCTTCAGAGGTGTTAGTTCAAAGACTGTTTCAGTATACAGCCTAGCTTTGTTGGAAGCTTTTCTTCGATGGACTATATCTTGTTTGTGGTTTTCTGAGGAATATTGTTCACTAAGGCTAAAAATAAGGTTACTTAAGTTGCTTTCTGCTGGGCTTTAGTTTTATCTAGTTATCCATGCCTCAAAATACACAGGAGAGGCAAGACTTAAGGCTGTTATTAAAAATTTATTAAAAAAAAAAAAGAAAGAGACACACTAGAAAAACTATGGGGTTTTTTTACAAACTGAGAAGAGTTTAAAGAAAATATTTTCAACTATAGGTTGGTTAGAGATTTCTGAACTCAAATAGCTTGTAACACATTGTAACACACAGGAACATGTTGGATTTGCATCACTTTTAAAATGGCACCAAAACCAAACATCTTCTTCCTATGATGTGTCTACAAAGCATCTTTCAGAAATGGGACAAGGCTGAATTATTACAATTTAATTTTGGTTTGTGTTGAAGCCCATGTTGACACGGTCAGTTTATAGTGTCAACTCAGGATCCTGCACTGCTGTAACTAAAGAATGAAAGAAGCCTTACCAAAATACATGCAAGTTACCTGTGTGGCAAAAATATCTAGTATAACCTCCTTTGCAAAGCACACTATAAATGCCACTTCTAGTCTTGTTCCTAGGATGGGGTAAAACTCAATAAAGAGAGAACATCCTCATCTTCCTCCCCTCACAGAGGCCGCATCTTTGCCAACTCACTTTATATTTCTTTAGCAATATTTAATATCATTTAATGTTCAAATGATACCTCTATATTTCTTGGCAACTGTTGGCTACTACTCTTTACCAGATGCAGCACTGTATGGGATACTTATACATTACAATAATAATGGCCATCAGTATTTAGCAGTAAACTACATTTGACAAATATGTAACAAAGGATATACTGGTTAATTCTTTCTGCTCTTTTCCTCTGTGCCTTAGTTACTGCATTAGTATTCTTATACACACTAGATTTCCTAGACTAGATAAAGTGATGAAAATTGCTGTATATTCTTCTCCACAGTTCTAACATATAAATCATAATACAGATTCGTATGGACATATTCCTGTGTTACGAATTCCCCTCTCTACAAAGAAATTTTCACTGATTGATTTTACCTCTGAGCAGAGCTCTGCAACTCCAAATAAAGGGATCTGTGTGTGGAAGGTGACTGCAGTTTCAGGATGAGTGCAAAGGGATGACCCTAAATGAAGTGAGTGCTAGACAAGGACTGTAAAATAGTAAGAAATAAAGAAGTCAGAATAGTAACACAATTATAAACTAAATAATTTTATAAGTATAAATACTTTAAATATGTGACATAACCTTTGAAAGGTGAGAGGTCTGTAGCATGGTGGATATGGGGATCAAAAACAGAAACTAAGATTTTGGCTTTGCTACTGAATGTGACTGTAGGCAAGTCACTTCATCTCACTGTAACCTGTTCTGTAACAAGGGCTCTGGTTTATATCCCATCCTCTGGGTTTAGAGTGTCTTCCAAAATGAGTGCCCAGTTTTAACTGGAGCCACCAATAGCTCAAATTACATACATACAGTTAAATTTTTTTAAAAATTGCAATATTAGAACAGTTGCAAACTATGGTAGTGGTTGAAATCCTTACTTGGACTGCGTGTTTTCCAAACTGCACCTTTATGCACAGAAGGAGTTCAAAACATAAGTCCTGCATCACCAAAGACTGTGAATTTGAATCCAATTCCAGTGTGGAAGGTTGATTCTGAAGGGCCAAGATTTGCCCTTAAATTATACACCAGTTGCTAAGTAGCCTATATGCATATCAATAATTGCAAAACAACCGTGTGCACTTTGCACACAGGTCTCTGCAAAATATTCTAATGAATTCCTTCATAGCGTGTCTTGTGAGGAAAAGAAGGGAATACAAGCCTGATCTTCACTATAGTATACTTTATTCACTGTACATACTTCCCATGTTATTTGATAACATGATTGGTTTCACAGTTGATTTGTAGGTATACTTTAACTTTTGAGTGGCTGCAGTACCTTCCAAATTAGTTTTCTACAAGTCTTTCAGCAAAAATTCTTTCCTCCCCTAGCTGCCCACAGCTGAAGTTTTTTCTTTGAGTTGAGAACAAAGTCCACAAAGCCTTTCACAATTACCATTTGAATAAGGCTTCACATGAAAAATGGCCAGGACTGAATCTACTAGTTTTTGAGAATAAAGCACAGCCCTCTATGAGTGAGTTCTGGGAAAACTAGTACTTCAGACAAAGATACTACAAAAATAGCAGTATTATTGAGCTCAATATTTGATTGTTTGCAAGTAAAGCCATGGAAAACTTATTAAAAACAAAAAAGCAAGCTGAGGATTTTGGTACATATCAAGACCAGAAAAATAGTGCTACTTGTTTGCAAGAATATACTTCTCAAACTTGACAAACAACCAAATCCCTCCAACTTCTTATAACCATTTTTTTAATCAGATTAACATGATGTCTAAATTGACATGTTTCTCACCCTGATTAGTTGCAAAAAAGCCTGCCAAAGAGAAACTGACTGAACATGAATTGGAGAAATGCTGTCTCCCTGAATCTATAATGACAGAACCTAAACCTACAATTTTTGCCGATGTTTGACACAATGGGATCCTTATCTCAGCTGTAGCACCAGCTCTCTACTCTGCAACAGATAAGCAAATTCTATGCCTGAACTCAATTTGTAGGTAGCTTAATTAAAATATCTGAATAAAATAGGAAGGAAGGGAGGAAGGGAGACAGGGAGGCAGGCAGGCAGGAAGGGAGGAAGGGAGGCAGGCAGGCAGGGAGGGATGCTGGCTATCCATTAAGGTTGTATATAACAGAATCAGAAAAGGAAGTACCTGTTGGAAGATGATATAAAGTTATTGATGCTGTGGTTAAGAGGTTTGTCACTGCTTTGAATCCCTCTCTGGGGAAAAGGAGCACCAGAAGAGCTGGTGAGAAATCTCATTGTACTCTCTTGCTAAACTAAACAGTCAAGGCATTACAAGCAACTGGGTGCAAGTGAGCTGAGCTGTGGTACTCTTCCATCATGTCTCGTCTCATCTTTGTGGCAGAGCCATCTTAAGAAATTCCCACTGCTGCAAACCTCACTCCCTCTTCCCGCCATGCAACTTGTGCCCATCACTTGTCTTGTAAAATTTTTTATGGGACTCCCTGTACACTGGATCACTAAAAGTATCAGAAGTGACATTACAGATCTTCTCAGTGATCCAGTTTAGACCAAACTTCCAAATAGCTGCAACATCACAACTAATGGGATTAGAAACTGGTGAGAGGGCAAGAAGGAACTGCCTGGCTAGAGCTAGGCAGAAACTTGACTGTTCTTGTCTGCAAAGACAAAATCATGGAATAACATCCTTATTTTTCATCAACAGCAGTTCCCCAGTGCATTACTCATAACAAAGCTTCACTTTTTAACATCTGAAGCCACCTCCCAACTCACAAATGGCTAATTATTTTCAGGTATCCAGAAACACTCTGAAATCTGCCCTAGCTGGCCACTTAGGGGAGCAGACAGAAGTTGTTGCATAATGACCTACTAATTAAAAAGGAAGAAAACCATATTCAAAAGATCTGGGAATACCCATAAGATTGCCTAATAAGGATAATCTCCTGTACATGTTTCAAGGGAGCAGCAAATAAGAGATGGCTGAGTGCCCATGCCTCTGACTGGAAGTTCTTTGAATTTTTTTGGTTGTCTTTAATTTTTTTTAGCAGTAAAAATATGTTGGCCTGCCAACATAGCAAGAAGATGTTTAACAGTTTGTAAAGCTTGAAGTCATATTTAACCAGAGTTCCAAGAATTCAGAAGATATAGAAAAGCATCTGATTGTTTACAGGTGACTAGCTAGCTTTGAATGGAGGAAGCTCCACTGGAGTTCAGGGAGAGCAGATCAACTGTGCCCTAGTCCAAATACCACAAATGAAACTTATTGACTGCCGGTGTCAGGAATGATGGTTGCTTTTATTTAGCAGTGCTATCTATCAATTCTAACCTAACTGTATTTCTTCTATCTGAAACACAGCAGCTGACAAACTCAAAACTCAAATGAGATGATGTGCTTGATCATCTCCCTCCACTTCTCTGAATCTATCATAACAAAAAGTACATAACTTCAGAGAACTTAATTGGAAATTTATTCCTGCTTTCCTCATCATGGCTTTCATCCCCAAAGCAAAGTCTGCTGGACAAAATGACGTATGAAAGACTAAATGCCTTCCAGATGACTCATTAGCATTCATCTTCTCCCAAAAATTAAGCACTGCCTCATGCAAAGATTGAAATATCCACAGGTACTTAAAAATGGGGCATTTTGTATATATGTGATTGTTAATATTAGCCAAGTTACTTCTTGAAAGATAAGTACTTTTAAATTCAAAGCCATTAGTATTGAATTTAATTAGTAATTAGTTGTTAATTTAATTAATTAATTAAATTTAATTAATTGTAATTAGTATTACACAATGCCATAGTGTAATCAGTGCAGAGTAGCTATGGGATAGTCTTGAGATGGGTATGAACCATTTTGCTATTACAAAGATTCCTTGGAATTTAAAGATAACTCTGCAAGGAATCACAACACTATGAACTACCTCAGTCCCCACAGATAAATGCTAAGCACTAAGAAAAAAAAAGTGTGAATGTTTATCATTGCCAAAATCATTGTAGTAGCCCACAAGTACCTACAGGTAGGTTGAAATTAAGTTGTGGGTTTGGTTTTTTGTTTGTTTGTTTTGCTTTTTGTTGGTTTTTTTTTTTTTTTTTTTTTAGAAAAAAAAATTAGGGTTCAGATTCAGAAGGAAGGAGAAAGAGAGATGGGTAAACCAACAAAATTAAAAAAAAACCAAACATTTCTCATCTCTACTTTTATAGTTCATTAGTGCTTTTTCTAGAAAGTACTTTTTAAACCAGCACAGAATTCTTGATTAATCTGGAATGTAGAGTTATGAATGCCTTTGTTTTAGTTTGACAGAACAGACATCATTGCAGTTGTATTCTGGATAGCAAAGATCCTTCTAGCTAAACAACATCTGATTATACATTCTCTTTGCTTCTGTGGTTTTTCAGAGACTGAACATCATGTCAAAGTGGTCATGTCAATTAAAACACGTTTTTTAGGACAACACTGCAACCCTCAAGCACACATAAATTAGACAGAAAGCAGACCTCACATGCTAAATCAGAAGGATCTTTCCCCCAATTATAGTATATTACATTAATGGCAAGTTTAAGTAATAGATGTATTTAAATTTTGGAATATATTTCCAAATATCATTATGTCCAAAGCTCTTAGTCTATGTGCCCACCCATACCATGAATGTTATGCAATGGTATTGAAGAGGGATAAGGAAGTCTTTGGAGTTGACCTTTTCAAGCCTGAATTGTTTCCTAGCACGAGAGTTCTTAAGACTAGAATGGAGCAGAGGAGAAAAAAAATACCAGGTTAGGAAATGCAACAGTGTTTTATGAGATATTGCTTGCCTCCATGCTCATCCCCTAGAGGCTCTGCTGATACTTACTGAATTCTACTATGCAGTCCTTTCACCTATACAGCTTCCACTTGGGATTCTTGCTGAAATTCTATGACATTACAAATAGTTACTGGCAGCTTCAGGCCAGCTGCTTTCTTTCCTGCCAGTTCCATTTTTACACACAAAACCTTATGGAGTACTGAAACAGAAATATTTCCCCAGTGCAGTCTCTGTGGCATTAAATGGAAAAAATGTTCCAAAATTAGGACCTCTACAGAGCATCACTACAGCAAGGAGGATATCCCATCTAGTACATAAAGAGATCATGAAGCAGATTAGTGATTTTATTTCTCAGAGTTCCCACTCTGGCTGAGGTAAGAACCTTTTCGACATGTATGACCAAGTTGTTCAAATGTTATGCATGGTTTGGGAAATCCAACATGACACAACTTTTAGATACCATGCAGGATCTACACCCTTTGAAAATTAGGCCTCCTTCAGATATTACAGAGGCTTCCCTTCTATTTTCTGTTTTTTGAAAGATTTAAATGTTTTTGAAAAGCAATCTCACACACTTGAGAGGCTTCCTACATGTGGCAGAAATGGTAGATGTCAAATCAGCTGCAACATACTGAGCATTTCATGGTATGCAAAGACAGGGATCATGGTAAGATGGAGTACTGAAGGCTTTTCTTTCAAAAGTGCCATAAGCACCGGTTTTCTTGTAACTGCCAGAAATACTTCATTTTTTTTTGAAGCTCCATTATAAAAGTAAGGTTTTGCATAGCTCATTTAAATAGTTTAAATGACACAGGGTTAAGAACAGGAAAGCCTTTCACCAAAGGTGGTTAGTCCTTTTCAAAGATTTCATATTATTTGAAGCTTACTTTCACTGCATTCTTTTACCTTGGCTGCTTCCCAAGTGGGTATAAGTTAATTAAATAGGATTTTGACCCTCTAACCTTCCCTATAAACTGCATCTTTACCTAACTCTATTTAAATAAATCAGATAAAAAACCAATCATGCAGCAGAATGTATATTTTTACAGCTGTGGAAAAAAACAAACATGTCTATTAAGCTTATTTGTAAGTACTTAGTACTCAAAACAACAGCCAAGACTCATGGGTGATTTTAATTAAAATAAATCTGGGTGGGCACATAAATTCATTTACAATGGCTTTTCTCAAACAGAAACTTTTCTAGCATTACTGAACAGCACTGCACTACAGTAAGTCCTCATTTGTTCAAGGCAACTGAAGTTCAATCCACCTGATTAGCCTGTATTCATTTTGAGTCATGTAAAGTGTAAATTTTATCTATGAAAATATCAAAGATATGAGGCTGAAAATTGTTACAGGAAAGGAGAGAAAGAGCAGAACACATGGGCAGATAACAATTATACAGAACGATACCCAGGACCTCTGTAGCTGACACACTCTGGGTTTAATTATCAAAAGAAGGTAAAATGGATGCACCAGGAGAACACTGCATTTCTCTCTAAAAACAGGTAGTGTGACTTTATCTCATTAGCCCTTTTCACCTTAAAAAACAGGCTTATGATAATTAGAGTCTTCCAAAGAAACAGCAGTGCCATTTACTTTCCTCCAGAAACAAAATATAATTTAGGTATGAAGAATGCTAGCAGGTATGTATGAAGAAATGAGTAACTAGCTCACGTATGAAAAACGAACAAAGAACTAAGCTGCCTCTTTGTGCCTACGTGATGTGCTCAGGTCTCTGCATAGGCAGTGACAAAGACGCTGCCACTGGAGCCCAAGCATTGATCACATCTCTCACCCCCAGCAGGGATTTCATAAATTGAGTTCATCACAAAATTAAATGCTTCCAAAATGGAGGCCTTTAGTTTGATATATTGATAGTGATACCATCTAACCACCTCACTGGTACATTATGTTCCATTTTTGCAGCCACTTGGTGATAAATACACACATATTCAAGACCATTAGATTTTTGATTACTGATTGGGACATATTTGCCATTTCCTGACACTTCTCTCACCCCATCATTGCTGAATTAACAGCAGGATGATGACAACAACAGTCATATCATGCATAAGAAGCTGTCACTGCTGTATGAGCAGAGGCAAGGGCACAGGTAGGGAGCCACCAACTTCCATCTTCCAAGGTGCAACTCATCTCCTCATTGTAAGTGTTTGGGGTTTCTTAACAGCATCTTGAATCCTGTTTTGTCCACCTTTGTCAAACTATGTTAGACCAGGGTTGTTACCGTGCACAGACTGTGGTAAGAAGGATTAACAGGAATAAACTCTTCCATTTTTCACATCGCACAGAAGAGGATCATATATTCTCAACAGCAAGGCTTCTCTGCTCCTCTTCACTATCCCCAAAAGAAACATAAGGTCCAGCAGTAGAGAGTGCCCAAATTAAAAAAAAAAATTATCAAAAAGGCTCTGAAAATTCTGGCAATTATAATAAATAGGTTAAAGGCATGCCAACAGCCTGTAACTCTCCCTACTTGAACATTTTTATCCCATCAAGTAATAATCAACAAAAACAGTACTGTAAACTCAGAGACATTCTTCATACTTTGAAAGGGCTTTGCATCGAGTTATTTTAATTATTTTCCTTATATAGTAAGTAGAGGATGAAAAAGATTTCTGAAATAAGAAATGTCATTGTTAACTCACTAATCACAGCTGAGGGACTTAGGGGCAGCCTGGTTTCTGAAATATCTTTGAGCTTATTTTATAGAATTGACTAAGTTGGTGGTATCCCTGTCATAAGGGTTTCAATGCAAGGCACCAAAATTTCCTTTATGCAGAAGTACAATAGACAACATTGGATTGACAATTGACAACACTGCTGAAATCATATCCTGGAAAATTCTAGAACACTAATACTTGAGACAGGAAATTTTTATTAATTTTAAGAAGTTAACTTTTCATTTGTAAATGCCTATTTATGAGGTGATTGAGTTTTGAGGTGACATATAAATTATACACTGTTATTTATTTTTCAAACATAAAATACATATCCCTGCTGTTCTGAGAAACTACTGACCCTTAGAAGTCAAACCAAGAGCTTAGTTTCTCTCCTTGGATTCTGGGGGCCCCACAGACAACGGGGTTATGAGCTTCCCCATTTTGCTTCTTGACATTCAACATGGGACCAATGGAGTAGCTGGGGGCAACTCGGGTATCAACACATAGCATGAGCTGCTAAGGGAACCTCGGAGAAATGCCAAGACAATGGCCAAGGAGCCCCATGTGACAGAACAGACCAGGAGGGCAGTCTGCAGCCAAAAGCCAGGCAATCACACAGCTTCAACTATGAGGTTTCACAGCAAAAGCTGCTATAATATGGAAATAGATTCTTACCCTCCAGGCCCATATGTCATCACACCAAGCTAAGCTGAAGCTGCCAACTAAAATGGGCAATTTCACATGAACTTGGCAGGGTGACTGCCAACACAGAGCTTGTTTTTCACTGGTGCCACCCACTCTGCTAATCCAATTCTGTCCCCTGATTTGCTTTTAAATAATAATGAACACAGCAGATGGGAGGGGAAAATGTTCCCGGCAGTTAAGCCAGCATGTGAGCAAGGCTCTTTGCTTTTCACATATCTTGTGCAAACTAGCTCTAAATGCAATGTCAACTAATTAATAGTGGTTAAATGAGAAAGCCAGGATTTACCGTGTTCTCAGTCATTTAATCTTTGACCAGGACAAGCAGGCAAACAAAACAGTAAGAAAGATAACATGTTGAGAAAGAAAGAACGAACTTTCACAACATTAACTTTGATAAGGATAAGGATGGACTCTTCCCATCCTTGCAAACGCCATTTTTGGAGGACTTTTTGGGGGTGGTGTAATGGAGGGTTGTTAAGCACCAGAGCAACATTAAAAATACCTTTTAAATCAAACACGTAGTAAGCAGGATAGGCACTACTGTGAGTAATCCCATACCTCACTCCTTTTTGACAAGAAGCAGGGAACCAGGCTGAAGCACCAGGTTAGGGAATAGGGATGTGACTGTCAAGAAAAAGGGCAGAAGGAGACATGAAGAGGCAGTGAGCAGATAGCAAAGAGCGTACAGCCAGGGGGCTACATGTCTTTTCAGCAGCGGCAGGAGGAACTATTATTCCTGGGTCACACAACATCATCTCCTGTCCAACAAACAGCAGGTAAGCTTGTTTGCACCGAGCACTGTATTTTCTCTTGTGTCAGCCTGACACAGAGGATAATCACCTCCTACTGCTGCCTACTGGCCTCACACTGAGGGTTAAACATATGAATCCCACTGGCAACATATCTCGATGAAGGTGAAAGAAGGTATCAGTATGAGTCCACACACCAAAACAACTTTCTTCCACTTTCTCAGTTTCTGAAAATTTTGGAAATTACAACTCTTGAAAGGAGTTAAAAATGCTTGTGCAGTATATCTAATCCCTTCTGTATCTGTAGTAGTCTTTAACAAATGATCATTTCCTTGTCCCACAAGAAACCTTTGCCACATTTGCTGCTCAAACTATATGCTGTTTTTTCAAGACAAAGAGTTTTATTGAAAATAAGACCCTTGACTCCTTTATTGTGGAAGCTGAAAGATCTCAAGTAAATTGAGCAGCAGACCAGAAAAAATAACGAAGTTTCAGTAGCTGAATACCTGGAAAGTTGCATTTGAGTCCTGCTTCTGCCATAGTTCCTACATGATGCTAGAAAACTATCAGAGCTCCTATGTGATACTAGAGAAGTTATATTAATCTATTTTATATTAACCTATTTTATTTTTTTCTAACAGAAATTTACTTGGCAGCTCTCATTTTCTTTATAATCCAAGACGGTTCCTAGCCAGGGCTGCTGATATGCTGAGTATTCACTGCTTCAACTGAGGTCAATGCAGAATGAAATCCAGTCTGAACATATTAAGCACTAAAAGATGCAAGGAGCTGTGAAAAAACAGGCAAGAAAAATTGTTTCATTTTTAACAATTGCCATTTTAATACCTGTGCCTCTGCTCCTACTGTGTAAAATGGACACCTCCACATCATCTCAGCTTGTGAAGGTGCTGTGAAGGTGGCTTCATAATGTGGCAAAGAACTAAGATATAATGCGTCACAAAAAGTCTCCACAGAAACTAATGAGTCCATGTCTGGTGCAGATTATGGATGCTGTAGCCATAATGCATAGGATGAAACACTGAATGATGAAGATGAAAAGAAACATTAATTATACATCTGTGTTCAAGATCCATTATCCCATTAAAAAGTGACTTGAGGTCCCAAAGAAATAATAGGATATGGTCCTGGCAAATGAAGACTCTAGATGAATGCATAAACCACAGGTGGAGAAAATTAAATTTAAAAATTCGATTTTTGTATTTCCTAAGTACTGCTTGAATTTGCAAATTTAATAAATTTCTTGAGCAGACTTTAGAAGACAGTGTTGCTAAGAACTAACGGTACATCTTCCCAGTTAGTCACATACAGGATGAAGACATTCCTAATACGAAACATAAGACTGTCTCAAACTTACTATTAGTTTCTCTGTCTTTCAATTGAAATATTTTGTCTGGTTTGATGTTGCAAGACCTAAGTGACATAATTTGAGACAGCAATCTTTGATAATACAGGAAAACAGATATTCCATTGTGTAAATTTTACAATCTCTGTTTTTCCATCTAATGTACGGAGTTTAGCATATGCCTTCTAAAAACTGAAAGAATTTCATATAGGCATCTCTACTGGCCTGTTATTTGTACTAATTAAATTAGTTTCCTGTTGAGTAAGTAAAGTACTGGCAGCCAGGAACAGTTGGGGAGACAGCTCAGAGGCTTAAGCATTGAACCATGAACTTTTCTGTTTACTACAATATTAAGCAAGTAGACACTCTTGCTGACATTATGAGGAATGAAAGAGCATTCTGTTAAGATATTTGTTTCATTACTGTTCATGAACTACTGATCTTCTTAAAGAGAGATTTTTAAAGATACAAAAGGTATTTCATTTGATACAGTTAACTAAATAAACTCATTATTTGGTTTAAAAATACGTGTGTCAAGGTTAAAGCTGAATTTGAACTTCAAAACTAAGGGGTCAAAACTCAGAAGGGAGAAATAAGTCAAAATGCTGCTCAGTAACCCAGCTGCGTCTCGGGTTCCACACCTCCACTCTAATGATCACAAAAATCAAAACTTTATACAACACACAGAATTTCAGCTCAAGCATCTCACAAGTGGCATTGACATCTTGAAGGAGTAGGGCAAGAGACATCATGTCTCTGATCTTCTATACCAGTGGCTTTCAACAACTGCTGGAGAGTTTGCCATATGTTTAAATAAAGCATAACAAGAAAGAAGTGCAAGCAGTATATGAATGAAAGATCTCAACAGCCAGCCTTACTTACTTCAGTTTCATTCTTCCTTGTAATGTAAGACCTCTTAAAATATTATAAATTGTTTACATTAAAATATACATGCTTACCACACTACGTATACACTGAGACTTTGTGTGCATATATTTAGCTCAAAGCTAATCTCTAAATAAAGCCTTTTCTGAAAACAGAGATTTATAAAAAGAAACACTGATAAACTTTTAACTATAGGGACTCTAGTGGTCACTGCAAAAATGCATTGCAACACAAAACCTGTGTGATTTTGCAGATCACTCTATAAATCTTCCTTTGTCCCATAAGTTTAAGTTTTCAGCCAAGAAAAACAACATTCTTCATAAAATTAATGAAAACAAGCTGCTCTTTGCCTACAGAAAAAGATTTTTCTTAATTACATTTTTTGCTTTGAATCATATATCCTGTAGTTTGATTAAATTCTCTTAGAAGTCTTCTAACTAAAAATTAGAGCTTTGCAGCGTGAACCTCAAATGTCATGTTTACTTGGAGAATATAAACCCACTGTGCCTTTGGAAGCCGATATTTCAAGCAAGAATATGAGCAATATGCAAGACAGTTTTTAGTATTTTCATTATGTCACTGCATAAATTTATTTTCAGGGCTTAGAGTTTGCAGAGAAATATGATCTGGCCAATGTATTTATTAGAAATAAATGGGCTGTGTATATGAATGTAGATAAAGCAAGAATACTGGAATTCTGGTTAATCCCTTGAGGCAGTAAATCAGGATTTCTAAAGCACTTAATGCAAAATATCTGCATCAAGGGGTTAAATATATAAAATATGAAAAGTCAAAGACAAGAATTAGATTAAAAGGTTATACAGAGACGGTGTTGAAAAAACTAGAGCCTGCTGCTAAATAGATATCCAACAGGCATTTATTTAGGTCCACTGGCTGCAGCAGCCGCTGGCATAGTCTAAATGAACTCATACAACAAACAAAAATCAAGTTCTAGTGACAGTCTTTGATCATTTTTTAGTACCAAAGCAGAAAATTTCCTTGCAAGAACCACGCTACATGGACATGATTAAGCTAATGCAAGTAATTGCCTGAACTGAAAAATAAAAATGCCAGTTCTCTACACACTTGCATCCTCATGGCCTCAATACTTCAGATGAGCCCTCTATCTTTCCTGGCAGACTAAGCCTAATCTCCAGCTGGGACAGCAAACACTGAAAAGACATCACTCATTAAGTTAAGCACTAATTGAATCAGCTCCTATTCACCGAACTATTCACCTGAAAATCTTCTTCCACTCCAGAGTGAAACCAGTCTTGAGAACTAAGTCTTTGCCAGGCCTAAATCATAGTTCAGACTGAACAATTTCATTTAGCTCCGGCTCCCAGTGCTTTCATACAAACAAGATTTCAGAAGACTTTTTGTGTATGTACTATTAAATAAGATCTGCTTAAAAAAAACCCAACCCAAAATCCTAACCTCCTTAACCAACAAAAAATGAACACGTTGCTCATACAAACAGCATGTTCCCTCAAGTTCTCTGTGCAGCAGATGTATTCCTAACATGACTGCAGCTATCACCCATGACCAGTAAGTGTTGGCTCCAAAGCTCAGAGGTGCACTTTGTTTTAAGTTATGAAGCAACAAGACATACCTTGAGATCTCTCTCTATATTTATATTTCTGCTTTTACGCACAGACATGAATAAAACTGAACTTCTGGTTTTTTTACTCCCATATGAAGACTGTAGCCCTGACCCTTTCAGGGACTCCATGCAAAGAGGCCGATACCCACACAGAGCTTGTTTCAAGTCAATGTGGCTTTCCCAGTGGGAAACAGGAAGAGATGGGAATTACTGAGTTAAATTTGTGTATTGGTATTTTCAACATAAATTAAATACTTGCAGTTAAAGCAATAAATACTGAAATCCTACTATGCATTGATACCTTTTAGATCTCTGGGAAGGCAAGTGACCTTGCTCCTGCCTCTGTTGTTCTAAGCTTAAAAAGTTTTAGATTTTAAAGGAAATTTAGTCCAGACTGAGAGAAGGATTTCTATTCCCCACACTGGCACCTCCAGAAGCTTCATTTGCTTCAGTAGGTCTTAACCACATCCCTAAAGTTAAATATTTTTTCAGCTATATTCCTAAATTTTGTATGAATAGGAGATGAAAAAACCTTTTCTTTGTAGGACAAATTACAGTGTTCATCTCTTTTGTTCAGCAACATCTTATCAAATACTATTTCACAATTCAAGGAATACATTCAAATTCCTATGACGAGATGCAGAGGATTATCTCTTGTACACATCTTTTCCTGTTTGGGACAAGGCTGACAGAACCTACTAAAACATGGAGCACGGGTGATACATACTTGTTAGACCTTTTAACCTATAATTGATAGTAAAAACTAGATGTCAAATCTTAGCCCAGCTGAGCAAGCTTTAGGGCATTTTATCACTTGTTATTTTGCCTCTTGATTATCACTTATGCACAGAAAGTAACTACAAGAAATGCCCAGGGAATGGCTAATAGTCTCAAACCTACTATTTTAAAAGAAGATATTGATAGAATTAGCTAACATATAAAAAAAATTTAAACTGTGAACTAAGCTCAATTTGCACACACTTTATTTGTAGGAATTGACCATTATGATTACCATACAGCTGTCAAAATTGATTGTAAAATGGCATTCTTTTGACAACTCAGTTTTACAGTGACACAAATACTAAATGAAGACAACATACAAGCGCTTACTTGGGAGAAGAAAGACTTGGGACAAAAAAAAAGACATTTTAGTAGTTAATTTTACTCATTTCACAGAGCTGATACCTTTACTCCAACGGGTCTGAATGAGTGTGTGAATGTACAGGGACATGCTATCACAAGCATTGCTAATTTGTCTGGATTTGACCTCTGAGGAACAGTTTGTGTCATCATGGAGCAAAAGCTCTGGTAAAACATTTGTCTAGATAAAAGACCTCAAGCAGTTAACCTGCTCAGCAGAGGCAATGCAACTGGGCACCAGGATAATGACCTCTACCCAAATGGGGAAGGTACATCAATGCAAAACTACGACAGCAAGACAAAAGATGATGGTAGCTCAGCAGGAAACCATTAGCAATGATATAACTTTTGGTACCGTATGTGAAGAAATGCCTTAAGAAGTACGATGCCAACCTGTTTGTATCTAATAATGATTTCAAGTTTTAGTATTAAAAAAAATTAGAAAATCACACCCAACTTTGTTCTTGTATCTTGAACTCTTGCTTTCATTCTATTTTATTTTTTCCTAAATAAAAATCCAGACAGAAGTAAATACACCACATGGCTATAAGTCAGAATTCAGATGAAACAAACTTTTCTCATTTGATATATGAATTATTGATAGATGTTTTTCTGACTTCAGGTAGTTATGACACTACTATTAAACATAAACCAGAAGAACCTGATGAGCCTTGTTTAGCAAGTCAAACCTGTTCTAACAGACAGATTAACTCATTTCTTATGCAGATTATTTACACTTAGGATTCACTTTAATTATTTATACTGAAGTTTTCTTCTGTCTGTTTTTAAAAAGAGATACTGTGTCACATATCCATTATTTTTACCAGGCAGAATGCCTTGAATATTTAGCTACCACTCTTTTAGCACCACAAAAAGTTCTGGGTTTCAACTATTTATTTTTAAAGTAGAAGCATGATCAGACCTGCATGCTTATCTAAAGATCTTTGCTTTATGAGGGAGATTTTAGTCTGTGAGGTTTCCTCTACACATGGTAGGCAGCTGTCAGCAGCAGTGAGCAGGGCGAGGGGTCACTGCAGCTGCTCTGTGAAATCACAGGGTTCCATCAACATCGCAAAAATCCTGCAGAGTGGGAGCTGGGAGACCACGGATTAGAGTACATTGGAGTGTGTATATAAGGTCACATCATGTCTATCAAAGTGATATCAAACTGGTACGCTGTACAATACATTTTACTGTGTTCTGTGTTCAAAGAAAGTAAAAGGAGAATGGACATATGTGTAGCAGACCACAGTTTAGTACAGAATTTCACATTGTCCTTTCAAATAGATGGATTTACTAAGTTCACAAAGACAAGTCAAATATATATACGCAGTGGAGATGTGTTGACTTGAGAGAGAACTACATTTCACGAATTGTTCAGGTCAGAATGAATAAGATAAAAATAATTCTTCTTAATAAAATAGTAGAAAAGATGATTAAAACAAAGCAGATGCTCACATTTCCTTAATCTTACACACTTATATACATGTCTGTCCTTGTGTACGTAAGACAATGGTTTCTCATAAAATGCTTTTTAGTATCTCCTCATAAAACTTCACTTTTATGAAATTGGTAGCTGTATTATCTTAAGATAACTCTAAAATAAGGATAGATAGGTATAAAATGCATAAATCATGCCCAAATCTGCCTATTTCAGAGGACAGCTACAGGATATTGAATGCCATATCTGTCATTTTGTATCCAACCCACGGATTCCAGATATTTATAATTCTCATTGTTAGGGTGCTTCAACCAGATGAACAAAATTATGCTTCCCAACAACAACAAGGAAAAAAGCTACAGAGCTGACATCTTGCATGAGGAAAGAAGGAAATGGGCAGGGCAGCAGAGAATTTATTTTGGCTGAAATACACAACAAAAGAGATGACTAGACACTAAACAATGTAAACTAAATTGCCATTTCTGGCAATCTTGTGCAAACTGAAAGCTGGTAGAGGTATTCAGGCAACAAGGTTTTATCGAACTACATCTGTCTCTAAAAGTTAAAAAGTTGATGACACTATAACAACTTTAAGCTGTTTCAAAACTGTTTCCACAATTTTACAATTACTGGTAATCCTGTTCAGCAATAGAAAATAAGAGATGTAGGTGCAAAGAATAAAAAGAGGAGAAAACATCCTGATTACAAACTGTACAGTTGTGAAGTATGAGTTGCTGAAACAATCCAAATGATATGATTTAGACTAAAACATCCCAAATATCCGAACCAACAGGACTCTGTGACCTTCAAGCTTCCTCTGAAAAGTTCTGATGTTTTACAGTTTAATCTGGTTCTGTGAAGCATCTACTATGGGCATGGGGATCACTTTTAAAGCTGCTGACCCTGGCAAAGATTGCAAAGCTGTCAAAAAAAAAAAAAAAAAGTGACTACCTTAAGCAGAAGTAAATTACAAACCTCCCTTTCTCTTCACCATAAATACTAACACCCACTTTCACAGTAAGCCCTTTAATCTCTTAGTCACAAAACCCTTCATGCCTGGCACTTGCTTACACATGCATTTGCAGTTATTTTTCACATCTGATTACCATCCTGCCCTTGGCCAGTCATTATCCAGTCTTCCTGGACACACACATTCACTTGAAGGCATCCTCCTCCGCTCTGCTGCTTCCCACACTGAAGCCCTGTCTTCTTAACCACGGGCCCAAAGACACCTGAGGTGCTGAGAAGTTTCTGAGCCACCGGAGCTCAGCATTGAGGGGTTTTGCATCTTTGGGTTTCTTCAGTTTCATTTTATTTTAAGCAGAAACTCTGTGACATAGGACTGTTTCTTCCTGCTTTCCTGGGAAAGGCCCCCCCTTACATTGGACAGGCAAGTGTTTCCAACATAGAACTGAAGAATAAATGCAGATGAATACCTGTGGCAGTGCAAAGGTCTCTCCTCAGCTTCACCACTGCTGACCTGGGTCTGGTCCCGTGTCTCTGGCCCCCCACCTCTGCAGTTTTTTACAGCAATCATTAGTGACCAAGCATCAATGCTCCCCTCCCACAAGTAAGAACACCAATGCACCTGCTGCCTTAAGTAACATACTTATGATCAGAAAGTATCACACAACCGCTGCCTATCTTAGTCTACCTGTCAAATACTACTTCACCTGCTTTACAAATGGTTTCTCAATCTTAAGTGAATTATCTTTGTACATGTCTGAATAAATGAAAAGGATTAAGGACAGTTGGCGGCAGAAATACAAAAAAGTGGAAAGTTTCCCATGGCTTTCAGCTGTGATTGCTCTTCTAAGCCACAGTCTTGGGGAAAAACTTAATCTGCAAATGCTATCTTATTTTCTTGTAAGAACAGGAATTCAGCTTTTTTAAAAGAATTTGATCCTGAGGACTGATCTTTCTAAGGAAAGAAGAGTCCCTGACAAAACAGAAGGGGCAAAGAGTAGTAAGACAAACTCTTTCACCAGAATTACAAAAGAAATTCTGTCACCCATTTCACTCTTAAATCCTATTTCCCATATCCTCTACTACAAAACCACAGTACAGTACATATTTTTCTCCAATCAGTTCTTTCTTCTTGCATTATTCTCAGGTTAGAGATCAGTTTCCTACAGCTTGTAGAGCACAGCAGGAGCTGAGGAGAAGTGACACATGGACAGACCCAAGTCTGCATATCTGAATTCCCAGTTCCACAATTCCTTCTGCAATGTTACTGGGCGCATGATTTTCTGTGGGACATAGCAATTTTTCCACTGGATAGGTCAGCCAACTAGATAATCAATACATGTAGACCAGTGGGCCCCAAGACTCATTCGATAAGCATGATAATGACATCTAGAACGCTGTAATTAACAACACGTACCACTACAAGCTCCATTTAACGAGTGACCAGAGCGATGAATCAGAGCACAGCTCTGTACAAGGCTCCCATTTTAGGCTACAGAACTGGAAAACTGAGAACTCTTCAATAATTCCATGTTAGAAACATCCCGGTTATAATTATTATGTTATGCTGGTAATATAATTTCATATATAATTATTGACCCATATTAGAGGAGTAGGGCAACCAGTAGCTAGCTTGAAGTAGTTAGCTTGCAATTAGCTCATAATGATTTCATTACTTGGCACATTGTTTTCTTACAGAAAGCTCCCATGATTTCTTCTCTAAAATTACAGAGAGAATTGCTGATTAGGAATCTCTGTGTGAGCCTGGAATTTATGCACTTGTTTAATTTAAAAATAAATAAAACTAAATTATGTACTTATGCAGATGTAGGCCAGGCCCACTGAGATCTTTAGGACAAACATATTCAGGCTTTCAAAACAGAGGTATAACCATTAACAAAATAATCCCCATCTGCAAAACAGTCTTTCCTTCCCTTTACAATATTTGCAATAATCTAGGCATGTAGCAGAGTATTTTCAGAGCAATCTTAATCTTTGTAATACCTTTGAGAAGTTCTATGTGCTCCTTACATGTTCTTAACAAAATGAATAGATGTGGATCTGGCAAAAATTCTCCTTGTGTTGGTTACACAAGGTGAAGAGCTAAACCTTTGATTTTATATTCTTTCTAAAGATGTTGATTATATTTGCACACACATAGAAGTGTTTTAGAAAAATCCTTAACGATTCCTAAACAATAACAAAGAACCACAGTCTTCAGGTTTCCCTTCTTTTTTTGTTACCCTTTGCATTCTCATCTTCTGCTTCCCACTGGTTTCCCTATCTGCTCTTCTGCTTTGGTAAGAAAACCTGCTTCATGTCTGGGAAGGTCAGTAAAGAAAAGCAATGTTTTGCAATGACAGAGCTGCTTTGCAGGCTGACAGCTCAAGACACAAGGGTACTAAATAATTCAGCCTGGGACCAGACATGGCAATTTTGTCTATACAGAATTACCTCAGAGTTGAGGTCAAACACTTCACATTGTCAAGAACAAGCAATTAGGAAGTGGGATTTCCACATTTGGAAATGGACTCATCATTTGCTTTCAACTGCATGGGTAGGAAATATTAGTACATGTGGAACTCAAGTCACCACCCTTAAAAAAAAAACAAACCACTCTCAATAGTTGATGCATTAGATTATATGGGAGTTATTTCATTTACTTCTGCATTTGAGTTGATGTTTCTCAGTCAGTATAGTGGTAGATTAAGAGGTAGAGGTGGTGTTGTCATGAACAGGGATGGTACTGTAATTCAGAAATGGCAAGGCAACAAAAAAAGGTAGGTTACAGAAAGACAGTACTGAGATACCATGTGATCAAATATTTCATATCCACACTTCACTTACACATATAATTAGCTTTTCTCTTAAATACACAAACACATTTCCATTTTCACCCATACAATTTAGGCAGACTAAATCATATAAATGCAATAGATTATGTGAAGGCTGAGTCCTTCCTCTCTGTGTGTGCATGCATCTCTGCACACGAGTTTCACACAAAGGTCAACGCCCGAAGAAGAGGATTTCTTAGCACAGCTCAGTGTTCCTTTTGCACTGTTACAAAACAAATGCTGATAACAGCAATAATACTTCTGAAGAAAAGGGGACTGTTTAAGTCTATAGAATGCAAAGGCACACTTCTGAATACGTGCTATTCAATGTGCAAGTTCTTTTCAGCTAGATAAAGTATTTTTGTTATTGTTTTAAAATTATTTTTTTTTCAAACAAAATAAATGTCTTTGGTCTGCAAGAGATCAAACTGGATGCGATTGTGAAGTGTAACTCTGAAAATGCTTTGCAACATAACTCTGGCCTACTGCAGTGTTATTATAGTTCTGGTTTCTGCTGGAACCACAGACATGAAGCTGGAATCACTGAAGAGCGATCACAAAAATATCCTTTCCCTCACCATCCCTCAGGCAGCATGCATTAAAATAACTGCTGCTCAGCTGCTGTCTTTTAAACAAAAATATTTTCTTTACTGTACAAGTAGCAGTGGCAGGTTGAAGTCTGTTTTGCCTCTGTTTTGTTTTTCACACCTCGCAGTCATGGATCACCAGGCAGGATCACAGTGAGAAAGGTTTTGGTGTATTTTACAAACTTTGCTTGTTTTCTTTTAGAACAAGAGAGTGTGCTCAGAGGAACTTCTTTTCTCTCATTTAACATGGATGAAAAGCATCAAAAAACAGCAATTACACAGATCTTACAGAAAAACAGTGAAACTGTGTCACTATTTCACATGAAAGTTCAGGTGTTTTCAGGTACATGCCCTATACCTATGATAGGTATGCACACTCAGTACTGTTGGTTTATGCTACTATCCCAGGTATTTTTAGGGGAAAAAAATATCCACAACTGATTTTATCATCAAAACGTGTTTCTTCCCTACAGAACTGGAAGCTTACATCTTACAGCACTATACAAAGAAGGAAAACTCTTCTGACCATCTGTGACAGCTCTAATTTCATCAACAAAAAATATCTGTCAATAGTAATTAAACACGGTCCACTAGCATGTAACAAATCTTAAGATGTCCAGCTACTACCTTTTATTATCACAGATGCAATACAGTCCTTTCATTACTTATGTAACTGGCTGATGCTTTCCAGTGTAGGTAGGTAACAAACTGCATCTGTCAGGGATGCTGGAAGAGTGCCACCATGCAGAGGTGCCTGCATGCTTAGCCATACTCTCAAGAACGTGAAATATTGAAAGCTGAAGACAGAGTCAAGACTTGGAAGCAACATACAAAGCTTAAGTCAATTCTTCTACTTATACGGCAAAGCTGGGAAAGAAGCTTTTTATACATATTTTCTCCCGTTATACCTCCTCTCCTTCCACACCAACAAATATTCTCACTTATGAGGACAGTAGGAGGAGAGTGGTTGAGGCAAATGTTCCTATATATGGAAAAGTCTGTGTTAAAGATAGCTCTGGATGACAGATCATGTTAAATTCTCCTCTTGCCCATACTCCTCACAGTTACTGTGGTAGAGATTAAGTGATGAAGGAAAAACCCACTATTTAATTCCAGAGGCTTCCCAACAGGAAAAAAATACTTGAGAAACTGAGAAAGAGTCTTAAATTCCCACCTATTTCCTTTTGTGATACCATCCGCAATGTTAGTCTATATTTTTCAGTGAACTTGACACCTGAACATGTATTTAATGTTTTCAGTTAGCAGCAATGTAAAGGTGCCAGATAATATCTGTCAAAAAAATGGTACTGTTTTTCATTTGGGAGAACCATCTTCACAGCCAAATGGAAGATCAGTGTTGCACTGTACCATAATTCAAACCACAAGCCTGTAATACATGGTTTCTACTGCCAACATATAATGTTTGCTAAGTATTAAATAAAGTGTTCACAGACTTTAACACTATATACAAGTGTTTTCCATAAATGGATAAGGACATTGATAAGCAATGTGATTGCCATTTTTGTTGGCAACATAAGGCATGTGCTTAAATCTTTACAACCTGGTTCTACACAGACAGGTTTTATCCACATAGTTTGTAATTTTTAAATTAGATGTGTTTGCTATAATAGGTATTTCCATCGTACTTTTTTCTGGTTTTTAGGTTAAAACTTTATCCTCTCCTGAAAATGACATTTTATGAAATTTTTCTTTTTGTCTTGAGTTCCTGCACCACTTAAAGACATAATGGAGACTTCTTCTCCTAAAGTGTTTTTAACGGGAAAACTTTAATAACTAAATGGTAAGCCAAATAAAAGATGAATGAGCCTATATAACCAAAAAGATACAAGTCTGCTCTCACTCGCTCTGAGAAGCTTAGAAACTGGCACACCTGAGGACCATGTTCTGGAGACAAGAGACTCCTCCTGCTTTCCACTCTTTGGGAAATGAAGAATGGCTGGTGGGTCCACATAGCTGCAAACCCATTATTTCTCCTTACCTCCCACATAGTGCCCAATCTGCCTCCAAGGCTCTGCAAAAGAGGATCCCATGGAGCACAGCTCCTTGGTATGCAGGCAGACGACATTTGGCACAGACTCCTCTACCTTGTGGGTTTGACTCCTTCTCTGGGAGTTCAACAGCAGTGATGCCTTTACAACTCTCTCTGCCATACATTTCCTAGGTGGTGCATAAAGGCTTTCTCTGTACATATACCTGCCCCAGTGCTCTAGTCATGACATGGGTTCAGCAATACTGCCATTCATTCCAACACTGAACAAAACATGCTCTCATTCAGCTTTTTGTCTGAAAGTATAACAGGAGAACAGGTTTTGGCTCCGTCAGGGGCTTCAGGGCAGCTCAAGCCCCCAAGAGCAATGCCCAATGAGGGCTAAATCAGCATACACAGCCCCCATCCCAGCCCTCTCCTTTGCATCTAACTCCTATTGTTGTCTTTCCATAGGGGCCTAAAATGGGGCTGTAAAAACACAGCATGGTAAATTCAGAATGAATATGTGAAGTATGTGTACACAGGAATGCATTCAAGATGTACACTTCACAACTGGATTTCAGAACTGACAGAGTGTAAAAAAATTAGGACAGTTTTATATAGACAGTTTTAATCTTGATAAAGAAACATTATTTGAAGAGTGAAACAGCACTTGGGGATTCCTTTTGAAATTTCTGCAGCTTCTATCCAGTCTTGGTTTCGGCTGTTCTGTCTGCCTCTCCATGGTAGTTTTAAGTATCCCATAAACACACATGGTGGGAATGAAGGGCAGGATTGAGGAAAAAACCAGGACAAACTTCATTCTGATGCCAGACAAATGAGGAACAAGCAAAGCAATCCAAATATCAAAGCAATTACTGTGTAGCTTAGTGGCAGACTGGCAGAGGTTGATAGTTTCTTAAACATTCTGTAAGCAGATAATAATAATTATTATTTAATAAGAAGCTGAGTACATTGCACCTAGTTTGGTTACAAGCTGTACAGATTGCTACAAGCTGCACAGATCTCTTAGCCTTTTTAGAGTGGATAAAATAAAAAATTACTATGTGCTAGAAGCTTCTTTCTTTGCTGACAGGAACCAACTACACTTTTGCTCCCTCTTAAACAAACCAGTGTACTTTTCACTCCATAAATCTCATATTACTTCCTTCCTTTTCATTTATTTTGAACCAGAAGGAGGAGTTTTTAACAGAAGTGCTCTATGGCAGCAGGAGGAAAACAGCAAATCATGGTGGAAGCTGCATAAGGAAAGTAAATCAAAAGTAATAAAATCATGGAGATCCAGCAAGCTTTGCTGGGGGAAATGAAGTCGAAGTTGACTGAATCCAGAGCTGGAGAAACATTACACATCAGAAAACACCATTAAAAATAGGCTACACTCTTAACAGATGAGATGGGAAATGAAGTAATAATTTACAACTAAGATAGGAAAAAACCTGCCAGGTTTGCAAATTTCAAATGAGATGCAAGTTTGAATAACAAGTGATAATGAAATGCAAGAACACAATTGTAAGAGTAGAATACCATGGAACAATTTAATTAAAAGGAAAACAATATGCTCGGCAACACAGGATCAGAAATAATATACTGCCTAATGTTTCTGTTCAGATAACTAGATAGTTATTTATCTGCTAGGTTAAACAATGCATTCTAGTCCTTGAAAACTTCTGCATAAAGATTTGTTTGAACTTGACTGAAAAAAAATATCAGTAATGATGTAAAACTTTCCAAGAAGGTATTTTCTAAAAATTCTTTCAGCTGACTTTAAGTGACAAGAGTATAAAACAAATGGAAATGTCTGTGGTCTTAAGAACTTCTGATATGCATGTATACTTTTTAAAAGTAGCTTTACTTTCAAAAGCAGAATATGGCAAGCATTTACTGTAGTACAATATGGCATTTTTTCCAGATCCCTATGAATGGTCTTAAAAATATTCACAGTTTTGCAGGCCTTCAAAAAATAAAAAAAAAATATCACACCCTCGAAATCTCACATGTGATATTAAGCAGTACAATAACAGAGTAGCTTAGTTTATGNTCACTCAATAGTACCTTTGGACACAGAGCCCAGGTGCCTGCAAATATCCTTCCATGCAGCAATGACAGACTGAAGGAGCAAATCCATGCTTTCCTATATTTTCACTGGTTCAGTACTTAACAGTTCAGCTGTTGCTTAGACTGAAGAACTGTGCACCAAGGAATCTTGTGAGTGTCTTTTGAAGAATTCTGCGGAATTCTTTTTAGGGGGGAACTGGGGAAAAAATGGACTCACCATATACAAGTTTGTCTGACAAGAGACAGCAAGTGGCATACTTTGGTAAGGCAATTGTCTTACAGAAATTAAAAACCTGAAGAGGGTAAAGTCAGAAACAGCTCCATTAAAACAAACAAACAAAGAAACAAACAGAAAAGAAAATTAAAAAAACCGTAAACAGTTTTACATGAGTCTGCTTATTCCATCTTGGCTTGGCAACATTGCAGTAGCTGTCTGTTTTCCTACTGTGTTTTAAAGCTG
>WEIV01009464.1:262755-285952 GCA_013390005.1 Calyptomena viridis
TACTGCTTAATTTGTTCTTTGTCCCTCATCATTCATAGATATTATCTATCTAGGGACATCACCATCTCTCTTGTGGCATTTCCATATATATAAAATATCTCAAAAGTATTTTCTGCTCATTTTATTTTCTTTTTAATGGATAATAAATTGCCTCCTTATTTTTTTAGAGTGTGAATGATATTCAACACCAAGTAGTAAACTATGCTTTTAATAAATTTAATCTGATTCAAGCTAATAATAAAAAAAAGAGAAATAGTTCTTTCAAATTCACTGTCTTCAAAAAAGATTATCTCTCTCTATATATGTACTTGCAGGTAGATTTTCACATTCAGAAAATTTATAGGAATAAAGATTTTAAAAACTGTCAGACTTCATCTGAAACACGCTACTCAGGACTTCAGCACCTTCTGAGACTTCTGGGAGATCCTTTCTTCTGATTAGTTTTAAAGTGGTCACTCCCTTTCTGTGCTCCCATATCCCAGGAACAGCTTACGCAGAACTTCATGAAAAGGATAGTGAAGATACAAATGGAAAAATTCTCAGAGGCTGATAATTCCAGTGGTAATCAAACCTGGCATATTTCCTCTATTCTGGTCTAACTGGGATTTGAATATTTGTTTCCCTCAAGTAAAGGTTGTGAAATCCCCTGAAACACAAAACTATGATGAAAAGGTCCCTAGTGTGCAAAAGAGATTTCATTTACTTGTGCAGTGCTTTGAGATTTGATTCTTCATTTAAGAGTACTAGATTTCCTTGGGATGATGAAAGATTGTATAAAACCCCAAGGAACATGGAAAGGCTTAACTCCCACTTTTGGATTCCTTTCATTAACAAAATGATATCTGCAGATTTGGTGGAGGATTGTGAGGGAGGTATCAGTTCTTGGCTTGAGGAGCACTGAAAAATTAGTGAAAGGTTTCAAGATGTGTTCGAGAACATAGGTTATCTATAATCAAGAGAAACAATATTTTCAAGTCCTTTAATGCCAAATGACTCAGAAAAATCTTAAAGTTTCAGGCGTCAGCAAACTATGCAGCCTTGTCTTTTAAGTCCTCTGTCAAGCACCCTCCATGGTATGTCAGATACAAACCTACTCTGCTTCTGAATTCAGAAAGGCTGTTTTGCCCTGTTCCTTTAGAAAGGCCCACTCTACATCCAAGTTTATCATAAGAATTTTCCTTTCTATGTTTTTTTTTCTGTCATTATAGTTGCTTATCTCTTAGATTCCGACCCTTTGTAATGGGTGACAGCAACCAGACATAGTTGCATGGTGTCATGTTACCACATGCCAGCTCATTTTGAACTAACCAGCTCTTTCATAAATGAATACTATTCACTTGAATAAGATCTTTCTTTAACTTGTTTGTTTTAGTTTGTTTGGTTGCTTTCTTTGTGGTTTTGTTGTTGGTTTCGTTTTTGTTTTGTTTTGTTTTCTCTTGCAGCAATGCTCTGTACATAACAGGCAAGGCTATTCCTCAGTCTGAGTACTAGGCATTCTGTGCATTTTCTGCAAGAAAACCCCCCAGGCTTATCTGAAGCATCCTGAATTTAAAATCTTTTTAGGATTATCTTATTGGGCAGCTGCTGATCAGATATATTCATAGGTAAAGACTGGAATATCTGCAATAATAAAGACTAGAGGCAATTGAAGTGGGTATTTTTCTAACTGTGAACCTTCCTGAGTTAATCAGAGGTATGCTTGTGTATTCTGTTTTCACTCAAGCTTTATGCACATCCTCCCGTTGGTACTGGCATATGGTCCTTGAACCTTTCTAAAATGGCATTATGCCCTGTTTATGCACTGGTTCAGAGAATCAAGTCCAATGTAGTTAAAATAGTGAATACAGCTTGTTTAACATAGCAGTTAAAACTGTCTGGGCTACCTTGTCTTCTATAGATACAAGGACATTTCTGACAGCATTCTCAAAAAAATTGACAGAATTTTTCCTATCTGCCACCTCTCCTGCTCATTGCAGCAGTTTTTCTTTGCATCAGTGTGGAGGCTTGGACCTTGACTCACTTCACTGAAGGAGATGAAGGAGTGAGTAAAGTCTTTACATTGGCAACCTAGAAGCAGCCCAAAAAATTTGGTTACATTTTTGTCACACTTCTCACATAATCAGACTTAAGAAAGTTCAAGAAATGTAAGTTATTTACTTCTATCCCAGTTTTTAGTTCTTAATAATAATATGAATTCCGTTAGTAATATGCATTCATGGGGTTGTCTAAAACTGTGCATTAACATTTCTCCTAAAGCAATATCCTATTTATCTACATGCTATTTTCTGATCTGTCTGCACAAGGCTCCTAGAATTTCTTACAAGATATAGCAGTTCAATAATTACTCAAGCCTCTCATCTACAAATTAATGAGTGGAGCGTTTAAATATCATTGAACAGGTAGGAATGAATTCTGAACGGAAAGATCAGCCAGTTACCCCAGTAAAAGTAGATCGTATGCAGCTGAACACATGGCCTGAGATTTCTGCATGGAGAATTATTTAATACTGTTTAATATATGATTGCATGATACTTAGTATAACTGTTCTTAGCCTTGCTCTGAGGCTAGGGGAGCCACATCTTAAGATAAACATAAAATAATGACATTTCTCTTCAATAATACACAGAATACATTCCTAGAAAGGACCAAAATTTCTAGAGGCAAAAAATGCCATTAGGATTTCTTTATGGTAGCCCTGTCAATCATACATGGACCTGCTTTTAGGGAAATCACCTTTTTGTACCCCTGTGGCTTTTATGCCTAATAAAAAAAGTGGAAGGAAACTAGCAGAATTATTCTTGCTTATGTAGCAATTTTGAGAAACATGAAGGAGTCTCACAATTTGGGAAAAAAGACATTAATCACACATTGTGTCAAAATGAATTAATGCAGTCAAAAGTCATGACTGTCCAGTCTGTCCTCTTGTATCTCAGAAGGTACACTTTACCTAATGGCTACTTCAGAAGGGCTGGGAAGCTCCTTAATAAACACATTAACACACATTTTGGTGTTTGCCTGGAATTATCCAAGTGCTTAAGAATGTCACTAAATTAAGACAACTGTAGGGATGATATGCAAAGCTGTTGGAGTGCAGTACAGCCCATATTAAAAAATGCTAATGGGTATTAACCCACATGATTTAATAAATAATTAACATGCAACAATTTCTTCACAGTTAAAGAAGGTATTTTCAAGTCTTTCATTCCACTCATATTAGATTATGATCTCTTAGGCAAGCAGTTTTTTCAGCAACCCCAGCTAGAAACCCTTTCTTATTTCCAGGACATCCGTTTTTTCCTATCTGATTCAAGATTATTATCATCATTTAAAAATAAATTACCCAGCAAAATTATTTTAATGTAACCAAGTATTAGAAGATTTTTTTTTTCAATTAAGAGTTCAGGAAACTGATTGACAGAAGTATGTGTGACAAGGCTGCAAATCCAGCTTTAAAGCTCCTATGACTGAGTGAAAATCATTCTGACCCAGTACAATCTAACCCTATTGTTTCAAATCTGATAAAAAAAAATAACCTGATAGGTTAACCTTGAACCAGCAGGATTTATGGTGGTTCCCCAGTAACCAGCAGGGAGCCACTGTACTCGCCACAAACAAGATCAGGTGTCCATACTTGATCCAGATCAAATTTGCACTGCTGGGAAAGCAGGAGTGCAGAGACCCCATCTCAGTGACTGTGGAATTGTAGCCTTATTGCAGTAAATGCTGGAAAATCTCTTTGTGCAATAAAGATAACTCTAACAGAGTTTTATTCATGCAAAATACATTAAAGCCCTTACAATAATTCAGAAAACTATTTCCTAGAATAGCAGATTTCCCGTCTTTGAAAGACAAAATGTAGCACAAAGGAACTCAGACAAATTAACAGTTCTTCCATATCTATTTTTTCATGATAAATAAAAATTAATTTCACAAAATAGGAACGGTCTATTTGGAAACAAAAACAACAAACAAACCAAAAAACATACCAAAACCTTAAAGGGAATGTCTGGTCTCAGAGATTACCTGATTTAAAATGTAATTTGGAGGGATTTCTAGTGCCTGTGCTATTCTGTCAGCAGGGAAGTAGAATACAACTTTCCCCATTAGAACAGGACTGACCATATGCATGCATCCAAGGCAAGGCTAACACAGTGTTCTCCCTCGTCCAGATTGAGGTATATTCCCATACCTCAAGAAACAGAATACAACAACTCTTGACTTCAGTGTAAAGCCTAAATAAATGGCTGCACCTACAGAATCTTCAGAGAGGTCAGCTGGGAACCAAATGCTACTCCTTCATGACAAAGATCATGAGCAACATATTTCTGTAGATCTGACTACAGCTTCCCATGGAAGATCCTTTGTCCAGTGACTCCAAATAGCTCTGGATTCACTTGACATGCTACTGACTATCACTCAGAAAAGAGGAAGAGCTACCAGTTAAGTCCAACTCCATGGTTCAAGAGACTCTCTGCTCAGATTACTTTCTCCATTGGTACAGGATATAACTCACAGTCCTAAATTTTTTATTACTCTGTGAAATCTACTGTAAGAGGAACAACTCATAGAATAATAAAAAAACCAAGAAGCAAATATATTTTCCTTCCTTAAATCAAAACAACTTTGCCAGCCTGGAATCTCTTTATGACAACGTGAGCCCAAGACAGAACCATGTCATAGTTGTTTGTGATAAATCACAGAAAGTGAAATTAATATTTCATAAATGGGAAAGCAGAAGTCTGTCAGGAAACCAAGGTTCTGCCAGGATGTCATTCTGAAACACAAAACAATGAGCAGCCAGAACACAAATAAAGCTGTGCAACTCTTTTGATGACCTTTTGGTCATTCATCTAACTTACCTGCAGAACTGTATGGAAAGAGAGTGGTAAACTTTTTTTTCCCAATTGAACACTGATCCATTCCCTACCTGCAGTTATTTCTCAGTGAATGCAAGTGAATTTGCAACAGGAGCTTATAGTAAGACTTGAAGCCCAAATCTGCAGCTTACAGCTTTCCAACTAGAAAGGCAAATCCAGGACAACACAAGTCATACCAGTCTGCATGCATGCGTATTTGGTCACAAAGGCTTCTCATTTTCTTTCAGCAGTATCCCATTGCTCTTGCTCAAAATTTCACGTGACTTCCAAGGATTTGTTTTTCCATTGTATCACCAGTGCTGCAGTTTTCTCTTCACACATGATTAAGCAGCTCTAGTAACTTTACAAACTTGTGTATTCTGACATTATTAGCCATCACTGCTTCTTTCAATAATTTTTGCTCAGTGATCAGTTAGACAATGTACGAGCATGGCAAGTCACCATAACTGCCCTTCTGTTACTGTCATAAAAAGAAATTACCATTCTTTTATTAATATTCAGCAGTTGATAAGGACAGCCTTTGCTATATGCTTAAATTTTACTTTATGTATTACTCTAAAAGACGGGAGTACAGATTTGTTTTGAAACTAATTTTTCACTTACAGTTATTTAAAAAAATTATTTAAAATTTTATTTTCAACTGCTACTTCCCTGTTGACAAAAATGCCCTGCTTAAAGCACATTAGAATAGTGAATCAGAAAATGGATGCTCTAATTTTCTAAATAAAGTAAAAAAATAAAAGAAAATGTAATAAAAAGATAAAGCCTTCATAGAGAATTGCGGCAATTATATCTCCACAGCTACAATATAATCCAAAACTTTGCAAAGGCTTTGATTATTGAACCATGGTTGAAGTGAATAATTTGGCTTTCACTAAGAAAACAAGCACATTCATTCTCACCACAATGGAGAGAGGCAGTTTTAATTAAACCTTATCAAAAGATGAATAAAGAATAAACTCAATACCCATTCCACAAGATTCTATTTTCATCTGTTTAGTTTAAGCTTGCCATGTTCATGCAATAATTAACCACTGTCCAAGGAATGCTGGAGTTGTGTTAATGTTGGTAAAGATTTAATTAGTTCAATTATCTGGAGAGTATTGAAGGCTCAGCACAGTACCAATTTCTTCAGGCTTTATACATACCTCAGATCAAAATATATTAAACTGAAATATAAGAGAAGAAACAAAATGTACTATTTCACTTCAGCTACTGAAAGAATATGTGTTTAATAACGTTATTGCCCTCATTTTAAAATGAAGTTTCAGAAATAAGAGTATGTAAGCTGTGACCTACCAAGTCTTCCAGATCAGCTGGCTTTTTTTTCCTAAGTCAACTTATAAACAAATTTTAAACAAAATTAAGTTTACTTTAGAAAAGAAAGCCCACTACTTCTTTAAGCAGGAAGAAGTATAGTTCCTTTTACATTTTTTCCCCCCACTGACTACATATTTTACATCTTTCAAGGAAAGTGAGGCATTTAAAAAGCATTGAAAGCAGTGACACAGACAACTGTTTCAATCTGTCAGACAGCATGGACAGACAGTAGGGATCATTTCAGAAAATAGAGCGGCCCCCCAGCGGCCTGACCTTCCTGGTGGGAAAGCGAACACAGCGCGGTGCTTGACAAGCTCGCCAACAAAGGAGTATATTTAGTCCCCCCAAATTCTGACACGCTTCTCACAGGAAAAACGCAAACCAGGACGAGGCGTCGTTGACTACTGCTAACAAAGGATAAGTTCCAATTGGAGACTGCACCGTTACTGTGAAATAAAAAGGAAGAGATGAAAAGTGAAAACATTACTTCGCTAGACATGGACTGTAAGCACTGGAGTGAGCCCGGTTTCTAATTTTTAAAACTGTTCAACTCCATATTAGATGCTATTCAAGTTGCAAGCCCTCTGGATCTGTACGTGCAGCCCCTGCTGCCTTCAGTGGGAACAGAGCCCAGGAATGGGAGCATTAGAAGATTTCCCTCTTTGTGTTACTAAAATATTATCATTAGCTATTCTTTAGAAGGGATGTTTGAATAAACCACATTCATTTTCCTGTAAGGTTTAAATGACATGTTTATTACTACCATGGTCTGTCCTTTGTTTTCCCAACAGTGTGTTTTGGAGTATGACTTCTTTATAACCAGTGAAGGCTGCACAAAGATGGCCAGCATGTGAGAAAATCACAGGAGTTTATTTCCTTGAGGAGGTAAGAACTGCAGGAGGATGTCATAATTTTCTTATGAAGCAATAAAAACTTACGAGTTAATATAAAAGTAACTGTTTTGAAATTGCATACTACATTATGTTTAGGCTGGATTCATGCTATTTGCCTCTGCAGGCAGTTAAAATCTACTTTACAGATAGCACTGCTATGCTTCCCAGCAGTAAATACCATTTGGTAAATAACTCCTGTAAAACACTGTACCTTATTTTCCACTATACATGTCAGCCTGAAAAAGGCAAACACTTTAAGGAATAAATCAAACTAGTAAGAGAAGGCGCGAACCGCACACTGAGTGCCAACTGATACCTCAATTCAGCTCTTATTTTTACCAAAATTTTATCTCCCTTTCCACTCCTCCCTACAGTGGAAGAGAAAGGGAGATGCTGAAATTCATTCAGGCTTTTCTTGAGTCCAGATGGCAGATAATGCTCAGCAAGCAAGAGGATACAGCACATTTTCCAACAACCACCTCTCCTTTCTGACAACTGATTTTTAAGTTGCACCAACAGTTTGAAGATGGGAGGTGCCCTATTGCTTGCAGATTTGGTTCTGCCTGGTGTTTCTGTGAGATTTTATGACAGCCACGTGGGAGAAAAATAAGGCTAATAGATGATTAAGTGTTTAATGATTCACATTTATCACAGCTGAACAAAAACACAGCTGAAATATTTATGTCTGTCTCTGAGCATAAAGAAGCATTTGAGGTTAAAAATACTGCTCTGAACAAGTCACAGCATGTATAACTAAGAGCCTAATTTCATCATATGTGTACTCATTTATTAACAGGATTGTATTTTTTCCCTTAATTGTAACTATTAAGAAACTGCAGAGTAAACACAAACATATCCATACAGATACAACCAACCTCATATTCTTTGGTATCATAGAAATTGATTCATCTTCATTCCCAGAATTTGACCAAGCCTTGAAGATAATGCCTATTTTTATTAGAGAAAATTCAAGCTATATTCAAACAAGGATGCTGCTCACCCTAACATTCACAAAACATTACAGGGAAATACATGTTGCTTTGCAATGACTACCAGCTACAAAGCTGATTACAAAATGAGCTAAGTATGTACAGACATATTTATTGAAAAAAAATTTATATATATATATATATATATATATAAAAAACCCTATTTCCACAAGTAATGAGATCTTTAATGTCATCCACATAAATAATTAAATACTAGCTAGAATTATTAAGACTATGGCAATAACACCAAAAATCACAGCAACAAAAAGCAAAACCCACATATTTCAAGTTCTTTGCTGTTAGATGACCTATTTAGTCCCTAAATATTAATCATATTAATATTTATATTAATATTAGTCCCTTTCTCCCATGTGAAAACCTTAGAAGGCGGTAGTATACACTGTAAGTGGATGGTCATTCTAAGGAGAATAATTTGCTCAACATCACCTTCAAATAGTTTGTTTTTTGAAAAACAAGTCAGTTATTTTATCTGGAAAAGCTCTGAGGCATGGACTGGGTCTGCTACAGATTAAGTACAAAAGAGGTTTAGTTTGGGGCTTCAGGTCATCTCTCAGGTGAGAAAAAAGATCAGAAAATACAGAAGGGATCTTAGTAGAGACACAATACCCCAACTAAATTTCAAGACACTGTTTTTAGTTGTCATGAAACTATTTGTTTAACAAAGAACTGTTTTGAAGGAGACAGCAAGAATTTGTCTGCCTCAAGCCTGAAGAGTATCTGAGTTTTGCGCGCTCTGCATTTTGAGAACATAATTCCCCCATTTTTCTCCTAGTCTGAAAACATTTTGCGATACATGAGTTCAGCTGAGAAGTATCAGGGAACTTTGTCGACACCAAGAAAAAAAAAGAACTTTAGGATATTTTGTGAAGATAATGAAAGGAACTTGCTCAGGTTTGCAGTGTAAGTAATTTTTACCACACAAATTCCCTGCTTTTGTTTGAGCGAAGAGGAATACTTTGAGTTTTTCAGTTTAGAAGATCTTCAAACAGACAATAGTAGGTAAACAATCCCAAAGTACGTAACTTTACTAGAACAACCTCCAGTCTGTGTGCAAGGGCTTCAGAAAGGCCCCTTCATCAGATTTCCTTCTGCTCTTCACACTGAACAAAGCCTTGGCTGACAATACCAAATCTCCTCCTTTATTTGGATTAAACCCCCTTTGCAGGAGATGTATGCAAATGCTATACGTGTCTCCCTTGCTGAGGCTACTCTAACCCAGCTATCTTTTCACTGTCTATTTTCCTCCAGCAGACCATCCTACCGGCTGACAAGGAGACCAGCCTTCTAATTCAATCTTTCACAACGCTGACAGTTGGATGCTGGGGCCTGCCATGAACTCTAAAAGGAGCTCATTTAGTCATAATTAACTATTCCCTGCATATTTCCTAAGGTATGGTAATTGTGCTAAAAGCCAACAAGTGAAGCATTCATTCTGGTTCTCTTTTAAACTTTTATTTTTCCACAGCAGTCTCTTTCTCCTCTTCTCTCCCCGCCTCCCCCCCTCCCTTTTTTTTTAATCTTTTCTTTCTTTCTTTTCTTCCTCCTTGGAAACATTTAGGGTAAAGAAAAGGAATGACGGTGGAGATAGGGAACTGCAGAAAACTGTGATGTGGGCAGTTCAAAAGGCAAAGTCTGCCATACGATACAGGACCCCATGGCAGCACTAAGCTATTCAGCTGGATAAAACATAAAGAAAAATGAAATGAGCAGAATAGAGCTATGTCATTTAATGCAGAATGATGGACATCCTACTTGGGTAACAGGGAGTCATGAATATACATTTCTAATTCCTTAGATATGGTGATAAGTGATCTCTTTTTCCATTAGCACCAGAGTATATGTATTTGACCAACCTAATATCTTGAAGTTACACAGATGTAAAGCACTTTACACACTACTCCTCCCTCCTCCCCACAACACAAACACATCCTACTGAAGGCAGTGGGGTTCTCACAGGAATGAGATATGATGGATCCAGCCCTATATACAGCTCACGTTTATCACTGTTGAGACAGAAACCTGACATGGATTATTTACCTTAAAAGGCAAAATGTGACCTGAAGTCTGCTCTTACCTCTTTTCTGGTTTTGTTTAAATGAAGGAAGGGCTGACAGCACTTTCCATTTACTTATGAACTTTGCGTCTGCTGAAATTCTTTGTCTTTCAGAAAGTTTAGGACTTACTGGACACCTAGCCATCATAAATGTGCATCGTGCATACACAAAAGCAAGAGACAACAAAGCTAAATCTCTTCACATTCCAATCTCCATTCCATTTGGATGTGCACCAGGAGCAAAGAAATCACTGTCTTTTGCAAAGAATTTGCTACAGCGCCGTGCATGCATGTGTGTGGTGGGTGTGTGTTAACACTGCAAATTCAGCAACTGTACCAAAAGGGCCAAACATAGCACTAGTTCCTTATTATTGTACAGCATTTTTTCAGAGCCACAAAATGTGGTACGACTTTCCATAAACAATGTGAGTAAAATCTGTGAACTACAGAATTTACATTCCAGGTTTTAGACATAGTGAAAGAAATAAATTCAATAAACAAAGAAAGAGATAAGGAAGAGTGAGGGCAGAACTTCAGATGACAAGGTCATGCAACAAATTATTTTACGTATGTTCATATATTAATGATTCTATTTTCATTTTTTTTGTAGCATCCACCTAAAAAACCCCTTAAACTACATTTGCTTTAAACTTGTACATTATTTTAGAACTAAAAGACTGCAATACTTTAGTTCAAATGCTAGAGTGCAAACAATGTTTTGAAAAAAGAATTTTAATGTTGAAGAGTAAGATGAGAAAAATGTTTCTAAAATCCTCTTTGCCTCTCTTTATTCCTAGACTATAACAAATTTGTGGATCGATGTGGCTTGCAATGGCAGGCAAAAAAGCATGAGGAATCTTCCTGCTGACAAGCATGTTGCTGGAAATCTTAATGAACTATCTTATCATCATGATCTGGGATTTTGTTTTCTTAGGGGAGGAGGTTTGGGGGTGGGGGTTGTTTGTTTAACTTCTGTGCATTATCATGATCACAAGACAGTGTATTAACAACAGACATTTAAAACAGAGCATTTCAGTTAGCAAGAAACTATGTTTGTTCTCATGCAAATAAAATAAGTGAGAAACACAACGCAGATAAGCTTTGCAGATTTCACCTGGTGGAGCTCCTGGCTTTTTGCCTGTAGTGTTCTAGCTCCTCTTGAACAGCATTGCTTCCTCCAGTCCAGCAACTGGAGACCTTTTTTCTACTTCTAATGGTTCTATAAGAACCCATGCAGTTGCATTTACTCTCTTCCTTCCACAGTAACTAACAGAATCAGACTGCTAAATCACTCTGCTTCATTGAGACACATTTTAATCACCTTTCTGAATCCTCAGCTGTGCTACAGTTTGTCTGCCCTGCACTTATTTGTCTGGCATTTAGGAGAGATGACCAGATTCTGCCTTCTAGCAACATAAGCAGTGCTGTGACTTATTAGCAATCCTCCTACTTTTGATATCACACAAGCTGGCACAGTAGTCTTCCAGAAAAATGTGAGGCTTGGAGATGGCTTTGGGGAGAGAGGAGAACAGCCCACTCAAGAGAGCAAGTCCAGGACTTGAAAATACAGAAAACAACAGCTTTTATGTTCTCTGAGGAAATAGCGCAAGGGTTAATGATCCAAATGCAGTGCTCCATCTGCTAAGAAAATCAAAATCAAGACTTATGCACAAAGCTCTTGGTCAAGGGTTTTGACAGGGACAGGTTAAGGAATCTTCAATACACCTCAATTTATCTAAATATACCTGCTTAAAGATTTAGTAATATATGTAAATAATTTGGGGAATATTTAATAGGGGGAGGACTTACTTAAAAAAAAAGTGGTGAGGCAAAATCTTAAAAAAAGGATTTTGAGAGAGATTCTTTTACTGCAGCCCACGGTTAATAACAGGGATGAAAATGTGAATGATATCAAAGTCAAGGATTACAGACAGACATTAAAAAACGGTATGGCCCAATCCTATGTTGAACTTACAGATTGTTTTATACTGTCCTATTTCATTTGAAATATAATACATTAAGCAGAAGTTGAAATGTTACTGGTTGAACCACATTTCATCAACAGCTGCTCACATTACAAAGAGTTATTTAGATGACCTCAGGCCTCACTGGATTTTTCTAACACTCTCTACATATCCACCTCCTAAAAAAGACATAGCCAATTCATACAGGAAGTGTTTTTACACACAAGTAATGATAAAAGGAGTCACTGAAACGGAATATGGACCATGTGTTAGAGCTTCTTTCCATCTGAAAAGTGATTCACAAGATGGGGCGGGTCACAGAACACACACTCGAACGTTCCAGTGATTTCTCAGAAATTTGGGGGAAAAAAGATATACAAATCAGATGATGAATATGCAATTCTCCCACTCATTGCTTCTGCCTCATCTTCACAAGAGAGTCAAGGAACAAAATAGGATTATTGAGGGTAAAGAAGTCAGAATTTGAGTGAGTGACAAACAACTGCAAGAATAGTAAGTTTTGAGGGACAGTAAGAAATTTACTAATTCCTTCCTGGCTATTATTCTTCATTTGAATTATCAAGTTTCTAGAAGCTGAGAAAATACTTGAATCAGTTTGGAAAACCCGGAAGTAGTCTGGTTAGAAAATAAGGAGTAATAGTTAAATTATTTCACTTGTCTCAGACTAGGCTTTTTTTCTTGGCAGAAAAAAATGTAAATATATGGAAAATATTAGTTGTTTAACTATTTTATTCTAATTGTGAGTCATAACTTCTTTGGTCACGAACCTAGGACATGCACACTGTGTCACACACAGTTCTAGAAAAGAGCTTATCTTCACCTGCCCAGTTTCCTAGCCAACATCCTTCTGCTCATGTCCAAGCAGCTGTTGCCAGATGCAGACAGACACTATAAAGACCACAAGTCCCTCAAACATATGTCAGGGTTAAAGTCTAGCAGTCTGCCCAGTGCTTACTGATCCTTGTCTTTACTCCACCGAGATAATGGCCTTGGAGACTGCCCATGACAGTTTACTCTCTTTTTCCAACAGAAGCCTAATTCCGAAACTCCCTAGAAATAATTTAAATGCATATCACTTCCCTAAACGAAGTATCAGAGTGGACATGCAATAATGAATACCTTCTGAACTTCCAAAATTAATTTCCAATTTTTTACTTCAATAATAGTTGGGCACCTGCAGAGCTACTCCAGGTAGGAAAATATTCTCCCATGGGATCTACACAGAGGATATTTTATTCCAAAATTTTGCTTTCTTTATTGAACTTTGCAAAGGACTGAGCCCGTGTGTTCATTAGTGCAGACCACAGCAGCTAGTGTTCACAGTGCATATCTGAAAGAACTTCACACTAAAAAGGTATCTGCAGGGTAAAGAATGTGTTTATGGTGCTTTAGTAACTCTTCTTTTTGGCAAACTAGCTGGCAGTTAATGCTGAGCTTTTTACAGGAAATATAAAACAGAAAACACTTGTCTGTTAGACTCTACAAATACTCCAATTAAGAAACTCCTTTTAAAAAAATCTCATTCTAATTCACATTAGGTAGAGAAAGGGAAACCCAACAGCCTGTGGCTACTCAAGCAAATGCTGGCTACTCCATTAGCAACTTTAAAACTTGGATGGATGGAAGAAAATGAAAGCTGACAAAAAGTCATCAAGAATTTGAACACTAAGTAAACATTCCTCAGCATCCAACCAAGAGACTGCTTACGCAACAGCTGCAAACTTCCAAGAGAAGTACGAGTTTAACATATAAAAGACAAAATTCCTTAACAAGAAGAGATACACTTTGCAAAACAGTTCTTCAGGAACCTTTTGCAGCCTTTAAATCTCATTTACTCAGCCTGAGATGGAATTGTTGTGTCTATGTTAGTTTTGATAAGGGAGCCAGCCCTACTCCCATTGAAGTCTCTAGAATTCTCCCATTGTCTTCAGGAGGAGCAGAGCTAGATGCAAAGCTGCACAAAGATACCACAATAAAAGACTCTGGAAGGTACCATGAACCCATCTTATTTTCTTAACATTTCTGAAAAAAAACTATGGGTGGAAAAAGAAAATCTATGCAGTCATTTCTACTGATATGTAATATGCCTTTTATATGAAAATATAGACCAGTGAAGCGAATGAATAGTTAGCAACATTAATAGCCAGGGGCTTGTTAACCTGCCTGGGATGAAGAGTTTGCTTGCAATTTTACCACTACAGAATGTAGACAGACATTGGAGAAGACTAAGCATTTTGTAATGCTGATATTTTATATATGCACTCTTTAAGTCCATGACAGGTAGCAAACCCTGTTGTCTTCATCTCAGATTTTTATACAGTAAACCTGAATGCTTTATTTATTTTTAAATCTATACTTTCTAAGGGTATGTAGTTTTTCCTGGAAATAAAATTATATCATGCAACTGAAACTGCATTCTGATTTTATGCAGTCTGACTAAGCATAAAAAATTAACTCTTTTGTAATTAAACTTGTGACAGAAACATGTCTTTTTACAACAGCAGCTTGCAGAAAAACCCCAACTCCACTGCACCCAGAAGACGAACCACTCCCCTGTGTTAATAATGAATGCAGCTCATATCTCCTGCGTTCTGTTAAATTGCTAAAATTGCCCAGATAAACCATTTGAGAGTATGTCAGGTTTAATTAATACACATGACCTGATCACTTCCACAGTTGGGAAGAAAGAAGCTGGCATTCTTTAAATCCAGAGCTCAACCTGGAGATTATGCTAAGTTGCTTCATTCATAGTCCACGCTCCTCCGCACATGTCAGGAGGACAGCATTTGTCCCCTCTAGTGATAAACAAATTATACATGAAATCAATTCCACTTCACAATAATTTTCCCTATTGGGTATTATCTTTCCTCCTCTGCTCCCTCCAGTTAAGCTTGCATCCTGTAACTTGCTAATGAGCTGGGGGCTTTCTGTTCCAGGTGGCACCCCCTGCCTCGAAGTCATGACATTTCCCATTTCGAATGCTGCTGGCATTTTTCGACAGCTCCTGCTAACCAGCCTTTTTGACCTGCACTAAGAGGAACTCATCTGATCGAATGCTCTAACCTGCCAATCATGCCAGCAAATGATCTTCACAGTCACTCCCAAGGCAGGAGGGGAAAAAAAGGGAGAGCAAGAGAGGGGGAGCGAGAGAGGAAGCTAGCGAGAGAGTGATGGAGTAGGCAAGCAGGCAGCCTCTGCAGCCACCTAATGAGAGTACTTTAAGTCTCTAAGGCAGCTGAAACACTAAAAAACTGGTGGGAAAATTAGGACAGAGCTGAATGCCTGGTGCTGTTATTACTGATTTCTTTACACTCTGAGATCATTTTGAAAGCAATACCTCTGAGATGTGCCATTTTCTAAAGAACAGAAGTTAATTTTACCATATAAATAGAAAACAGATATATTCTTCCCTGACACCATCAATATGCAAACCTCATAATTCTGCTCTGCCAAATGGCGTTCTTTACAGAATTAATTAGGAGCTGTAAGCTTGTTAAATGACTGCCTTCACCTAGGGATGATTATGAATATTTTTTTGTTATTGATGTAAGCCAAAAATAGCACTTTTAACCTAATTTAAATGCTGGCAACATTTACACCTCTGTATTTACAAGTATCTGCACACAGATACATAAAACAACAAATACTGCATCTGCAGAGTCTAGATGTGACTTTGTGGGCTGAAACAAAGCAGAGTCATGATAATGACTCAGTTGTTTTGATTTTGTTCTTTTTATGATGTGACAGATTACTTAGTGTTGTATCTTTCAAGCACACAAGGAAAGATTTAATTGTGTAGATTTTCTTTCAGATAGTTAGATAACTACATTTTAATATACATGCAACACACATACTGAACAAGAGAAGTACTAAAAGCAATTGTAAAATAAAAATCTCTGAGAGAAAACTTAAATAAAAAGGCTTACACCATGGTATTACATGCTGTGATTGTATTGTTACAATATACCTGCCAGAAAACAAAATGCACAATTAGTCCTTACATTAACATCCAAAAATGATTGCAGAAGTGTCTGTACAGAATTAATATCTAGGTGAATGGCAGAGAACGATCATCCATAAACACTAATTTGAAATACATATATGGTCCAAAACAACATTAATAATTTAAAACAAGCCATAAAATTATGGAAATACTCAATTCTGTTTCTGCTTCTTAAAATATCTGAAGATATTGTTTCAGTGCTATTTTTCTATATGAGATATTTTTATTGGAGAATTTAGTATTTTTTCCTGAAATTTTTGTTTGCCTCCTGAGACTTTTCACAGCAATTAACACTAGGAGCATGTGGGAAACCCACCCATCTTCATCCCAGCTTATGGGGCAGAATAAATTAATGTAATTTATTAATGGAGTTGTAAACTATTGCTACATTTTTACACAACAATTTTCCTACAACTAGAAGTATTCACGTACATTTACTTTAATGGGTGTTGCCTTCAGACTCAAAGTGGTTTGCAGTCTGTTTGTTTCATAGTGAATCAGGCAATGTAAGCTACAGACTTGAAACGGCAACACAAAGCTTGCCCTCCACAGAAACAAATGTGGTATATGGAATTACTAAAATTCATTTTTGCTTATGATCCAGCTGAAAGTAAAACGTTCTGTTAATTCTGAATGCTGCAAATGATGCCTGAGAGGCAATGCCTCTCATTAGCTTTGCTGTCTCTCTGGTTAACGGGTTGTGTGTCAGCACTGGAAGCCTCTGCTTTGTCTGGAAACCTCAGTTTCTCCCCTTCAGTGGTTCCACTTTCCTCTTAGACAAAGCCTAACTGAAGAGTCACGTGAGGAAATAATCCTAAAGGAGAGGTGACTGTCCATGGGAGAATAGGGAGAGTTGAGACCCGCTTTTGCCTCCCTCCCAGTCATTGTCATCTATACATTGTCCTCGCTGCATTCAAATGTCATCCCAGACTATCAGCCCACTGGAACTCAAATCGCCTTTCATGACTAGACACTTGTTAAAGCATCAACGGACCACAAAGACCATCTAGTGGGAATTGCTTCGTATCCTAATATTAATAATGCAATATAGTGCACTTATGGCATAGAGGATTTCACCTTTCATCTCCTAAATTTAAGAGCAAACAAACTGGAAAGACGGATAAACAGCACTGCAAATGAGCACATGCATTCATGCAAATATCACTAATATCTTTCCTACAGCATAAATGACTGCTAAATGACAAACCTCTACACAAAATATTATTTGAAAATGAATCTTCACAGTGCTCAAGGCAAGTTATCATGCATTAGAAATGAACTGAAAATAGGCTCCATACTATGCCATGGTACAAGAAAATATGGTATTGTCCTTCAACAAAAGTTATCCATGACAGTAAGGTTTCATTTTTCTTCTGCCAGCTCTGCAGCTGATTTGCCCACGACACATAGCAATTTAAAAAATAATGCCAATAAATATGTAGCCACTAATTTCACACAGAATGACATGGGAGTATATAACTGCAGAGAAAAAATCAATTTATCCTAGCCATGTAGGTTTGATATACTTGTCCTACCAAGTAGAGTACGTAACGATAAACGTGAAGAGCTCCCCTCTCTGTCCTGTTTCCTTTCTTTCCTCTTTCTTTTCTAAAGGAACTCCCAAAGTACCTCTCCTCTGAGAATCGTCTCCATGATTTTACAAATCCTGACCATGCCTACATATTTAGGGGCACAGATGCCGTCCTGGTCTTTCAGTGTCTGGGTCGGGCAGGCTTACAGCACAACCAGTGTTCTGCTATCTTAGTGAGACCACAAGGCATTCTTCACTGATTCACTCTCCATACCTCTATGCATTAGGTTACCAACTCTCTTCATCAAAGAAGCCAACAGACTGTGTATTCTACTACCTACACGGAGTGCAATTAAGTGACTGTATTTCACTTGACAACAAACAAGGCGAGCTGTTACAGTACTGATACAAGAAATATTAAACATATTTCCTAAGTCCTATGAACTCCTCGATTGGGTGGTGGGTTCCCTTTACTGTGGCATACTGGGGGACCTGATAGATAGTTCCTCCATCCTCAGTCTCACATGTCACTTAGGTAAGATTTACATTTAGGTTTACATGAAGTCAGCCTTGCAATGGCCAGCTATTCATTCAGTCCATTTCACCCTCTGTCCAGAGTCCAGTGAATACAGGTGGATTTTCTTTATGGCTGAAGAGAGGGAAAGTTCAATCTGTAATTTTCATTTTAGATTAACAGAAATAAGATAACAGCTATCATGAGGAGAATATAGTTCAATGGAGTTTTTCCATGGAGTTGTGTTTAATTTAGGTTATATTTTATCAATGTGATGATTTTGTTCTTTGATATTAAGTAAAGCACAGCTGGAACAGTCTCATAAAACCACTGTTGTTAACATATGAAAATAATGGCACTAAAAGTGTTAGACAGCCAAAACGTGTCTTGGGTTCTGCAGTTATCTTTAACAGCTAAATACTAATTTAACATTTTACAAAATTGATGTTACAATTTCAACTCTGTTTAGTACTGTCATTACTGGACTCAAACCCAAATTGTTTTCAGCTGCCCAGCACAACTGCATCTTATTAGCCTTTTCATGAAAGTCAATTTATGCAAATCCAGTATTAGTTAAATAATTAAACTGACCCTCAACATTCATGTATAGATGCTGGCACTAAAAGATGCAAGAGAAATTCAAACCTCCCATCTTCAGTGCTTAGGCCTCCATCTTTTCAACTGCAGCAGCACAATGACTGTATATATCTACCTGAATCCATCTATTAAAAAAAAAGGTGCATTAAAAAAATTAAACTGTCAACTGCTGTGCTTTTATAGCTCTGTTTTTCTCTCCCAATCTCGTTTTACACTAAATTTTGAGGTTTTTTTCACCTATATAGCTACTGGCTACTTTCAGCTTTTAATTAAATCAACAGTGACAAAATCTGGCTGATATGCAGTCCCTCAGTCCAGAATTTCTCTTTTATGCAGACCTTTTTCCACTTTTTACTACATTTAATTACAATTACTACAATTTTGTCCCCTGCAGCTGCAGAGATGAAGCTTAGATGCACAATATATGGTTTTCCACAGTGTTTTAGCAACACTGGGATACCCAGAACAGAGTAAATGCAGGGGAGTAGTGAATGAGAATGACTTTTCAATACTGACTGCTGGAGACATGCACTGCTGGACTACAGCTTCCCTGCAGCTCGACTAGCGCAAGGCAGACAAAAATTATGTTCTCACACCGCAGAGCTGAAGAGATTGAAGATGACAAACAAAAATGAAACTATTTGGATGGGGATGCAGTAACAAGCACCTCTCTAGCTAGCAAAGACCAAAAGATAATTTTGCATAATGATTCTGTGCTGCTGAAAATGCCTGGTTAGAAGCAACCAAATAACTAGCACTTTTTGCCATTATAGTGGTAACTGTCACCTCCTCAGCTTTATTCTGTTTTGCAGAAACAGCTGAACTGACCTGAATGACGCCATCATCCCTTTGATTGGCTGGGCTGGTGTCAGTTACTGACTTAAATGGACACAGAAGAAAGAACTCAGCATTCTGCAATTGAAATTCAGGATTGGTTGGATGCATGTGTGTGTGGAGAAGCAATACAAATAAAGACCACTTTTTGTTTTGCTTCAGTGAATCGTCAAAGAGATTTAGAAAGCCAGGGGATCTCATTATGGTAATACAGGTTAAATACTTTAAAAGCATATGGTGTTACCATCCTCAATGAAGCTGTCCCTGCTGGCTCCAGGAAGCAGACAATAGGCCAGAAACACATCTCGTGTCTCTGGTCCACCAATGGCAACTGGGGATTATAAATCACCACCAGAAGACATTGCGTGCTATGGTATCAGCTAATGCCTTGTCTTTTCAATTACTATTTGACTCATCCTTCTCCAGAGAGGAACAAGCTTTAGCCATGTGGCCACTGGCCAAATGGAGACAGAGCTCTAGCGTTTTTTATGGTCCATTCTTGTCTAGATAAAATAGTATCTGTAGAGATGAGTGACTATAGTATATACAGTATTAACAATACACATAGAGATGGGGAATGCTTCCACTGAGATGCTTCCTTCCCATGGAGAAAAAAATACAAGTGAAAACCATCAGGTACAAAATAAAAATTTTTGCTTTATCACAAAGCTTCTAAGATGCTTGCATATGGCCAAAAGATTTCTTTCCTTTCTCCACCAAAGGCCGCATCTAATTCACTGCTGACAGATTCTTCTGTGTGCAGTGGAGCTCATTACCACACATTTGCTGATTTTCTCCAGTAGGTAGCAGACTCAGCATTGACCTTGGTAACTCCCAAATGTCAGGTTTTTCCCCATGGGCACTGGAATAATGTGTTGTCTCTTCTTGGAGCCCAAGACAATGACACAGTGTGGTCCACAAAAACCCTATTAGTAGGCTGAGCCTGACAGGCATTATCCATGTTTTCAGAAACACGTCCTAGGTTAGAGCTGTTTCAAGGAGTTTTTCAGGTTTGTGAGCTGAAGATAGGCAGCTGCAGCACTACGGTCTTTTAAAGACAGTAGAAATTCTCAGAGATACACCAATTTCTTCAGCTGCTCCTTGAACATATTTCTAAGAGCATCAGACAAGCTCTAACCAATGATGATGGAGCCATTTACAACTGTACTGCCTTTAGCTCCTCTCCTTCACCAGCATGCCAGAAATTGCTGCTTTCAGAGCCAGCAGATGATGTCTCAGTCACTCCTCCACCAATCTCTTTGCCTTTCAAACCCTAAAGAAAGGTGGATTTAATTCACTTGGTGCATGATTATGGCAGCAACATCTGGCAATTGTGTGAGAAAACAGAAGAAGATGATAATTTGTTATCACAGCAAGATTTGGCACAGCCTATTTGTTGAGGCTCTCAATTTTATTTCCTATTTTACCCCCCAAAGGGGAAAATAGGAAAGAAAGGGAAGGGGAGGCAGGCAGGGAGGCAGGCAGGGAGGCAGGCAGGGAGGCAGGCAGGGAAGAAGAATCAGGCACAAGACATAAGACTAGAATTTTCTTCAGCATCATCAAGGTTCTGCAGGTGGTTGAAGATGATGTTTGTGCTTATTTGTGGGTTTTTCTAATCAATTCCTTTAAAACACATAATTGTATAAAAATATATAAAAATAAAACCTTTCTTTTACACATGTGACAGAGGATTTAGTGAACAACTATCTACACTTTTTTCACTTTTACAGCTTCATGAAGGATACTGGAAAACTTCAAAGTTCCAGCCGTTCCTAACTTCTCTGCCAACTCTATATATGCATACAGTCAACCCAAGAAGACAGGTAAAACACATATGTACCTGCCTTGTCCAGGAGACAAGCTAGAAGCATTCATTTGCATATTTTTTTTTTCACTATCTGATCTATCTCCTTGCAATATGTGTACCTTCTAATTTTCCATTATCCCACTAGCTGTGATGTTACGTGCTCATAGTCATTGACATTTTAACAGCTTCTACTGCTTGCCTCCACCCCTCTAACTCTGTTTGTTTACCTGTTAACTTCATGGCCCTGGAGAGCTACTGTCATCTTTCTTTTTTGCTTCACCAAGCCTTGTGAATGGATACTTTAACTGAATATTTGTAATAAATACTCCTTCCTTAATGCTCCTATCCTGCTTACTGCAACTCTTCTCTTCTGCTAAAATAACTGACTCACAACTCACTCATTTTACTGACTGAATGTCCAATGTCCTACTTGCCAGTCACTACTCTACTGCTTAAACTCACAGTCACCTGCTATTGACCAGACGACCTTTTCACATTACCAAAACTGCAGTCTTTTTTCCAAACTCCTTTCACTCTGCACACTGACTCATATCTCCACTTGCTTGGTGGTCTCATGCTTTTAAAGGTTTCCACCCATTCTAACAATTCCTCACTCAAATCCAGTTTCCATGTCCACATTTTTTCTGCCTCCCCTGCTATTTTAATTTCAAGAATCCCTAGCTATCTACATGGCACAAGTAAGAGGACTTCTGCTTGGTGCTAATGCTTTTCCAGCATTATCTGCTACTTTCCATCTCATATCACAAGTCAAATACTACAACAGGGAGCTGATATGTTATTGCACTGTAAGCACCTAATACACCAAAGTCCCAAGTCACAATGGAAAACTGTAATCAATAGTGTATACATGTCAGAACATTTGTTAAGTGACTTCAGACCTTACACAATGAAATGTGCTATTCTGTATTAAAGCTGTGGTCGAGCAGTTGTAACAGTAGAGAGATGTATGTCAGAGGTACATATGGTTCTCTCTATCCATTTACATATAAAATTTTTAAAAAGTAATCGGTATCTGCTCAAATAGATATTCAGTAAGAATGATCCAATGGTTCTCTTTTGTGCTATTTTACATGCTTGTTTGCAAATACAAACTTTCTACTGCACATTGTATAAATGAAAAATTACATTTGTTTGGAAGCAACAAAAAGGAGATTCTGTACATGAGAATTGAGATTCTATACATAAGCTTCTGCACAAAAGGTCTTTAGCACAGATGGGCACATTCTAAATTTACTTTAGATGGATGATATGTCACGTTGGAACAGACAAGGTTGAAGAGATGTCTGCAGGGACACAGCCCCAGGAAAAAGTAGGGATTAGCTTGTCAATAAAGATGTAAACAGACTGCTCTGAGGCAGCCTCATTTCTGACATTAGAGAATTTTAAATGGCTTGCTGGCAAAGAGCTTGTGCAAAAATTGGGGCAGAGTGTCAACACTGAAATCTATTCATTCCAGTTTTTCAGTAGTTACTGCCTGTCAGGAAAACGAACTCCATAACATTACAGGGTTAAAAAAACAATTGAACGTAAACATACAACAGTAAATCCAAATGTAATTCATTAGAGAAAGTTATATCTGACATCGTAAAAAGCAGACTTAGCTAAAGACAGATGTCAACTACATTTATGAGACTTCTTCAAATAGGTACATGAGCAACATGTGCATTTATCTCAGCTCCTAGAACTTCCATAACAAGCTGTTATAATGGACTCAACATGCCAAAGCAACAGTGACTAAAAAAAAAAAAAAAA
>WEIV01009464.1:294991-316099 GCA_013390005.1 Calyptomena viridis
GAAAGAAAATCAAATTAACTAATATAAATTGAAAGTTTAGGAAGTTTAGGAAGCCAAGGTCACCTTCCTAGTTTAGACACAAAAAAGATACCAGTTTACTGAAATCAATTGAGAAACCAAAGATAAGAATCAAATAATCAGCAGATTAAATATTAATGCAGTATAAACCCAACAAAAAATATCTAGAGCTGCAACATAATCACATCAACTAATTAAATAATTATGACTAAATCAGTCATAATTATAGGTAGGTTTATAATTAATAAATAGAAAAAAGACCAAATAGTTCGGTCTGCCATGATTATTACAATGATCTACTTGCCCTGATCATACTCCAAGTAGTTCTGGGGGTGTGGGGGTGGTGTTAGCTGTTCGTCAATGAAAGCAATGAAAGATTCCGGTTGCTACTATTACGTTTCCAAGCCTTTATAGATTTTAAACTCAGAAGGGACCATAACAATCTCATATCACCTCCTGTGTAATACAGGCCAAAGAAGATTATCCAACCAACTCATGGATCAAATCACCTTTCACTTAGGCTCAGCTGTATCTTTAAAGTTCTACATCAAATTCGTAATTTTGTTTTTTGAGCTTTGCATAGCAACGAAAATATTGTTCTCCAAACTCATGTGCTCTGCAAAAGTCACTTCTAGAAATCAGTGGACACTGCAAAAAGCATATGCCTGCGGACTCCTAAGGTTGTCAGTATTAAAACTGATGCCTTAATGGAATGCATGACTAATCTTGCTGCTTTGTTTAAAGACAAGCTATTATTTCACTTGTGAAAATGCACTGTATGATTAGATATTTAAATTACATATGCTACATCAGAATTGTTTGGAGAACCCCATTTAGTGCATAACCTCAGTGATCTGGAATGTTGGCATATTTGCTTTTGTTTCCTTGCTCTTTTTTGCTAATAGTCTCTTAAAACAGTCCTCCTTAAAACATTAAGAATTTGTCTGATTTAAGCTTGAAACATGATTCCTCAATAGGAACAAAGGCTAAATTTTCTGATGGGGTTCAGTAATTAAATACCTAATACAGAAAAGTTAACAAAAAGAACCAAAAAAAAAACAACAAAAAAAAAAGATTTGATTTTTAAATACACCTCCTTTACTGTACAACAGGATGGAATTTCATACAATATGGCTTTGTGTCTAAAACATAATAGCATGTTTTGTCTCACAGCAGTTGGGCCATATAGGAACTTGGCATGCATGATATGGCAAGTCTCAATATTCACGCTTCACTTACTGTCACACTAATCACTGAGGAACAGTTACTAGCCATGACAGCATACATACTTTCAGAAAATGTGTTGTACAGCAGAATACAGAGAAACCTCTGGCAATGAGCATTAAATAATATGTAGATATTGTTTGAGAAACACTAGGAATATTTTTACACACCTACTCTGATGACATTTGTGAAACACACTGATTTTCAATTTAATCCCAAATGCTATATACTGCCTTATTTCAAGAAAAACAAACACCATATGAACCTGTCTCACTTGAAACATATATGAGTCTGACTAGACTTGAGCAGTTGTAAATCTCATTGGATTACAAGAATTTGATTTAATTTCAGAAAACAGGCTTAAATGTCTTTCTGCTGCAGAGGAAGGTCAGTATTTGGTCAAGCAGAACATGACTAAGACCACTGAAGTTTGGTTTAAGCCCTTGAGAAAAAAAAAGTTTGGGGCATGTGCAATGAACTTCTGAACTTGGGGTGATTTGCTTTTAAATGCAATGAAGAAGACAGCTCAAATTCACATTAATAATTAAGACAAATAGGCATTGAAACAAATGGAGATAATATGCCATCTATATGCTCTTAACAGTAAATATTCCCCAAAGTAAAAATAATTTACTGTGCGTATCTTCCATGTGAAGATAGAATTCTCATAGCATAATGTATCATTAATCCATTTCTCAACTGGCACTTTCAGCATGGCCTAGAGGAGTGAGACACCTAATTCCCTTCGGAAATCTCAGCTCTGCTTCTTTGTTCTAAGCAATCTCTTGCAAGCTGAAGTGCTAAAAGACAAAACCACAGTTAACGTGAACAATCACACCATTTAGCAGAGTTTAAAGTACAATGGCATGTAGAGAACAAAAGCGTATAAACCAGACAGGCCATACAGCAACCCTTCCATCTTGTTTCACAGGTGACTCTGTGGTCCCCTCAACAACAGGTCTCCTGTGGTACCTCACTACCAACACACTGCCACAATGGTTCTACTCCCCATTTTCACAGCAGTCTTTCCCCCTTATCCCTGGCTTCAGTCTCTCCTGAATTCTGACACAAAACTGTACAGCACCATATATTGTAGTTAAAGCTTTCTTTGCAAATTCATTGTCTTCTGACCAGCTGATACAGACATGCCCTCATGTGCCTTGATAGTTTGTATCTGCGAACACACAGGCGATTCTATCAGCAGCAGCTATGTGGCACACAAACCAGAGCAGGGCCTACCTTAAGTAGCATTTCCTTTTAACGAAACAGAACAGCCTTTTCTGTTGTTACAGCCATGCCGAGAACACCTACCGTCTTCAAAGACCTGACGTGCCAGCTCCAGCATGCAGGAGCTGCTTCCCTAACACGCCTGGTGTGCCTCCATGGAGCTTTTGTAGAGCTTATTTAGCCATCATGAAACCACCACAACAAGTGAACACAAGTTTTGATGCAAAGCTTTTAGCTTTTGATACAGATGAAGGCATAAAGTGGTACCTCAAGACGAGAGTCTAACGGAGTTACCATTTTTTTCAGTGTTTTACACGGAGGGTATCGAGGACTAAAACTGATGAACAAAGAGAGACAAAAATGTTTGAAGGCTCACTGAAGCAGTGTTTTACTTGTTTCTGATCAATCACAAAATACAGAATTTGCTCTACAGCACAGTGCAAAGGTACCTCAAGACAAACTATACAGTAAATAATACAATCAAATAGAGCTATGGGAATGATGCATCAGTGTTGGAATTGTCCCCCACACCTGCACGGGGCTGTCAACAGCAGTCCTGGGTTGTGCACATTCCTTACAAAAAGCAAGTCTCCAAACACCTTATGCCCTTCTTGATCGTCCCAAATTGAGATAATGGCAACAGTTTAGATTCAGAAACACTGAGCTCTCTACATATACAAGGTGGAAAAATACAGTGTCAAGGCTACCTAGGCCATCAGTTTAATTTTACTTTTGCAGCTCAGTACCTCACAAGAAGCAAGATTGCCACATCCTGCTCAGGCTTCTTGGATGAACTAGTCTGAGGCAAAGCCTGCAATAATATGGCTATACTGTTGCCAGCGTCTGTCCTTGCTCTGTGCTCCTGCACCACACTGCACTCCACAGTCTTCAGACCATCATGATTTCCAAGAGAGTGTATGAAACAGTCTCTTTGGAAATTTAGAAATCAGTTTGATCCCTTTTAATTATATTACCATATCACAGCATCAGCAGTCTTATCCACTGAAGTACTGAAAAGGTGATCAAAATATTTATTATTACAATAAAAGCTATGACAACCAATAATAAGTATTCCCTTATATGCAACAGAGATAAAAATAAAAGTATCAGTGTTGGACTCCTTGGCATTGCTGTTAATGTTGATGTAGCAGAGGTCAGAGTCCCTTTTGGAAAGCTGTGGAGATAAGTTCATTTAGTGCATTCCAGGAAAGTAATAATAATCCTGACCCATCTGAACTAATTCTTAACTTGACAGTTGCACAGATGCCATTACTTTGAAAGCAGCCAAGATAAACAGCATTTAATGAAAAAAGTGAATCTAACAAATGAAAGTTCTAACAATAGAGTTATGCTTTCTTTCCATTTTAATCAATATAGATTTACCTCTAGGTATATAATTTTTATATACTTGATAAATCTTTAGAAGAATCTACCGACCCAGCAGATAAAACATAATTAAAGTTGCAGCTCCCGAACTTCTCAGAACAGGCAATTTAGATGCTTACACTGGTCATGAGTTACATTAGGCTTCAGAGACTCAGTTTGATTACACCTAAGCTAGACAATGAAGCAATCCAATCTCTCAAGGCAATTTACATGTGACAATGGCCATTAAGCTCAATTACAATTTGATCATAAAATCACTTGTATGTGTCATCACTGAGTACAACTCAAGACAAAAACTTAGATATGAGTCTATTTCTCCCTGAATCTTTCTGCACTAGATTTGATGTGATTTAATGTCTGTTTCACGTGTATTACTGTATTTCTTCAACAAACAGAGAAAGCAGAACATTAACACTATTACAGAACACACCACCTTTAAAAGTTGAATTTGGTAGATTTGATGTTAAAGTGCTAAGCTTAAAGAGAAACAGTCAATATACAACAGACTTAACAGTATCCTGAGTTTTGTTCTTCTACAGCCTGACAGCCCTTGCTTTGATTCCTCAGAATAAATATGCTGGGCTATGAAACCTTCCAAAGAAATCCAGCACCAGCTATTAAGAACCGAGGGCTGGAAGATAGCTAATCCTGTTCATTGACAATATTGCAGATATTCCCCCTATTTGTTCTATACTATTCTGATACAGAGCAAGGTTTACATTTGATGCTATGCATCTTTTTGCCAAGATAATATATGCTGGAGCCTCAAATAAAGCAAAAAGTATGGAGTCTGCACAGCAGACATTAAAATCAAGAAAAGCTTATTTAAACAGAAAACATGCAATATATGTCCAGTAATAACATACTCTAAACTATTGAGAATGTACTTTCCTGTGATAGGATCATGTATCTTTCTTAATTCCTGGTAATTCTGAGGTTGTGATTTTCCAGGCAACATGGCTTCTGGGTACAGTGTTTTGCAACTGTTTAAAACCACAACTATCTCATTAAATTAAAAGAATACTACCTTAAGTAATCCACATTACTTCACTCAGTTTTCAGAAGTTTCTCTTAGATGCTGGTATTTTCAAGAAAAAGTATTTCCTAAGAAATTTTAATTAGAACATGCCTTACCATTTTGTCCTAGAAAGAACTTCTTTTTGATTTTACATGCCACCACCAATCAGCTATTTTGATTCTTGCAGCATCCCAATTAGCCCTGCATTAAAGATACTCATTATGGAAGACCTAGTGCGTTACTTACACCACAAAAGACCACTACTGAATATGCTAGATTTAGTTTACTGGAAGATTTTTGTTTGCTGTAAGTGCAACTAATGAAGAACAACAACAGTCGTGACATCGGATCAGAAGCTTTTGATTATTTGAAAATTCTTTAAAGGGCGTGAATCTTCTGATCAAGGTGAATGTTTTTTTGAAGGCTGTCCTAGTGCACCTTGTGTTGAACAGAACATTCTTGGAACATAAACAGAGCTAAAAATAATTACCAACATCCCAATCATTTTATAAGCTATTACTTCAGCAGAAAATGGACAAAATATAACTAATCCTGACCAAAAACTCTTCCAAGGTTTATGTTCTCTACAAACCTTTCACTGAGAACTGAAAATATAAGTTAGTAATGCAATAAATACCCTAACAAATATATCAGATTTTTCACTTAATGCTTTTTACAGGCTTAAACCAAACTGAGTGAAAGAAAATCACCTTTTACAGACTGACTCTTAAAGGAAGAATGCCTTTCTGTTATGCTTTTTAAAATAAGGCATGGTGAATTTATATCAACTTGACTGAATCTTGGGGCATGATAAAAGGAAGAAAATAAGGCAGTGGAGTTAACATTCCATAGCATTCTTTCTTCACATATTTATTTCCTCACTGGCTGGACATAAGCCAAAAAAAAAAAAAGGAGGGAGTAATGTCCCCATTCCTCAAAATAGAAATAGCTGAAAGAAAACCTCTGGCACACAATGCAGCCAAAGCTCTGTGCTTTTCTCCTCGCACCCTCAACAACACAGACTGCTTCTCTTCAAATAAATACATGCAAAAGATGTTCTGAAGAAAAAACCAAACAACTCTGAATTTCAAATTTGTCAAGTGGGTGCACCCCTTAGGGCAGTAATGAAAGGGCAGTAAGAAAAAGAAATTTTCTTTATTTTCCTTTATCAAGCTGTCTTTCTGGACCAATTGCCTTTAGAAAACAAGGAAAAAAAGAAGAACTAAATAAATAAACATTAGTACTGCTTTATACATCTCTACTGTCTCGTCTCATATTTTATCATCTTGGGTTTGAGAAGTTTTAATTTCATGCTAATGTAAATAAGAACTGGTCTGTTTGCTCAGTACTTCAACAAGAATTTGCTGCAAGGTTACAGCACGCAGGCAGTGCCCCGAGAAGGGTGACCTTGCTTTAGTCAGTGAAGCCAAAGATCATTTATCACAGTTAACCTACAAATCTGTCTTGCCAGGGCCTCAGATCCATCAACCACTTGGAAGTAGCTACTTGTTCCTCCCACAGATCCCTAAAACACTGGATGGGCCTGATCTTTTCTATTACTGTATACCTCTCAGCTAATAAAATACATTTTTATGGATATGAAACCAATAGGAGTACTTTGTATTTATTTATACAGCTCATTAAAGGTGGATAGAGATTTGGAGGCACAGAGAATGCCCCAAGCCTAGAAAGCTCAGGAAGACAGATCCCAGGCATATGCATGTATTTAACTTAATGCAGATGATTGCCTGGCTGAACCTAATGAGACCGAGCAATTATGTAAAAGCAGGCATCCTGGTCTTTTTGTAACTGTACTCCTGAGCTAAGACATGACAGGGAAATGATGCAGAACTAGTAAACGTTGAGAGGAGGAGACTGAGATGGTTATAATGAGAGCATATGGGCAATATATTCAAGCTGTGCAGTCAAAAATACCTTATTATGTATTATCATGCTTTCTGTGTTTAGACAGAACTAATTGCAGCTCCCTGACCCTCAGGTACTTGGTTCAGATGATGTTAGAAGAGAACACTGCATTCACACCCAGGATGGGACACTGCATTCACACCAGCATTGTAACACAGAACATGCCATTCCTTCTCCAGATCCACCTTCCTGATTTAGCACACCACTCTCTCTTTACACTAGTGAAGATAGATACTTTCTAAAGCCTCTAAGGTCCTCTTCAAGTAGGAAGAAGCTAACAGACTAAAAATCCAGTACAGGATACCAACAGCAGTAATAATCGTTAAGAGACAAATATGCTTTTGTTAATCTATTAAAAGAAGTATAGACTCGACTTTGAACTTGAGCAAGGAAAAAAACCTAGTTTTCTTAGGCAGAGACCACCATAGAAGGAGAAGAGAGTGACCTCCCTAGTATGCAAGTCGAAGAAAACATAACATGGTTTTGCATTGATTTTTTAAAAAAGTTGAAACATTACATATTCACACATACCTGTATTGAGTCTTTTTAGAAAGTTACTTGAATATAACACAAGAGTTTATACCTTTTTAACTATAAACAGCTTGGAGGTCAATCACCAAGCCAAAAATTCCGTATATTTTAACTACCAATTACTGAAATATGTGGATTTTAAGTGCCTGTACTCACACATGTGTGAGGATGCCGTGCTATCTGACGCTCAGAAATTGGCTTGCAGTAGGGAAGAACTCAACCCTGAACTATTTTTGCAAATCCTATACTGTCAAAGTATCATGAAAGAGAGACAGCTAAGCAGGGAGTTACCACTATTTAGGCATAAATCAGCATAGGTGATTTAAGAACTAAAATCAAAATTGTTAACTGTAACAGTAACCGGTAAAGGTCAGATTTCCCAACAAGCCAGCTATCACTAAAAATTGACTGCCAGCAGAGCTCAGGCCAATTCTAATGACCCAAGATAAGCAGGTGGATTTCCAAAAGATTTTGCATATATGGAATTGTGGAATCCATGGAGCTCTGTGACAGGTCTGGTCAAGTGTGCTACCACTGAATCAGACGGGCAAGTACATAAACATCTGGATCTTGTTTTAGGGTCCTAAATGGACATTAAGCCTCTGTGAAAGCAGATATTTGAGGCTGACGAGTCCTAGGATCTTCCAAACCAAGGAAAAAGAAGCCTGGAGAAAAGAACCACAAACAACTGAAAAACACAGTATCTGGGCACAAGCCCATTTGATTCCCAGAAAGGAAGGCAGCAGTTGTGAGTCTGCCTGAATTATCTAGGGAACAGGAGAAGGCTTAAATATGACAAAGGGATCACTGACATAAGAATAGGGAATAGGAACAAATACATGGCTTTGTGAAGGAAGAGAGGAAGAAGCAAATTTTGAAAAGGATAAGAAGGAGCTGAAAAATGAGGGAGTGAGATGGCCAGCATTGGGATGAGAGCTAAACAATACACAAAAAATTAACTCAATTTACTGGTTGCTTCTTATATAATTTAAAGAAGGATGTTGATCAGGAGAGGACAAGAGAAGTATATTATGATAACCAAGATCAGAGTTTTGTTGAGGAAGACAAAAAAGTATCTTGTAAAAGCTGGAAAGAAAAAAATATTGTAAAATGTATATAGCATTCTGGACGCATGGAATAGGAAAAGAAAAAGAATCTTTAAGACTTCAGGCCCAAGTGACAAAGAACACTAGCATTACAGTGAGAGTAGGAAACTTCACTGGGAATATGCTCGAGTGTGCACAGAGAATAGTAAGAATCTCTCAGTTGAAGCCTATATTGTCAAATTAAGCAGGGCTAGGGGAAGAACCTGACTGCTCAGCTACTGTATGTCCACACTGCCCTTGGATTATTTTGGCCCATGCCAACTAGCATGCTCCAAACCCACTCCTGCACACAGTTCAGAGCACAACTCATGCCAGGGACTATTCTCAAAAGGCACCAGGTACTACGCTCCTTCAAGCAAGGCATGCAATATATTACACTAAGAAACACAATTCCTACTGTCTGCAATATGGGTCTTGCATTAGTCTGGAAATTTTGATTTAAAAACCTATGCTGAACGACCCCAAAATAATAACTGCACCTGCAGCTGCATGGGGACCACATAAAGCCCACAGGAGATGCATGACCAAGTGTTACTTAGCACAGCTGCAGCCAGCATCTGCCACATGGCCTCGGGGCCAGAAGATAGTCTCTGGCTCTGCTTTAGTTAGCAGTACAGACATAGGCTGTAGCTGACAGAAAAATGATATTCACCAAACACTATCTCTCAACATCTCAGGAAAATGCATGCCCTCATGGCTGCCGAATAAAGCTTGACTCAAGGGCACTCCAAGGATCAAATATGAAAGAAATAAAAGGAATGTAACAGTATTCTGCAAAAGTCATAATGCTGAAGGAAGGCCAATAATAATCGGGAGCATGATTTTTTTTATGGCAGGGTGGTGAAAACAGTCCGAGACACACTAACAGTATACAGTAGTAAACCGAGCTTTAAGGCTGCTGTAAAATCTGATCAAAGAAGACAAGGCAAAAATGATGGTCCATTTTCAAAGTGCAATTATGCCAGAGAGAAAAGCATAAATTTAATCTATTTTTACAAGATTTCCTTGGGTTTTTAAGTTTGGATCCAAACAACATCAATATTTTAAAACTATTCTGGATTCCTGAACAATAGGAACAAAAAAGCTAAAAATAAATTTCTGAGAATGTGACAGAAGTAAAAATTTTATTTTTTTCAATTTAAATTCTTCACAGTAAGATTTTGAGTTTATAAATCCAACATGAAAAATTATTCATATATTTATTGATTTGTATTTTCAGCCTCCCATTGCAGTAGTGATCACAAAACAAACACAGCTGGCATCTTTATTATTTTATTCACTGGAGGATTTAGCTGGACAAACATCACAAAGATGGTGGCTGTTTTTATTGAATTTATTAACAAATATGCTCCAGCATAAGACCACCTCTGTTACATCAATTATTATATGAGATGTGAATAATTTAACAAGAAGTTGTCTATTTGTAAATCAGATCTTACAGATAGAAATTCAGCTGAGGTAGCAGCCAGTGGATATACACTGTATTATACATTACAGAATTTAAAAGGATTTTTTGTCACATTTAGTGATATTGTCCCTTATATTTTGCTATCTAGAGAGCTAATTCAGGCAAACAAGATTACAAAATTTTATTTTAAACTTTAATTGAATTTGTCTTTATCAGAGAAGAATTCAGTGACGTCTTTCAAAATTACAAAATATATTTCCAACAAATGCTTAATGAAAAACAATAGAAAAACTACCAGCACCACCATATTTTTCAGGGTTTTTTCCATAGATTTTCAACAGACTCTGTTGTTCAGCCTAATACCAGGAGAGTTATAATAATTTTAACGCAGAATGTGCGCCTTAGGATAAGGGATTGACTGAATGTCTGAAAGAAAAAGGTCAGTTCCCTTTGGAACCACTTGCCTCTTTGCCCTCCAGCAATGACAGGTGCACCAGCCCTGTGCTGAGGCTCGTTATTCACAGTGTGTTGCTGAAGATATATAATCTAACTTCTCTGTTTTAATGCATCAGCAAGGATTACAGTCTCCTATCTTCCTATTTTGACACAGGTCAAGCTGGCAATGAACGTATACACATGGTGATCTGCTTGCAGCCAGCATCTTTCACAAATTCTCAAACAATAGCTTAAAACTTTCTAAGCTAGGTCGCTTAAAGAGATCGCAAAACTGTCTGGCTAGCAAGTAACTTCAAGTTATGAAAGAAATCACTGTTTTCACTAATCTCCTAAATGCTATGTGTTTCTGCATCACTAACTAAAAAAAACCTAACAAAACAAACTTGCATGAAAAAGCAAAAATTCCTGTATCTCTGACCTATATGGCAGCAAGAAGTCAGAAATCTGAAGGCAGACACATGAAGCAACACAACCAAAAATGCAGGAAAGGGAGTGACTAAGATTTTCTCAAATGAATTCTTAGAGACAGTCACAGAAGATGTTCATTAATGGCAATACCTGAGATGCCACAGCAGAAAAGGTGGTGGTCAAAATTATGTTGAAACACCCACATGAAACCATCATAAAAGTCAGTAAAATAAGTATTTGCCTAAGGCAAAGATACTTTATGACGTTTATATCACTGCAGAAATCTTAACCGCTGTCTGTGTGTAATTCTCTGGCTGGCAACTGAGCCAAAGAGCACGGGTTTTGAGATTGGCTTAAACTATCTACAGTGGTGACAAAACCCAGTAGCATTAGTTGTATTATGATACTTATTGCCTGTCTGCACCATCTCTCAAAATTATCTACATTTCTGAGATCCTAAGATGAGAATCAAAGGAACTGTTCAGCTAAAGAAAAACTATCTGTAATACAGGACAAACAGCAGAGGAGAATATCAAGCCACTTAAGCCAATAGCAGTTGCTTAACACTAAGCACTTTTGAATGCCCACCCAGTTCAAGGTGCCTATCCATTTTGACTCCTTTTAGGGAAAAGTTGTCTTTAATGGCTGCATACAAATAATGAGAGACTCAGCAAAAAGGTCTATTTCACTAACATTACTGATACATAGTATGTCTTCAATTCCTCAGACACGTATTTTTAAAACACATCTCAAGAGATTCAATTTCATCAGCAATGTCATCGTCTGGAGAAGAGAGATATCAGCAGAAAAGCCAAAAGTACAGAATTCCAGCAAGAGGGTAGAATTTGGAATGCGAAGATATAATGATGCCTGGTGCCTCTGATCAGAATGTATTAGACTTCAAACCAAGAAATGAACACAAACACTATGGCAACATATGAGTAACAGACCACCAAAAACGTAATTCTGAGAAATTAATAAAACATTGGCATGTAGGAATGCATAAGGAGAAAGAAAAACTGGAAACATCTGAAAACTTGATCAGAAAGTACTCAAAAACATTAATGAAGAACATATATTGAAAAAAAAATCATACCTGGAAACACCAAATAAACATGTCCGTCTGATATATGTCTCAATATCTTAAGGAATTCTTAAAGAATTCGTGAGGATAGCAAACAAAGGTAAGGCACCTTTTAAAAGTCTCTCCAGAAATCTACACAAGAACAGTTAGTTATTTTTCTTCATTTCTCTTGATAGGCTTGTTACTGTAGATAAGTTACCGTAATGTAATCTAATTTTGCTCTGCATTATACAGTATTGTACTAGACTTAAAAAAAAAATATAAATATATGCACATACTTCCTTTCTGGTTTTCAAATAATAGGACCTTGGCAAGTATTTGTTGGACTTTGACACACAATATAGAAGCAAACATAACAGAATCAAAACAGACAATATGGAAGTAAAATTAGATTTTAGAAAAAGTAAGACAAAAATGGAAAACAAAAGAAGAGGTGACTAATGAATAAGACATCAGGTATTTTTTTAAATGGACTTAATCATTGGTGGAACAAAGCAACAAGAGAGAAAGTTTGATGCAATTTCTATTAAAAAATCTTGCTCTGTGGCCAAACTCTGAAGAGCTGGGATTTGATACACTATCTCATAGACTGAAAACTGGCTGACAGACATAAGCAAAGGGTAATGATGAGTGGCAATGTACTGAGTTGGAAGGGAAGTGTCCAGCTGTGTCCCAGAGGGATTAGCGTTAGTCACAGTTTTATTTAACATCTTTATTAATGGCCTAGACTAAGGGATACACTGCATACTGATTCAACTCTTAGATGACACTAAATGCTGAAAACACCATAAAAGACAAAGAAATTAGTATAAAGAAGCTAAAAGAAGTGAGATATGTGGGCAGAAATTCTACAAACAAGATAGAGCATAGAAAACCACAATCACTTATTTCCAGGGAAAAGTAACTCCAGATATGGAGAGGTCCAAAAATAATAATGTCAACAAACTCTAGTCTAATGCTAGATACTGAATTAAATGTTGCAGTAGACAACAAAGAACATCTATGCACATTTGGGCTGTATATTCACTGCTGTCATGGATGGACAAGCTACAGGACAGTAACAATGCAATTTTACTAATGAAGCAGCATAGAGTTATCAGTACTCTGAAAAAAAAATTACAAAGGCTATAGCAGTCCAGTTTAGGAGGTTTATTAGTATTTTTAACTAGGCGAAGAGGATGTAGGAATACCTAAAGCTTAGCAGTACAAAAGAGGAGGAATTTAGAATAAAGCAAAAATAAATTGAATGTCAGGATAAACATTCCATCAATGAAATCTGTTAGGAATAATGTATCCCCTAAGTTTTAAGAGGTATATCACGTTTTAGCACTTTACAGTTGCTCCAATTTGAAAGAAAGATTTGAATATAAATCAGAAAGGATTTTTCAGCTTGGCGAGAGGATAAATAGAGAAACTCCAGAGATCTTTCACAATCCTTGGCTTCAATCAGCATCCTGTAATTCCTTACCACAGAGCTGACAAACCCAGCAGCACGCGTGGGCTCAGCTGAGCCCCTCCTGGTGCCACGCACACAGAAAACAGCGCTAAGTGGGGACAAAAAAAAGGCACTTAAGTGCAATTAAGCGGCTTCCATCACCTTGAAATTAATTTAATAAACTCCATTAAAGCAGTGAAATAAAGAAAAAAGTGGTGTTAGGCAAACATCCACGCCCAGCCCGCACGGCGCTGCCCTCTAGCGCGGGTTTGCCATGCACACGGGAAGGAACGAGCTCGTTCTCTGCTGAAAGGCTTCTCGTTTTTATCTCTGGTTAACAGAGGTGTTGTCGTGACGTGATTCCTAAGGTCCCTCAGCGGTATTTATGGGAAACAGGGAAAAAAAACCGGGAAATACAAAATGGTTTTTTTTCAGTGCAGCAGGATCACTGTAAACCACCAGGAGACAGAAGCAGGTTTATGTGCCTCTAAATCACAAATACTTAAAAAAAAAATTTATCTTGTGTCCAGTTTCCACCCTTGCTCCTCCAGCGTGATCCCTGATCCCTCCTGGCCGCCAAGTGAGAGGCCAGCCCCAGTAACCCTGCAACGTGCTCACACTGCACACGGAGAACACAGACAGCCCACCTCTGCTCCTCACTGCCTGAAATCCTTATTGCTCAGGTTTTATCCATCGGAAAGGTTTCCACAATGACAACACTAAAGCTTTTTGTTTCTGCTGTGCTGGAAACCTTGAGTATTCCTTCAGTGGAATGATAGAATACGTTAGAATGAGCAAAGCTGGTGAAGGGATGGGAGATGAAGGGATAAAAGTGACAATTAGAAGAGTGCTCTTTCTTTAGCCAAAATCTCGCTAAGGCAAAGATTTTCTTAAAAAAACAAACAACAAAACCCCAAACCAAAAAAACTCTTCCCAAGTCTCAGCTCTAAACAGCTCCATAGTCTGTGCTATGCTTGAAATGAAATACAGACTCAAAATACATGGACTCATCTCTATTCACTCACGTTGTTTTCTTCAGGAAGTTTTCACAGAATAACAGTCCCAAAATAGGCCAGTCCATCCTGGAATGCAACTTTTAAACACTCTGGCCTCAGGAAGGGATGTCTCAAGTACACAGGCCATCTTGTTAAAGGAAGAAATCCCCAGCAGTGGGACTGGCTGTGAGAATAAAGTGTTATTTATACAATAAATACAGCCGTGTTGGGGAATTACTAAGCAGTAGTCCTATTTATGCAGTGCAGAATTTGTTTTCGACTGCATCTTTTCTTTCCAACTTAATTTCTCACAATACAACCCATTATGACAGAAGGATCTGAAAAAGCTTTTTATATCCTACCAAATATACACAAGGATAATTGGTTCTCTTTTGTTATTCTTCTGTAAGGGTTTATTATTGTGGAGAAGCTTTTGCCAATTGCAAGAGGTTGCATTGCATTCTGAAGGCAGAGCTGTTCTTGGTTTTTATTGTGTACAGATAATTGAACAGAAAAGTTCAGGAAAAAAAGGTGGAAATATAATTCATTATGAACTCTATAGGAAGATCAGATTACTACATCTTAGTTCTTTTTAGACTAGCATTTTATAATTACATTCCACAGTACGTTAGGTTATGCTGTGTAGGTGAAGCGTCTTACTAGATAGAAGCAAATGTCAATGCAAGCTTTGGTTCTTAACTTTATAAACATTTCTACAAAATTTATAGAACTCATCTTATCTAGGAAATACTCCCCTTATAATCTTTAGGTATTTTGACAACCACTGAAGGAATTTGGTGTTAAAGTCTCCAAAGATTTTAATTCACTGTAAACGAGAATTACATTATTTCCCTCAAACACTTGACAAAAGTAGCCTCTAATATTGACCAATTCTACTTTAAAAATTTTAGGGCTCTGACTTATATGAGCCTGCTGGGTTTCACTTTGTCATTGTTAAATTCCACACTTGTAGCTAATTTCCAGTTAGGCTGGGAATTAAACAGCTATTGGCTTGTGTCCAATATTGTTCCATTGTCATGCTCTGCCTTTGAAATTCACATCTTGTGGAAGCTGGTGCAGTTGGTCAGGTGCAATTATTTTGCCTCCAAACTAACCATCTGTGGCTTTTTAGAACCTTTGAGGTAGGAGTTTTTTCCTCTTTTCCTTCTACTTTACAGATGTGAAGGTGGCTCTGTAGATGTTGGAAGAGTACTGTTCTTCCTCCTAGTAACCTCCCCTTATATAAATTGAATTACACTGTACATTTTGAGGTAAAATCCTCTTTGAAGACTTCTAAACCCATATTCTCACCCTTCTATGCTAGGACCATAAAACATATATACATAAACAAGATGAAGGGCCAGCCTGTACCTGGAAGATGAAACAGTAGGTAGTGAAAGCTTCATTGTGTTTAGAAAATTAAAGGTATACTCTTCCAGTCTGGGAGCATGAAGTTCATTGTCATGCTCTGTATGGCAATTTCTGTGTGAAAAATTCTTAAATTTTTGTTTCTTTCTTTCTCTATCCCTCCCTTATAAAATGCAGTAACAGGACTTCATCTCAAGAGAAGTTTAAGCATACGCACAAATCCTTCCAAGAAAGGCATGTCTTTCAAAGGTACTAAGATGTTGGGAGTAAGTAACTTCGTAACAAAACCAATACATACCTAAAAACTGTGTGTTTTTTTCCCACGTCTCATGTTTCTAAATGTGACATATTTTGTGTCATCAACAATCTTCAACAAATTAAAAAGAAAGTTAAAAACGATCATTATTTTTTAAGATTGGAGGTTGCTGCTTTTTGAAACATGACAAGAAAGAAAGTTTCTAGAATGAATCAGTCTATCCATGTGTTAAATTTTACAGCTAAATTATAAACCCTTGGGAATATGATGTCTAAACCAGAAATGTTTATATATCCTTAACTACAGATGTGCAAGCACCAGTGCTCTAATACAGCACACAGATAAAGATTTACACTAGAAAAAGAGAAAATCCTTTACATTTCAAATGTAAATGATACATAATTTTGAGGCACTGAATATTTCCTATTATAGGAAATATTCATAAGTGTAGAATTACACTTATGAAGCAGTGAATTCTATTTATTGTCATTGCTTTCAATCTTCCAATCCCTTCATTTATGCTGAAAAATTGCAAATCCTTTATGCACAGAGCATTGAAAATGTATAAATATTTTTGAAGAGGTTTCTTAGAATTTAAAAAGCTCTGGTCTTATTTGAGTCAGCCTGTGATGTGATCACAACTTGTGTCAATTATGAAATCTCAGAGACTGAGATTTTGTTTTAAGCCTTTGTTTGTTTTTTTTTTATTTTACGAAAACAGAAATTTCATGCAATGTTCTTGAAGGAAATGTAAGATAGCAACATTTCAAATTTAAACTGATTGTTGTATTTATTAATACATAACTGCTATATTTTAACAGTCTAGCTGCTGCACTCAGTGCAGGCCAGCAGGATGGATGGAATAGCACGACAGTATCTATTCACGTTACTTACACAAATAAATGCCCCCAAGCAAACACATTCACATCAATATTAGTTTCCTTATCCTTTCCCAATCCAGATCTAATTGCCTATGTTGTAATATAATTACTTCTTCCAAACTTTTAGATTTCATTAACTACTTTCAAACTAAAAATGAACTTGCAAGCTTGTTAAAGGATTGTTAAAGGACAGAATATGGACAGTTACAGTAACTTACTTTTCAAAAGGAAAGCCGTGACTTTCAGGAAATTGCATCATTCTAAGCAGTAAGACTGAGATAGAGTCAAACATTGTAAGATGCCTGCAATGATCACAACAACTAGCAAAACGGTTTGAGACATTCACAAAGCCAAATGTAAGTGAAGCTAATCTTCCTATTGCTCCCTCTACGGTAAACAGGAGATAGACTCACCCATGAAAGCCACCAAATTAGGCTCTAGTCTGAACTGGACAAGCCAGGAACTGTTCTATAGACTGCTGACAGTCAATTAACGCAGGCCAGTGACACACAACCTTTGTGAAGACCTGCACTGGTTTCAGTGCCAGCTTTGTGTGTCTCATTGCAGGAGACTAACCTCCTTAGTTAACTTCCTGCTAACCATGGAGGATTCAGTAGTACTGCAAAGCAAACTACAAGCTCATGAAAGATGCCTGGCACTACAGAAATACAGGTTTTGACTCCAAGGATGAACATGGATGGTATCACATCCAACAACTAACACCTAATTTTAACAATAATCCTGCTACATTAAGAGATTTCTCCTCACTCAGTCAACCACAATTTCAAAAGTTATTGGTTTGGTGTTTTTTAAATGAAAAATGCCTTTGTGTTTTCAGTCCAAAACACTGGACCAAACTGGTTTGGGAAGGAGCAGATAGAGAAAAAATAATAGAATGGCAAAGTGAATATAAACCTAATCACATCTTGAGCAAGTGATCATGCCATGGATTTTGCAGTTGTAGAAACACTTCATTGCTAGTAAGTTAAGTTACAGAAAAAGAATTTGGATTTCTATTCTATCAATAACTTTTTTCTTTATAGGAAGGAAGCTCCTTCACTGAAACATTTTGTATCTTATTTCAGTGGTGAACTTGGATATCTTTCAGTCTCCTGATGATTTATCTCTTGAACTTCCTCATAAACTATCACCTAGGCAGCCAGTTAGTGGCAAAAATAAAATTCTGAATTAGTATCAGAAAGAAAACAGCAATTCTGTTAAAGCCAAGGCTTAGCGTTGTTGCAAAAAATTTTGGTCAAAAGAGAGTGTAGAAAAATTCTAACAGTTTTTCTGCCAAGACAAGTTGCTTACATAGCTGCAATCCTGCTCATCCAATTCAAACTCTGTAAGCTTTCTTCAAAATATAAAAGATGTTAATTGCAATGTGGTCCAAATATCCTGTCTACAAAGATTCTATATGTGCTGAAAAATCTTCTAGTAAATGTTCCACAGATGATTGGTTAGACATCCCTGGCTTATCTGGATTTTGAGCATAAAACCTTTATATCAATGTCTGTCTGATGTAAATGTGACAAAAATCAGGAAACATTGAAAGGAAAAAAAAAAGAGCATGGTGGATTCACACTGACTTTTCTCATTCATGATAATTAAGATATACAACAGTATGGTCATCAGCTGACGGCAGTGGCCGGATGGACCTGGGAACATGGGATGATTATGTGGAAACAACACTCAAAAGTTGATTAGAAACACATAATTCAAAAGCTTCTTAATTGTTATAGGTGAACAGAGAAAACAAGATTCAAAACTGACACCCTAAAGCAATAACTTTGTCTTATTTGAAAAAAATAGAGCCATTTTAAGTTAGCTGTGCTAACTTTAGCTTAGCATAAATCATATCCTTGAAGAGTTAAAAGTTCAATTAAAAAAAGATACTTACTTATTCCAAGCTTGTCTAAGGTTTTTAGGGCTGTACTGTGTAAACCGTTCTGTAAGAAAAAGAAGAGGCACACTCAATTACTCACATCAAAATCAGAATTTTTTTTTAGTAAGTATTTATTTACTGTCAATTTTCATAATTTCATCATTTCTATATATCTACTTGCAGGTCAAGTCCTAAGAGAAGGGAGGAAAACTAACCTATGAGCAATTGCCATACAAACGGGGAGAAAAAAACCACCAAACCCCAAAAAAGACCCTAACTTGTTAAAACAAACCAAATCAGCATCATCTAAAGCTCATTTACCATGGCACCACCAGAAATGGAAATTATTTCTGAAGTAGTTTTTGACTGCCCAAGGAAAAAAGAAACCTGAAATCTAGTAATTTTTTTTTCCTTCATGACGAATACAATTCTCTATGACCTCACTATTATGTTTTTATGCTTCTCAGGAGGCATAAGTCTAAGTGTGAGTCTCAGTGACACACAGGGACATGCAGAACATGATGGCCACATAAGAGTCCATTTTCTAAAGAATACATATAAACAACGAGCAGAAGTAACAAGTACAGCTTATTTACTCAAACGCTAAGTTTTTAAGTACAGATATAAGCACTTTCCCTCTCATATCCAAGAAGATGCTTGATCTGCAGTAGGACTCTAGCTGAAAGAGGAAGATGCTATGAAAGCTGCTGCAGAAATGAAGAGCCAGCAGTTCATTAACCTTTGCAACAGGAGCTAAATCCCTCTTAGGAAGAAACAAATGCAATTATATTCATTCAAATTCAGCTGGAGAATATAACGTTTTCCATGAAGACTCAATGCATTGAAATCCTACTGTGTAGACTGATATTCACCATGGCCAAGTACCCTAGTGTGATTGCATTCATTGCTGGAAGAAGTCCTTAACTTACAAAATACCCCATAAAAAATCTAAAAAAAAAAGGAGTAATTTTGCTTCCTGTCTGCCCATAAGCATGACATTTAATAGACGCACTGTACAGTTGCAACAGTATTTTATGCATATATATGCACAAACTATGCATGTATTTTATTGTGAAAAACAGCTGTAAACTTAACTTGGAAGAGATTGTGTTAAAAGTCCTGTATTTCTATACTTTGCTTATGTCAGTTCTAAAGCTGCAATGTACACTTCATATGCAGTCAGTTCTAATTATGCCAAAACCAAGGCACATGCAAAACCCTAGCATCAGTGTGAATGCTTTGATTTTCTTTCCTATACCTACTTCCTTCTTTTTTTTTCCCTTTAACTAAAAAGACAAGTGCAGAAGCTTCAACTCTCATTGACATCACCACTGAAAGTTTCTGGTAAGTGCTAGACCTGTAAATTTCATCTGAGGGCCACTTCACATTTACAAATTTTAGTGCTTTAGCCATAGTGATGCATTTAAAGAAATTGAGTCACATCCTTTTAGATATGTGTGACAAGTGTACTGGAAACTCAAAGCTACATAAATTACACATATCACTTATGTAATGTTGTATCTTAATTTACTCAAATAACTTTCTTAGTAAAAAACACCAAATGCTAACTACATAGTCATACTGTTAAAGGCTTTTAGACATAGATGAGTGTATAAAACAAAAGTTTGCAAGATTTTTTGTAGGGTTTTTGTTTTGTTTTGCTTTTATTACCAACAAAGTTCCTGCATTTGGAAAATATTTGACTGTAGATGACCATTAAAGTAGCGCCTAGCTGACTTCTGTCAGAATTAAGATGTTTAGCTAAGAGATGACTCTCAGCAGCTCTCAGATGTGCTATCATTACACAGTTCTCACCAAACTAGAATTATTAAGTTGAATCTTTATGAACTATGTTTAACAGTGTAATAAACCTTAGTTTGTTGTTAGGATTAGGATACTGGGATAAATAAATCATAGGTTATGTGTTACATTTTACTAACAGAAAATATATTGCTCCCAATATATACCCCCAAATAAAGCTTTTTTTTTTTTTAATTTTGTGCACGTGTCTTAATATATTTGAACTCATTTGAACTCTGATACATCTCATTGGTGAAAATGCTACAACATTACTTATTGTTACCTTGACAGGCATTCAGATTGAATACCATGCTACGGACATTACGCTAAATTTTGTAAATTAGAAACTCTACAATACTTTACAATCACTGATAAAGTCAATCTTAGGCACTTAGCAGCTTGGGTACTATAAAAAAGGAAAGTAATTTAAACCATTGTGGTAGGTTTTTTTTTTTCTGTATTTTCTCTTAAGTCTTGATACCAAAATGAGTGCAGAGCGTAAGGGCTAAAGAGGGGAAAAGAAGTTGTTGCCGCATATGTTCTTATGCAGACGAGCAAGTGAAGAGATTTCTTTACAATTTTCTGTGTGTGCACATTACAACAAAATAACTTACACATCAAGGCATCCAGATGAAAACTACAGGAAATACCAAGTTATTTTTATTTCTATTATACGTGGTATGCAATGCATCTACT
>WEIV01009465.1:5003-30268 GCA_013390005.1 Calyptomena viridis
TTCTTGCTGTAGATTTTTAACCCAGAAATTCACAAAGCTCTGAGAAAAGGTAAAAACAGAACAACTTAACCATATCAGAAGTTAAGGTTGTACAGATACAGATGAAGTAGTGTAGGTAGAAAAATCTACTGAGTTGTGGAAAATTGGGTTTTGTGAAAGACAAACAGTCACTAGATCAGGTTTCCCAGAGCTGAGGAAGTTCTCCATTATTAAAGGTATGAAAAAACCCCAGCTCAACAGAGCTTTCTTTGAGCTGGTGGTTGGACTGAATGATTGCAGGAGGTTTCTTGCAGTGACAGTTGCTATATGATTCAGATTTTCTCATCTGTTTTGAACAAAATAACTTATATCCTTTGAAAACTCCTTAATACAATTATTTCATCAATTCTGAGAAGCCCAGAAGTATGTTCCTTTCTTTCCAGCACATGGCTCTGAGTGTTAGGATGCTGTCCTACTTCCTGTTGCTTGTCTCACTAGAACATGCCACGAATTTTCCAAACTGCATTTCTGGCACAAGGCCATACTCAAATGATTGCTCAGTGTGTTTATTGACCCTAATTCCTCTGGCTTGTTTGTGTTGTCTTTCTTGCATGTAACCTCTAGGTAAGCTTTCTTTTGAAAGTGTTTATATCCTTTTTTACTGACACTGTGCTCCTACAGGGCTTGCTTGTGATACCACACAGCAAACTCTTAAGGTGTTTCTCCTCCCCTAGCAGCGATTAGTTTGCCCTTTATTTGCAATCTCTACTTCTCTTTGCAGAAATCTTTGTAGAGAGAAAGGGAGTTTCATCTCCTATCATTTAAAACCAAAATATACACAGGGGGAAAAGTTGCCATATAAAAGAAAGAAAGACCTTCTTCCCTAAGGTACTTGAGTATCTCGGGTGAACGGGTTGCAGTTCTAATAAGGTTGAAGCATCATTGCTTTTCTCACTGTATAAACAGATGACTGGAGTATTCAGAAGAATGCTAATCCTTGATAGCCTTGCCAGTGTGACTAGTGCATAACGAATGAAGAGAGCAAGGAGTAGTGCTGATCCTGGTCCTCTTGCCTGGTTCATGCCTCTATGCAGCCATGGTGAGATTATTTGCTTGCAGAACAGGTTCTGTCCTCAGCCCACACACACATATTTATATTGGCTCATAAAGGTCCAGATAATGTTAGAAACTTTCCTGATGGGATCTGCATTGTGACCAGATGAGTAGTTGGTTACCCCTGCTGCTATGAGCATCTGAGTCGGGTACCTTCTTACCAGGTTAAGATGAAGTTTGTAATCTGCTGATATCAACATTTTAAAGAGATAATCTGTGCAATATGGCAGTTTTTCCCCTGGAGATTATTGGTCACTTGGAACACAGAAAAAACAGTTCATTAGGGTAGAAGTACGGTTTGAGCATTCCCTGGAGAAGCTGTTGTTCAAAACAGGCATACAAAGGCACAAAGCTGTAAATTAAAAACATACCAGAATGTTCTAGAAGTGTGGTGTGTGCTATTTTAAATTGAATTTGTTAGAACGTAACATTTCAGAACAAATATTTTGGGTAATTTCTAAGTGTGTCCAGCATCAGGTTATTTAAATTCTAGGCAGGAGACTGAGGGTGATGAAGTGCTCCTGTACTGTAACTTCCTATTGGCTGTCTTACATAATTTTCTAATGCATTCTTCTTTTGATCACTTAAATAATGTGCATATGTTTCTCCAATAACTATATAGCATGTCTGAAGAATGCCCAAATTTAGCTGTTGTGGACACTTAGCACTTGGTCGTCCTGGAGTCAGGTATGAGGGAGCTGTATTGTCCTGGTTTTGCTCAAGCTCACTCTTGTTCCTCTTCTTATTTTGTTAGTAAGCAGCCTCAAATGTATGGCTCTGTAGCCATTTTATTATTAATGTATTATTATGAGCTTTAATTAAAGGAGGCAACACACTTTGAGGTGCGTGAAGTGCTCCTGAGGTAAAGGTTGGGCTTTGTATTCTTTGTATTCTACAGCCTGAAAGAAGGGATGATAGTGTTTGTAGTTGTTGAATTTCAGACTGTGGAAATCAAAAATTCTATCTAAAGTGGCTGAAATGATTGACTTGAAAGGAATGATACCCTAGATTGGAGAAATCAGTACAGAGTGTTCATCCACTATGAGTGAGTTTGTGTAATGATCTAGCAGCTAGAAGCTGCATATTGACATGTTTCCCAAGTCCAGATTAGCAGCAAAGCAGGCACAGATAATGTGCTCTCACAAAGTGATGCTATAAATGTTTTATGTCCTGAGTAATTCTGGAGGTCATTTTAGACAGAATATCAAAGTCTTTGAAGACTTTTTTTAAGATCTGGAACTCCAGTCTTGCAGCTTTTTTTTCTGTTGATTTTCAAGTTGTTTATAAAACAGTGTTGACTTTGAAATTGGCTTGCTATCTTTTCTTCCAGAAGAATTTTTGAGGGAAACTTGTTGATGAAAATTTGAGTCTTCTTGGCATAGGACTTGGACAGTTTAGATGGTCCTTGAGGACCTGTGTGTGTAGGAAACTTTTTCTTGGCTTCATGGAAATCAGTGGCCTGCTGCTGGCTTGTGCTGATTTCTGATGTTTTAACAGGTTTTATACCAGGGCCAGCTGGCAGAGATGGGGGAGAGGGTTTGGATGCCTGCAAGATGAGGATGCTGAGCTGCAGAGGAGGGGCCTGAATGTTCCTGAATGTTGGGGTGTCTCCAGGGAGAGTACAGAAAAAGACTTTTGCCAGTGGTTTTGGCAAATAGGGTTCCCTGGAGCAAAGAGGGGCATGTTGCTGGGTGGGATGAGGTGTCATGCCTGATACCTTGTACTCAGAGTTGACTGGGGAGGTTACTGGCATCAGAAAAAGTAGTGCAGGTCTTTCATTGTATTTATTTGGGTCTTTGCCACATTGTAAAATGTGAAGGGCATTACAACATTGTTTGAGTGTGTTCCTTGTTCGTAACTGCCACCTTACACTTAGTGCCTTGGATTTACTGAGCTCTTGTCATAATACATTTCAGTAAAGTCTAATATAAGAATGCATTTCTGTGATCATGGCTTTGGGAGCACAAAACTATTTTTACACATTTTATCAAATTCCATGTTTAGAAGAAAGTTGTGGTTCTGCTTTGCAGGCTACAGCATCATCAAGTTTAACCTATGTCTGTAGTTTACGTTCAAGGCCGTTTCTCTCTATTTTCAGAGGTGTTGTCAAGGTTGACATCAATCTACAGAAGGTGGACATTGATCAGTGTTCGAGCGAGGGGTGGTTCTCGGGGACCCACAGGTGTCATCTCAACAATTCTGAGGTACGTCTGTCCCTAAGTGACTTCAGTAACAAACCTTTTCACTATGAGTAGTGTTTTGTTAATATAAATGTTATTTACTTTATAAACATTAAATGTGGTTTGTAGGCTGAAGAAATCTTTCTGTGCAAGGTGTTACGGTATGCGTGAGTTTCAGGAGTGCCTGCATTTCAGAATTTTTGGTGTTAAATAGAAGAGAAGCTAAGTTATTGTGGAGAAATAACAGTTACAGGGAAAAAGAAGATTATCAATGAAATGACTTCTGAGGTTCTGCTTTGCAAGTCAAACAATTATTTGCACTCAAAATCAAAATAGGCTTTTAATGTCAGTGTCACTTTTGCTTGGACAGCTTTGCAAAAATACAGTAGAAGTAGCTCAAATGCTAACTGTAGTTTTTCAGAAAAACATGGTCTTTTGATAGTTTGATACTGAATAAACCTGAAAATTTGGATACTGTAATCCTTTCTTAGTAGAAATGTCAACATTTTGACAGTGCTGACTGAAATGTTTCTGTTCAGCTCCTTCCTGCTTCCCCTTTCTCCTGAAGGTCTGTCTGGCTCTGTCAGTGTATCATAGGTCATTCAGCCTGGCCAGTCATGTGTGTTCAATGAAACTTCAAAACAAGATACATTCAATGGTTTTTTCTTACTTATTATGGCATATGGAGTTGTTTTCTAAGGCACCTGTTTGCCTTCTCTGACAGTAGGCACCTCTTGCCCCTCTGTGCTTTCAGAAAGGACAATAGGGAAAGTAGACAGTTGTCTACCAGAAGTCAGGAGATGTTTGCCTAGTTTGCTGTAAATGCCAGTTTATCAAAGACAAATCTAAATGTAGGAAAACAGTTGGTCTTGATGAATTCAACTGCTAACATTTTTAAGCAAGAAGAACTCAGAATTTTTGTAAACATAATTTTTTTATATTTTTCACTTTGATTTTTTTCTTAAGATCAACTTAATGAGAAATTAATTTAAAATTAAATATTTCTACAAATAAATAAAATGCTTTTCTTTGTCAAGTGCTTTTTGACTTCTGAATTCAAAGGAATACTTTTTAAGTATCTCATGTTTCTTCCTAGAAAAATATATTGTTTCCCACATGATCTGGTAAACCTTGGTTTTTAATATATGCTAGTTATCCTGAATGTGATCATAAACTCTGGAAAATGTTTCTCCTTTTCTTAATGTCTTATGAGCAAAACTTGTCAGCAGAGGGGTGGGATTATAAGTTGCATCTCTTTCTGCAGCCAAGAAGAAAGGGTTGATTTTTTTTTTTTTCCCCCCCTTATGATAAGACTAAGAAAAAAACAAGGCAGAAGGAAAATGGAAAAAAGGAAAAAAATCAATGGTGAGATCACCTGGAGGTGTTAATAACATGGGTAAGGAGCTGAATGCCACTTCATGTATGGCCTTTCAACTTGTATGCAGAGGTAAAACCTGGCAGCTGTTCTTTCTTCTCCACGGCACTTTAAAGTGTTAAATGTGCAAGGCTGTCATTGCTAAAAGGAGGACACATAGGTAATGGAAACCTCCTCCAAAATGAAACTTTTAGGGAGTGCCTTTCCTTATTGAACCTAAAGAGGATGAGACTCCTTGCTTAATAAGAGTGGGCATGGGGAATTGCTCAGAACAATATATAGAGAAGCTTCCTCTCTTTATCTTATGGTCACTACTTCAGGGGAGTTCAGGCTGTAAAGAAAAAAGTTCTTTCTTTACAAGCAGGTTTCTTGTAGCTTAGCCCTAGTTGGCAACTAAGTACCACACAGATGTTCTGTCACTTTCCCTGCCACCAGTACCTTGGGGAGGAGAATTAGGGAAAAACGTGAAAACTGTTCTTATCTCAACTCAAGTTTAATAAAATGGAGTAAAACATAATAATCCTAATGATAATAAAATATACTACTACTAAAATGATAAAAGGAAAATAAAACCCAAGAAACAACAAGTGATGCACAATACAGTTCCTTGCCACCTGTTGACTGATGCCTGTCCTGTCCCCCAGCAGCAATTGGCCCCTCCTGCCGAGCTCCCCCCAGTTTAGGTGCTGAGCATGATGTGGTGTGGAGTATCCCCCTGGCCAGTTTAGGTCAGCTGTCCTGGCTGTGCTTCCTTCTGGCTTCTCATGCACCTCCTCACTGGTGGAGCATGGGAAACCGAAAAGTCTTTGACTTAGTGTGTTAAGCAATGCTTACACTGATGTTTTGGTTGTTGACATCAACATTATTCTCGTAGTGAATCCAAAACACGGCACTTTTAGCTACTAAGAAGAAACTATCCCAGCCAAGACCAGGAGAAGGTCCCATATGCTGCTTGTCATCCTTTGGTTTCATTGGAATCCACTGTGTGGGATAAGGGTAACTTGCATAGTTGTGCAACAATATGTTCTGCACCATTTTCCTTATAAATGCTAATAAAATGATAATCTGCATAGTCTTTTATCTCCTTAAAGACAGATAGAGAAATCTGCTGATGCTGGAATGCTCTGCACCCATTTACAAAGTCTATCTCCAGCATAGTAAGGAAGAGAATCGAGATCTCTGGATTTCCAGTTCTGCTTGTTACACCCTCCTTTGTTCTCTTGGGCTTTGTTAAGTGACTTGAGTATTTAGTACAATATAGCCTTTGTGCAGACTGTTTGGTGAGCCTTTGCCATAGTGAATTTCTGCTTTGGCTCTGAAAGTCTGTTTACTGCATAGCCCCATAATATGTGGCTGGGCTACCAATGTGTTTAAATTTAAGGCGTAAAGCTCAATATTTCAGAATATTTCAATAATTTCAGAAAATTTCCCTCTCCTTCCCTAATGCTATGAAAACATAATGATTAAGGAATGGAAAAAACCCCTATGGATTACTTAAAATGTTTCTTTGTCTTATATTTCAGTTAATTTTATGGTGGCTAGAACCTACTAGGCACATTAGACATTCTCCTATCTTCTGTGCTCTTCTGTAGTGTTTATATTCTAAATAAACATCAGTTGAAAAGAGGGAGATGGAGGTGTAATACAGTGAATGGTAAGCCTATAGTAAGGCAGTGGTCTGTATGTGCTAGACAGAAAAAAGGGAAGGAATGGATAGGACCCAACTACCAGAAAATAAGGAGGCTGTTGTTGAAAGTATTGTATTGCCTTCACATGGTCTGGCACAGAATCATTAGGACATGATGCTAACTGTTAACTGTTACACTGGGGCAGACCTTTGGAAGGTTGAGGGTAACCTGATGGAATAGTTATAGTGCTGGTCCTTTCTTGAAAGAGAAATAGTGTGTGGTTGAGGAATTGGAGAATATTATGAGTCAAATATGCAAAATGCTTAGATATTCTATGCCTCCTAAAACTTGCATCTGTCCTTAGGTTTGGGTGTTCTTCCTTAGGTTTGGATTCTCTTGGATATCTTGCTTTTGTGTGTGGTGCTCTCAAACTGAATACAAAACAAAAGCAACTCTAACTTTGACTTCCCATTTTTAATTTGACTACCAAAATTCTTAATGTATAGTCATTTTTTTTCTGGATTTGTTCTTTTTTGTGGGCAGTACACATATATCCCTCATTTCATAGCAGCCTAGAAGAACTGGAAGAACAAGAGTGCCCTCCTTTAACCTCAAGATAACTGACAGCTGCCCAGTCTAATCAGGCAAAAAGTTAAGGGAGACTTAATACAGGAAAGCCAAACTGCAGCAGTGGTTAAAGTCTATTTCAGTTGTGATTTTTTTCCTCTTTTTTTCATGGTGTTTTTTACTTTTTTAGTAATTGTATCAACCAAAAAGAAGCTGCTGGCCAGGTTCTATTTTTGTGACCTGGAAGAAGAAAGGTCAGCTTGTAGCAAAACACAGAGTTAATTCTCCTTCCTTCCCTCTACCTTGACACCCAAATAGAGAACAGCTTCCCCAAAAGCTGTGTGGGCAAGAGATTTGGATTTTGTAGGGCTGCTGGAGATGAGAGATAATATCTGCAATATTAGAAATAATTAAATTGGGTAGACTGTAAAGGGATGCAGACAATTCTGAAATTAACCAACATAGAAAAAGTGTAGTAATAACAAATCCTAAGTAATTTCATTGTACAGGCAATATTGTACAATGTACTGTCAAGACTGGTTATGGGAATAAGAAAACATGCATTTTTACCCTGTTTGAAACCCTTGAAGACTGTTCTTTTGTTATATTGGGTTTTTTCTCCATACATGCTGGCAGCAGCTGCTGGCACTTTTAGTAACAATTTTGGAGTCCTTATAGAGACACCAACAATAAAATCAAGGCTGAAGAGGAGCATCTGAAGAAATCAGCTGGTGTAGCCCATTGAGCTCAGCTGAATGCTTTCAACCAGCAACATCAGTCTGTGAAAAATGGCAGTGGATTCCACACTGTTCCCCCATCCTTAATGAGCTTGCCAACAGCTTGCAGTGTGAGGCAGGCTCAGCTGACATCCCTTTGGGTTTCAACAGTATTCCACAAATGACAGCGTGCAAAAATATCTAGAGGAAATGAGAGGCAGAGTAAACAAGAAAGCTGCATTTCTGTCTGTATATCTGTGTTTGTAAAAAGATGCATAGGCCTACTGTGAGTATTTATTCTGCACAAACACAAAACCAGTTGAGAAAGGAAAACAAATGTGCAGTACAGCCAAAATCCTTTTTCCGTTGTTTAGCAAAACACTTGGGACAATTGTATTTTATTCTACTGTACCCAGTGTTACAGAGAAGCAGCTGAGAAAGCAGGAGGCGGGGGTTGATTAAAAATAGAAATGTATTAGGGACTGAGTTGGAAGAGAGGGGAAAACCCACAAGGCTTTCCAGGTTTTTCAAGCAAATTCTTTTCAATGCCCTTGTCAAACTGGTAATATTAATATGCATAGTCTGTGGGAGGGGAAGCATGGCAGGAAATTAGCAACTGAAGTCCTAACCCAGTGGGTTATATCTAGTATCATTGGTTTTGCTTATTGCCTTGTATTTTTTGTCCTGTCCATTAGGAAAGGTGCAGTCAGAATAAGGAAAATACGAAAGAAAAGTTGTTTGGTGATTCAGTCTGAGTGAATGGGCTTATGGAATATAGTTACCTTCTAATTTGGAAATAATCATTCTTGGAACTACAGATTGTATCCAAGATAGGACCAGAGTCAAGAGTGTATGTCAGGATAGATTTCCTCTTAGAAGAAAATACCTTCAGTGGTAAAATACAAAGTGCTATATCATATGAAAGGGCAGTGGCTTATTTCAGTATACAGGGAAAGAAAACAGCCAGCACTTCTTGGATTCAGAAGCAGAAAGGTGTATCTGTTCTCTCCAACTTGAGGTATTTCAAGAACATGCAGAAGACCCAAAGAACATTTCAGATGCTATTTTAAAAATAATTTTGCATCGTCTGCATTCATGGGAAAAGTCCTTTCATGACAGTAAACTAGATCTAATCTGACACTTCCTCAGACATTGTTACATAAAGTAAGGTGGAGGTTTGTCAGAGTTCTCAGTGATAAACAAGGTGCTATGAAAACCAGCTTTCAGTTTAAGGAAGGGCCAGGTTGCTTAGCTACAGCATTCTTGCTTTTAAGAAAAATTTTAAATGAGACTAGCTCCTGCAAAACACAATCTTAGTTATCAATGGTTTCTTCAGGGAAAGAAATGTTTGCAACAATTCCTTTCATCCTAGTTAGCAGTCTTAACTTGAACATTTAAATTCGTCTGGGTCAGTTCTATTTACTGCTGTTTTCCTTCCCCCAGAGTTAAAACATGAAAAGTGGTAGATGTTTGGCTGAATGGTGTTGTCTGTCAGAAATTAAAATAGCAGGGAGGTACTTGGTTTGTCTTGCATATGACAGGTAGCATTTCATCAGTTCCCACTTCTTTCAGATCTATGGCTACAGTTTTTGGATCTTTCTCTGCTTAATAGAGCATCCTGTTAGACAACACTGATTAGCTAAACTGGTGCTTCTTTCCATTGTGTTTGGGAAGGGAAGAGGTAAGGCCCAGAAGTTTAGTGAGCTGTGGAACATGGACAAAATATACCTGGTGGGGAGCCAAGGTGAAGTCACAGAGTGGGGTGTGGGCCCACGAAGAGCTCTTCCGTGGGAGAGGCTGAGAAGCTCTGTGACTGGGGCAAGAGACAGAAGATCAGGGTGTGTTGGGAGCCACAGAAATCCTTGCAGCAAGGAGCCTGCTGGAGACTGTAGCCAGGCTGCACCATTCTCTTGGCAGACTGGCTGTGAACTGCCTTTCCTGGATATGAAGTGGCAGAAGCTGTGTCAAATCCAGGCATAGACAGAGTATTCAGGGCTCTCATTTGTTATCACTACATTCAGAGGACTGTACGATATCTGAAAAATGCCTCTAGTAGCGTTAAGCACAGTTAGATATATGCAATTAGATACAGCATTTTGGTTTCAGAGCATCTGGTCCATTCTATGAGAGATTTGATATGCTTTTCTAAGAAGATACACAAGTACCCCTGTATCTTGTGAGGTACAATAAAGACTATTACTCCCACCTTGCAGCTGGGATGCAAAGTCAAAATTATTATCTCTAAACTGAGAGACACCTTGATTGGAATTGAGTAGTGATCTCCAGGTGTGTAAATTACCTTCTCCAGAGTTTGGTATCTGCTGAAAGGTATGCCAAGCGTGTAAGCTCGGAGCCAGGCCCCAGGCTGGATCATCTTCAGAAAGGGATTTTGGGGGTACATTACAAAATGTACCTACCTAAAGCTTCACGTACTTCCAGGAAGAGTTGAGCATCCTGATATATTTTCGAAGCCTGTATCTGACCAGCTTCATAGTTTTCTTAGTGATCTTGACTTGTGGTAGAATTCTGGTCAAAAATGAACCCACACAACCTCCTCTTAGGTAAATGCACTGTTGCTACACTATCTGGCATTGCAAAGGACTGCTTCCTATGAACTGTACAGACTCTGTTCCTGACTTGCACACTTAGCTCTCAGTTTACTCAGGCAATACACTGCAAAGGGCTTTTTGGTTGTTAAAATAAGATAGTTCTGCGCATGCACACATTCTACAGTTAATTTTCTTTCTTGGAAAAAAAAATCCCAAGGACTTGAGAAACAGTTAACTAATGGCAAACGCATTGTCTGTCTTACTTAGAAAAAAGCTTTTATTAAATGTAGCAACTGCTTTTTCTGCCTCTTTTTATACTTCGTGATACCTGCACAAGAGGCGGGTTTAATTTAACATAGAGAAGAAAGTTCATTCCTCTTTTTCTACAACAAATTAAAAGTAGATTGAAAACATATTAATGATCCCAAGATGAAAAACTGGACAGAATAGCTGCTGAATCTTTGTATTCAAAGCAATGTACTAAGTCATCATAATAGCCTTAATGGAAAAAAACTTACTTAGTTTTATTTCTGAAGGACTATTTTATAACATTAGACATTCAAGTACAGTAATTTTTGTTGGTGACTTCTGGTAGGAGGTGAATGCTTTTTTGCAAATGAAAAATAATTGCTTTTGGGTTACCTATGCTTTGGTTTAAATCCTGGTAATTCATATGATATGATTCTTCGAGTTTGCATTTGCGAGTCCTGTAAACTGATGGCTGTCAGGTTATCTGTTTGCTGAGCAGGGGCTGCTTTCCTGGAAATTTCTTTGTCTTTACTAAGCCACTTAATATCATCTTTTGTTTCTTCATTGCTTTCTTGCCCTTTACTGTTTTAATCATGAAGATATAAAGTATCAGTACTAACATGGGAACGCGGAACACTTGATTTTTGATCTTTAGCTTTCTGAGTATTACTTCTTTTCTGTCTTCTGGGTGGTTTATAAGCCATTACTGAGCTTCATATTAGTGCATTTATTTATCATTCATCTCCTGTAAGAGTTTTTTACTCTTCTTCCTGTCAGTGAAAAAGTAATGAAAGAAAAAACACTTCTTCCCAACATCTTATGCATATAAACTTTTCAAGATAAGTAATATATTTACTGTCTTTGATTCCTCCTTAACTTAGAAGAGATAGTAAGGGAAAGTAGATATTGCCACAGAGACCAATCAGACATTTTTGTATTTGTTATACTGCACTGTTTTCTTCTTGCAGTAGGATCAGAATTCCTCTGAAGTTAAATTTGGTCCCTAGATTTACCACAACTATTGTTCTCAAGGCAATCAGTTTTCATTTACTTTAATGAAATAGATAGTAGGATTAGCTTACCCAGCTTCGCTCTTTTCAGAATGTAATAGTTGCTTTTTTTTCACCACTAATTCCATCTAACCATTCTGATATTTTTGTTTCTTTCAAATATGGTTTTCTGGGGGGAAAAGTATTCTTGGAGTAGTTATAACTATGCATTCTAATTTAAGCAATGTGAGTCCCATATTTTTGATCAAACCCAGTTGTAGTCTTACTGTTACATTTTAAAATAAAGCTAACTACATTGGTTTGACCTGAGAAACAAACTAAAGCTTTCTCTATAGCTGATAAATTGAGTTATTTACAATGCCCAATTATTTTTGTGTATGTTTTTATACAAACGTTTATTTACAGCTAATCTGTGTTTGTGTGCACATGTATGAACATCAAATAAATGCACGTGTATGGACATCTGTGTATACATATATATAGAGTTGTGATTGACTTGGTCCTTTGCATAGAGGCATTCTGCTAGAGCTGCTTTGTGATGAGATGTTACAAAGTCTGAGGAGATACTGGTCCTTGACTCCCACCTAACCCCATGCCTCAGTACAGGCTGCAGGGCTGAATGGCTGGAAAGCTGCTCTGCAGAAAACACCCAGGGTGTCCTGGTGGACACCAAGTTGACCATGAGCCAGCAGTGTGCTCGTGGTCAACAGCAGCCTCCTGGGCTGTGTTAGGCAGAGCATGCAGCTGGTTGAGGCCTCTTCTGGAGGGCTGTGTCCACTTCTGGGCTCCTCGGATCAAGAGACATGGGTATTGTGGAGGGAGTCCAGTGAGGGGCCACCAGACTCATTAAGTGTTTGGAGCTCCTGTTGAAAGAGGAGAGGCTGAGCGAGCTGGGACTGTACAGCCTGGAGAAGAGAAGGTTTGGGGGAGTTTATCTGTGTCTGTAAATACTTGATGGGAAGGTATAAAGGAGACAGTAGTCTTGGGGGTAGTCAGTGACAGGACAAGAGGCAGTGCTTCAAATTAAAGCAAGAAAAGAAAACTTTTTGTTTAAACTGTGAGGGTAGTCAGACACTAGAACAGGTTGTCTAGAGATACGATAGTGTCTCTGTTGTTGGAGATATTCAGAGCCTGAATGTACGTGGCCCTGGGCAACTTGTTGAAGCTGAACCTGCTCTGAGCAGGGGTTGGGACTTGGTGATCTTCAGAGGTGCCTTCTGGGCTCAACTGTTGTGTGATTCTGTGGTCAGCTGCTCTTTCATCTTTCACATGATTATTTTTCCTGTCTGATTTATATGCAGAGAATACGGTATCCCTTTTGACCTCTGTGTTTCCACTCTGCTTTGTTCACTTATGCCAAGACTCTCTTCCATTGCCAACTGCTTTTGCTCATCACTTGTTTCTTTTAAACTTCTCATAAGTGTGTGAAGATGCACATGTGAGTTTTTTGAGAAATCGTTTACTTTGGGCATTTTTCTGTAACAAGGTTCAACATTTGTATCTTCTATGACAATAGAAGAAGTGGAATAAGTATGTCCAGATTGTTATTTTTTAGGTAATACCTGCAAACATCTCTACTTATTTACTTTCAGAAATTCAAAAGTTGATTTAGTAGAGATTACACTAAACTTTTTGAATTATATAAATTCACTGCTTGGACTGGGTTTGAAATATTTTTATACCTTCGTATATATTATCTAAGTGTCTAACAGTTAAATCCTTGAATGGAGGGAGATCTACAATATAGATATGGCAGTGGGATTTAATTGAGAAATATATGCTGCATTATAAAATGTGAGTTTTCCAAATAGACTGAATTAGACTACAATGTGTAGAATACTGTCCTAGAGTTAGAGAATTGCTAAGGCCATTTAGTAAATTGTTATAGGCTTGTTTGAAATTAAGACATTTTGATACTTGTTGTTATCCTGAAATGCAGTAAAGCCAACACTAAAAGTGCATTTTCTTTAATTAACATTTAAAATAGTATAAATTTTGAATATGAGAACATGTATTTCAGGGAGCTGCTCTAGGAAATGGTATAATCTGAAAGACTGAGAAAACTTGATTAAAAATGTATGTTAGTCTTGATCCTTTCTTATAGGGGGAAAATGAGAAAAGAACACCCTGAGAGAGTCCTGTTGTAGGGTAGTGGAAAATGGCTTGGTGATAGAATTGCTCACAATGTTAGAAACTTGTCTACTGGTCAAAACCTTACTAAAAGCATGTCTTTTTTTCCTCTTGAAAGGTTTAGAAACTTTTGATACCATTTGTCTGGTTCCATCACTAATCATATCTATCTTGTGCTGTTGGATATTCACTAGTTTTTTAGATTGGCCAAGACAGCTTGTCTTTCCCTTTCAAGAAAGGAAGTCAAAGCGACATTGCAGAGTCTGTAAACCTTTACGAGGCATGATAAAACACCATTACATTCCAATGTGTACAAGACATGGCACAAATTGTTTTTAAGCATGTAAGAACAAACACTTGCCCTATAGAGCTTAAACTCCTGAATTTGTGTTGTTCCTGAGTTCTTCAAAGTAAATACTGCATTACTGCTGAAAAAGGCATTTCTTGATAGTTGAGTTATATAGATGTTGCCTTTTAACGGGGACAGTGGAAGTGAATTCAAATAAATTCAATATTAAATTGTTTGAGACTTGTTTGAGTACAAAGATAGAAAGAATTTTTATTAAAACAGAAAAATAAAAATATTATGTATTAAAAACACCCTTATGAAAACAATATAAGAACCAAAGAAAAAGATTAAGTATCGGACGTAAGAAAACATGAGTAGCTAGCACACAACAAAATAGTCCTTCTCTATGAAATAACACAAGCTTTTTGGCTTGAAGCAAAGGCCTGCCTGCAAGTGGGTGTAAATAGTATAGGAGGGGTTTCAGAGCTGCGATGACTCCTGGTTGCTAGAGGGGGGTGTTGGAGGGAAGAGGGGGTCAGTGAAAACGGGCTTCCACAGGGACTTCTTGGGGGAAATGCTCTCAGGGAACAGAGAGAAAAGGAGGCTGGATAAGCCTCAGGAGAGCAAACTGGAATTGACTTCCCCCCCGGGATCTGGGGACCCCGAGAAGCCTGGTGGAGGTGGGAAGAGGGGCTAGCTCCCACCCCTGGGATTTTTGGGGACCCATGGGGGTAGGACTGGGTTTTGGAGTTCCCATGACTCGGGTGGGGATAGGGAAAGGGGCCCCAGAGCCTGTGCGAGGAGAGAGGGGAGGGCAAGGTAGGTTTTCTAGCCCCAAACAGGAATTTGCAATGAGGAAGGGATTCAAGTTGACGCTGGAGCTCCATGGTGTTCAGGGAACAGTCTCTTAGGTCCCAGTCTAGCCAGCACGTGGTCAAAGATGGCATCGTTAAGGTCCCGAGGAGCAGCAAGTCCGTCCAGCAGTGCAGCTGAAGCAATGGCATCTGGACTTCACCGTTTTTATACCCTTTGTCCTGGCCCAGAATTCCTCGCATCCCACACATGCGTGTATGCCCTATTTCCCACGCTTCTCCCACCCCTGGAGGCGTAGCCTTGTGTCCCATTGGTCTGTCTTCTCTCCCGCCTATTTTTCTCTCCAAAACCGCAGGAAGTTCCTTTGTCTTTTGCCATGTGCTCTGATCCAAACAGGGCGCCTGCCCTCCCTCACCCTGGGCACCCCGCACTGCTCCACCAACACGGTGGCCCGGGGGACCACGGCCGCAGGATCCGTGCCGTGGCTGTGGCGTTCCTGAGCGCTGAGGGGGCGGCGAGTGAGCTGCCGTGCGCTGTGGTGGCAGAACGGAACGGCTCGTCCTGTGTGCCGTACAGTGAGTGCGGGTGGCAGCGGCACCGAGCCCCCCAGCGCGGGCACTGCTGGGCACTGCCCGGGGCGGCTGCGGAGCCCCCACATCAGGGCTGTGGCAGCCCAGCAGCTCCGCTCCCTGGTGGCACCAGGGAGGGGACAGCCGATGACGGCGGGAGAAAGGGGGGCTGGGCCCCACTGTGTGAAACCCTGCTTATAAGCAAAAGGGTAAACAGTTTTCCATAAAATAAAATGTAACTAATAGGATGCTTGTTTGAAATGGATGTTTAAATAAAAAGCTCCTGTCATCCTGGTATGAACATTCTGGAATATTTTTGTGAAAAACTCCAAGACTTTTTTTCATGATAATGGAATGAATTTTAATTTTGAAATTTGAGTTTTCTTGCAGGATAGGACTCCATAGTAATGCTTTCTAAGGGACTACTTTATTGCTACATAGACTGTGTAATTATAAGGAGCAATTTTTATGAAGTATTATTCAGTAAGCTACTTAAGGAAGAAATATTTTTGCGTGTTTAATGCACATTTCAGTTATGTCTCATTTCCATAGGTGATTGAGTGTTTCTTTTAATTATAAGTGGATTATTCTAGCTGATTTCTAGCATTGTTTAACAGAAATGGTCTGTTATAGCAGTGTATTTGTTACAAATGTAACCTAAAAACCATTTTCTCCAGTGATTACATGATTAGAAGGAGAGACATTTTGCATTCTTGTCATTGTATTGTGCTGCAGCAAATTTAAGTGTTTCTTCTATTTGTATATCTTGGTTATAACACTGCTAGATGATGAAAGTGTTGGAACACCTGCAATAATTGATATGCATCATGGAAGTCTTTACTTCTCCCTGAATTTTTTACAGCCCTTGTGTTAATTCTGTGTTTAAATTTGTGTGTATGTTACGTGGGGAGTGACTGCCATGACTCAGATATTGGAAAGCATTGTGTATGTCAGTGAGATCCCATGGCTGTGGAAGCTACTCCCATAAGCCAGAGCTATGAGTTTACAAGGAAAGAGTAATGGATGAAGAGAAGGACTTGAAATGCATAAATTCTATACAATAGCTGATTACTCCCCTTCTTAGCAAGAGTTACATCATGAGAATAACACTATTAAAATTAACTCTTATTTGCTCTTATTTACAATGAAAGACTCTCTCACTTGTGAATTGCAAACATCAAACATTCATTTTTTTTTTCTCCAAAGATATAAACACCGTTACAAAGAACATTTCTTGTGTTTTGTGGGTGGTTTTCCCCCTACTATTTCTTACCTTGATTGAGTCCCAAATAATGTTGGGTTGCAATGTGAGAATGTTTATAGTTACCCATTCAGATGGTCCATAGCTGAATGAGTTCATAGCAATAGCTTTACATTAGAAATTGGTCTGTAGCATGCAGACAGTTGTCACTAATATAATTTCAATCCTTGTTTGATCCTGAACAACAGAGACAGTAATCTGTGATCTCCCTTCTCCCTCCACCAAAACCCACAGCACACTTTGCCTTTTTTGGGAAAAAGACAATCCAAAAAACAGTATAAATCTCAGCTCTTAAGTCTGCAGTCTTATTTTAAATTGGAGTCTCTAGCTTAGCTTAGCCTTGATTTTAGATTGTGTTCCTGGTTTTGGGAAGCGTGCAGATGTCAATGATGGTATCTGTGTGAAACTGCCTTAAGTCTGGTTTTAACTTTTCTCCTCTCTGGATTGATTACCCACTGAAACACTTTGGAGTTTCGGCTTTTCTTCCTAACATGATTTCTGATATTTTCTTTTATTATCTTCCTATTATTTTTATGTTCTTACCAGCATCTCTAGTAAATGTATTCTGTAAGGCGTTGGGCTAAAGTGAGTTTAAAATAGGCAGCAAGCTTTGTGTTGTGCAAGTGTGTGTGCCGAGGTGCCTGGGGAGCAGCAGGGTGCTGCACACTCCCTGGGACTTGGGGTTGCCTCCTCTGTGATGGGTGTGAAACCCCTTCTGCTGGCCAGTGGGGGTGTGAAGGTGTAACTGTGCATTTGTTGTGTTGTTTATTTTGCCCTGATGACCATGAATGTAAACGTGTAGTGATGCTGGGGATATTTGCATTGTTGACCAGGAAAATCAAGTGCAAATGTGGTCCAACCTCTTCTCTCTCTCTGGTGTTTAAATGCAGACCAGATACCTTTCTGGAAAACCCTTATTAGCCATTCACATACCATGAGGATCCAGGCAAGAGATATTTGGTTTGAAAAGGTGTGATCTGTGTTATATAGGTGGTCAGATTATATAATCTAATATTCCCCTTTGTCTTAAAATATAGTCAATAAAGTCTCAGAAGTGCTGAATCATTTCATTGTGTGTGTATCCTTGGTCCTGTGCTCCTCCTGGGGAGCACCACTGGACTGGTCACATCTCTTACTGAAAACAGACTGCAACAAGGAAAAGAACAACTAGATTTTGGATGCCTGCCTGGGACTGCCAGTTTGGCTTTTGCAGAGGAGATGCTACAGATGTGAACTGCATGAATCTTCTTCAGGATAAATGCAAGAAACACCCCAGCTTTCTTAAAGCAAGTTGCACAGTTTCCTTATTCACCTTAAATCGCTGTGATCATCTGTAAGGAAAAAGTTCAGATTCAGAACAGTGGACATTAGACTTCCTTAAATTTATTTTTCACTCTTTTCCCCTGCTTCTATGAAGTAGGTTCTCCCTTAAATCACTGCTAGCAATGATCTTGTGAGAGAGTTGACTCAAGAAACTGTGCTCTGACTGGAAGGTAAAGATTACCTATTGGAGATTGGTGAGTTGTCAAAACATCTAAAGATATTTACAGTGTATGTTCAAAAATGAGTATTTTTTAGCACTCTTTGAAAATACCTTTTTTATCTATATTTTATTTATTCCCCTTTCTCACAAAGAAATCCTTGTCTCTGTCAGAATGCCGTTAAATAACATTTTAATTTGGATGGTCCAGAATGTTGAGGTGCAACCTAATCTTCACAGGAAGGGCCCCTGGTATAGCTGCTTCAGGAGAAATGATAATGCTCTAGTCTCTGAAGGTATGGAAACAAATGTTAAGTATGCTTGCCTAAAAAAGCCCACTAATACTGGGGAAAAAAGTTTGGTAGTTTTTACATCACAGATATAAAGAATACAGACATGTTTATTGTCATGAAATTAAATGTTCCTAAAACCAATTGTAAATTAGACTTGAAGAGGTTGCAATCGAGTAGACTGTATTCAAGCTAAGGAAAAGGGATAGGAAGCTTGGGAACAAACTGCTCTTTTGTATGACTTGCACTTGTTAAACTATTTTGTTAGCCTCTGTCCCTGAAAGATATGCCATTAACTTAATTGTTGTATAAAGACAGTACTTTAAAAGTGGGGTTGTATTTGGCTGTATACAGTCAAATTTGAAGCAATTAAAGCACTTATGCCCAGTTGGTGAATATACCCAAGTAAATTCTGACAGAGAAACCCCATGCTATAGCTGTATTGCCTATGAGCCTTACTGTGTGCTGTCGCTTTAGAAAACGCAGCTCAGCATCTTCTAGGTCACAATTACAAGATCCTTTCTTACTTTTTTTCCCCCGAGAACTTAAAATTTACAACAGTAAATACGAAGTGCTTTCATATATGAGAAGTAACACCGAAAAGAGATCAGCAGGCTTCTTAGCTAAAAAAACCCTAGTGTAATGAAAGATAAATAACAGGAGCCTCTTACTTAAAAATGTAATTATTTGAGAGAGCATAGTGACAATATTAACTAAATGAATCAGATTGGGGAAAAGCCACTTTATTAAGTTTCAAATATGTGAACAGTGAGAAAAAGCAGTTTATTAATGTAATTGCTTTTATTAAGATAAGTGAACCATTTTTATTCAGTAGAGAACTATGTAGAAAGCTGTTATAATGTAAGTTAGAAATAAGTTATGTTTTAGACTCTAAATTTAGACTTGTATGTAAATTTCTGTGAGGCAGGATTTTTATTGATAAATCCCTAGGTTTAATGTTAATTTTAGATTACTTTCATTCTAGCTAGTGCTGAATTTGCTCTGTAATAAGACTTTTTTTTACCCAATAAGTATAGTTCTGCCATCTCTCTTAGGAGACAAAGAATCCTAAGAAATTTTGTGATACAGCAGAGAAAGAAGTTGTTCCCATAGAGATGCTAATAAGCACCTGTAAAGTTGTTTGTCCACACATGATCTCAGGGTTTTCAACTACACCATATCTGCCTGCACCCTAAATTCCTACACTGTAGCAGTTTGGGCAGGCCAGGCACCCCTCTTCAACTGCGGGACCAAACCTGAGGGGTCTGGTGTACTGACTTGAAACATGATATGAAGGATCACAGAAATCTGGCAGCTGATAACTTACATTCTGGGATGAAATGAGGACAAAAAAGTCTGCTAGGTTGAAGAGTTATGTCTTGGTTTACGCCTTTCTCACCAATGTCTGGCTGTAACCTTTTTTGACAGTAGAATAACTTCAGTTGAGAAGCTGAAAATCAGTTCTCTGCTGTAGAATGTCCTAACAGAGTATCATTGCAGAAGGGTCACAGAGGAATTGTCTTTTAATTCTGAGGTGATATCATCCTTTCAAAGGTAGTTTAAAAGATTAAAAAAGAAAAAAACAAACCACAGTGGGCAGTACCAACAAGTATAGCTACTACATGTAAAGTCAACAGAAGCTGGTCAGGTCAGGTGTTCAGCTTCTCCTCATTGGATAGTAGTGCCCTTGACTTCTGTTTAGGACTGAACTTTTCACTACAGAACTTTGCCATACAAATGGTTGAACGTTATCACATGGCCTTTAAATTCAGAAAGTAATGACAAAAGACTTTTGAAAGGATTTAGATTTTTTCAAAGCTTTCCAAAGTGTTTATTTGGAGAGAAACTACTGTATTAAAGCTTCCTAAGAGTATGTGTTGGTTTTGGGTAAAAGGACCCTAAACACATTAAAATAACTTCTCTGAAATACCTTTGCAAATTCTCCTTGCCACCTGAGCACACATGGACTCTTGTCTGCCACCTTCTGCATGAGTGCTTGAGCATCACTGATTAGCTCAGGCAGATGTGCCCAGTGGTTGGTGTCTTCCCAGTGCAAGGGGCAGCATTGCCTATGCTATTTGACAGGTGTACCTACAACAGCTGGAAGGTCATTAGTATTCTGTAGCATCCTGTGGCCTTTAGAGAGACATGAGTTTCTGAGGACTTTCTTGGAAGAAGGTGGGGAAACCATTACGTTTTGGTTTTGCTCTGCCTGAGAAGTCAAAGTAGATCAAATAACTCCATTATGCAAACAAGTAACGGATACATTATTCATCTCTGTCACTCCCAGTACATGCATTTTGTATATGATCTATTTCCTTGCATTTAATGAAGAAGCTAAAAACCCCTTGGTCCTGCACTAAGTAGTTCTTTTTTTTTTTTTTAAAAACAATATTCTTGCCAGTGCTGTCTTCTGTGTAAGAAGTCAAATCAGAGTCAGGGTGTCCAGTTTACCCAAAGTGAAAAGGCTGGACCTGGTTTTAACATTTGAAACTCTAGCAGTGGACATATTGTTTGAGACTTGTTTTAGTGCTACAGTTGGTAATGGATATGTAATTATATCCCTGGATGGAATGAGAAAAACCTGATTTGAGAACAAGGTATTCTAAGAAAGAACCCAACTAAACTATTTTGTTGCAGGGAACATATCTTGCCTGAGGCATTGCTCTAGCAATTGTCACATGTAAGGTGTTTAGTCCCCCAAAAGTACCAAAACACGACTCAGAAGTTTTAAACATTATTGCTCCTTCCCTTGCTTGCTGTTTTGTATTTGTGCCTACTACCTAATTTCTGTGCTCATGATTTTTTTCGTATTTTCTATACTTTAACTTCTACTCATACAAAATCAACTTAAAAATCTTAAAATTCTGTGCTGTGGCTTTATATGAGACAAAATCAGGTTCCTGTTTGTCCAGCCATGTATCATGGAGATACCAATGACTGAATTCAGAAATAAGAATGAAATTAGTTTATTTACTTGAAACTAAGTTACTTGGTCTTTAAGGAACTTGAGGAGCACCTTTCTCTGAAGTTGTGTGTGTGTGTTTTACTGCTAAAATTAGGGGGAAAAGTTTCCTGGACTTGCTTCCCATCCAGGTCTATAGCAGGACCAAACTTATGAACAGTTTGAACAAATCAGTACGCCGAGTGTTAAATGCAGGTATATATCTTAACAATTTTCAGTTCATTGTTTTAATGTTTCAGGTGTTGTTTTGGACTCGCTTTTCCCAAGTATTTTTATGCATTTTGCCTACAGCATTCGTCAGTTAATCAGTAAGTAAAAATACCAATAAGACTTCCAGGGCTTACCCTGTATGGTTGACTGTACTGGAGTGGAATTTATATTTATGAACCATTACTATAATTAAATTTCAGTTTTGTTTTTAGTTTGTGTATTCCCACCAGAAAATAAGAAAAGTAGGTCAAAAAGCATGACTGTAAATACACAAACTGTTTTTGGAAGCAGAGCTCAGCTCTTAGAGACTTTGAAAGTTGAGTTCTCTTGTGACCGATAGGTGCTGAGCAGTCTTAATGGTTTTTTCCTATGAATATAGTGAAAAATTGAGGAATTTAATTTCTCGGGGATTTAATTACAAGTGTCTGTAGGGTAGTTAGACCTTGACCTTATTTTAAAAATAACAATGTTACGAAGAAAGGCTTGAGACCCTTGTTTCTGTGTAACAAAGTAAACAACGATAAGAGAACCAGCAATAAAGGAGACGACAAGTAGGTTGGCTGTTTAAAGGCTTTCACTCTCAAAAGACAACTTTGACCTTTAATCCTTTTGGAAATTGGTTAAAGATCAGACCTCTCCTGCCCAGAGAAGGTGCAAATATCCCATCCCTGGCAGTGTTCAAGGCCAGGTGGGATGAGGCTCTGATCAGCCTGGTCTGGTGAAAAGTGTCCCAGCCCATGGCAGGGGTGTTGGAACTAGATGATCCTTAAGGTTACTTCCAATCCAAGCCATTCTATGACTCTGTGATCAGGAGTACATTAGGAATAGGATGATACTGAAATGCCACATTAATTTTCAGCACAAGCTTAAGTGCATTCCTGATATGAAGTCTGGCTTGTGAGTGACTGAAGAAATGAGTTCAGCACACTGCAGGACTTCTCTTCAATCAGAAAAGGGTACAAGACCACACTGTTTGAATTTGTGGGTTGCCCATCCTTGTAGCGTTTTTTTTACATGCCTCCAGGAGGAGACTTGTAATAGTGAAAAGGATTGTTTGATAGGCAAAGGTGTTTTCAAACTTAAATAGGGATAAAAGTGACAAGAGTTGGTCCATAAGATGACTTTCATCTGCCTAGCCCAGGTAGCAGCAGTAGTGAAGAAAGAGTTAACACAGAGTTTGGGACAGTTGACACCAATTTACACATCTGTGTGCTGTCTGGTTAAGTACAGACAGCTGAGGTGTTTCCTGTTCATGTTGAAGATGTTTTCTCAAGTGTTGCATAAATACATACAGGACACCATACTTTTTTGACATTACTTATGAAGTATGAACAATATAAAGAGAAAAAAAGCTGAGGAAAATGCCATGATGGATGGCATAACCTTGTTTGTCCTAGTCAAAAGGATGTGTCAACATTTGTCTCAGTAATTGAACACTTAAGTAGTGGAGTTGTGCCTGACAGACAAAAAGCAAGCCATTTTTATTTGAAGACTGATAAAGACATGCTAAGAGTGCTTATATATCATCTAGTGAGCTTGGTGAAACTCCCCAGGTAAGAAAAAATGTTTTTAGAGTTTGTTTGGTGTAGGATGGGACAATAACAGAGTTTTGGGGAAATCAGAGATGGGTTGAGCCCTGTGGATCTCATTTGTTATCTACTGAGTATCTCTTCAGTCTCAGTTCCCATGTAAAAGCGGTATATTCCCTACTGAGTAAAAGTCACATTTTTTGATTTGTCAGCATTGTCACAGCAGTAGAACTGATTATTAGTTTTAATAGACCAGAAAGAAATACTGGGTTTTTCTTACTGATGTGGATTATTGTCTCTACCAGTGCTTCATAGAAATAGGGAAATCTTTTTTTGTACATAGAAAGATGAAATGATGTGTAAATTGTCCTTCAACCTTCACTCTCCATCTTGGCAGTCTTCAGGTTTCTTAAAATGTAGAAACATTTCAGTCTGAACAGCCCTTTTTGCAAGATCTGGTATTCACTGATTCCAAGGGATTTCTTGCTGAAAAGGGAAACACAGATAAGAGCCATCACCCTCTGCATCCGCAGCTTGTTCTGATTAAGATCAGTTGGCTTGCATTGGATAAAGACACATTTTTCATTAAGGCTTTGTAAGAGCAAGAAAAAGAAACAGTTTTATGTGTGTCTTTTTGGCATCTAAAATAATCAATTTCTTTTTTTTTTTCCAAATTAATAGTGATGCCAATTCATTTCTTAGGAGGAATGATTCTTGTTGTCATCCTGGTTACAGTTAGCCTTACCTANCAAGATGATGTTTCGGAGAGGGAGATCCTCTCTTGTGTTTACATTTTGGATGTTAAATGTTCTGTTTGGTGGCGTAATAGGTTTTCCAGTGGAAGTCTCTTATTCTGTACTTGTGTTTGTCTAGCTTCAGTTTGTTTTTAATCATAAGCATCATATGCAGATTCAGAGATAACGTGGTTATCAGCCTCATCACATCATGTTATCTAAACGTCTCCTTTACTATTGATTAGCTTCTGCTAGAGATATTTGACTGGTAGTCAAATGGAAGTTTGTGAAAATGTTTCAATCTAAGCTACTCAGCCTTTTTTATCATGAAGTATGTCTTCCTATAAAGCCCATTTTTTGGTGTTCAGCTCATTTTTATGGATCTCCTTCTGAATTTACTCCAGTGTACCACTGATCTTTCACAAAATGCATACACCAGGAATGGGCATACATCCCAGAATGTGCTTCACGATTGCTAAATTCAGAGATCGTATTGTATCTTATATCATATAAGTTATATATGATATTACTTATTTTATATTTTTCCTGGTGGTATATTCAAAGATTGTTACCTTTTAGTCTTTCGAGTGACTGCGATGTTTACCTGTTGGTCTTTTCACATGTTTAGACTTCTAGAAGTATCAAAACATATGAAAGAAAAATGTTTAAAAATTGTTTGGTATCTTTACCCTAACTGTGAACTGAATGTAGCCGTCAGTGAAATAGGAAGTGGTTTTTATAAATTTTGTGTGCATTGATACTTTAACTCAGCTTTTTGCTGCTTTCGAGAATTTGAAGTGTGAATTACATGCAAGTATTGTTTGTATATCTGCAGCTGATATGAAAAAATTGGAAATCTGAAGTGTACTGCACTTGTAGATCCATGATATTTCAGTACTTTCCTGGGATGCTTCCCTATGCAGGTGGGTTTTGAACCAACTGTAATTATTTTTTTGGTTGGCCTGTCACTGGTGTGTCTGTTACATCTTGCAGCACTTAAAAAGTGCCACTGAAAATAGCAGGTGGCATAATACCAAATGGTTTTAATTAACACCCTTCCAAGGCAATATTCCAGCAATACAGCATACCCAGGTGTCAGTTTTCCATCAGATTGAACTGGGTATTGCCAACTGTGGTGTGTTACTCAGAGTCACTCTGACAGTGCTTCATGTCAAGTGAGTCTTGGGTAAATTACATGAAACCAGTGGAGCTGCCCTGATGCACTGAATTCTGAAACTTTTAAAATAATGTAGTCGGCTGGGAGTGAGAGGAACCACTGTCTTTGTATCATTTTGGGTAAAGGATTTCAGTTGTCTCTTCAGCAGGTTTGTAATTACTTAGTTTGATCAAGGTTTCTGTAAAGGTATTTGATCATGGTTGAATTTTTTTCAGTGATCTATGACCAACCACAAGCGACCAACAGGCTGTTTCAAAAGTTTGTTACTTTAACTGGCAAAAATAATAAGTTTATTTACATTTTGAGGTTATGTGACTTTGGTTTCTAATAATTGGAATGAGTCAGGCCATTTTGCTGGATAGGGGCAAACAGTACTACAAGTCTGTCTGGCAGGGAAGTATTTATGAAACTAATTTTTAGTAAATTAGATTATTATTGTGCATGTTTCCCAA
>WEIV01009465.1:36052-69032 GCA_013390005.1 Calyptomena viridis
TAATTGTTTGCTGTAGCCTTTGGGATACAGCTCTGTCCTGGAAAAGAGGGTTCTGTTTTTTCAGGTTGTTAGGAGAACACCATATTCTGCATTGTCCTTCTCTTCCAGCACTGGTTTGTTATTGTGTACAAGAGGTCAAGATCTGTCTTATTTTTTTTTAGTCTTTTCCTTACAAGTGATGAATAGATACCAGAGATACTTTCTCTATCCATAATAATGACTTTCTGGGAGAGAAGATAACAAATTCATCAAGCAGATGATGAGAGATTATTCCTTTGTGCGAGGAATAGTTCGGCACTGAAATTCCTTAACAGGAAGCACTGTGGAAGCTAACAGTTCACATATGTTCAAAAAATGTCTGGACACATGACAGGAAGCAAAATCAAATAGGGATCGATCTTCCCCTCAAGCTGGAAGTTGGCAGAGTGTTGTAGAGAGGTATCACTGTGTGTTATTCCAGTTCTTATGGACTTCTTTACAATTACTAGTAGCCACAGTACCAGGTTGGATGCTGGGCACTTTTGCACCTTTGATCTGATTTAATGTGGCTCTCCTGTGCTTTTGACAACTTTCTTCAAAGGATGCTCGTAATAAGAAAACCAGATGAGGTCTCTGGCTGTGTGGAACAGAAAGTAGGAGAAGTTGCCATCACGTAGCTGTCTGGCTTTATGGAGAACAGGAAGGGTTGAAAACAATAGTGAATTTCTCTCTTGCTTAACTTTCTGAAGTCTTCCCTTATTCTCTATCAACATACTTTACTGAGCCCTAAACCCATGCAATTTTCTTTTGTTAAAAGATCCTCTTACAAGCAAAATTTTGGACACGACACACACAACTGTGCAGTGATCTAGAGGCTGAAGCATTACAAAAATTTTTGTTAAAACTGAAAATCTACACTAGTCCAGATGAATACATGGGTAGTCCAAGAAGTTTTATCTTGTTGCTTAGTGTCGTTATGTTTTTTCAGCTAAATCTACTGTATATGTGATTATCTTTTGATTGTAGATGGCTAATTGCTTCTTGAGTTCTGCTACAGACCATTTGTGCTGTTCCTCGAACTGGGAGTGGTTCCTAATGCATACCTGGCCTGCTCATCTGGGGCTGTGCTGCAGGTCATACAGGCTCTTTCATACAACCCTGTTTTAGGGTGAAAAATTGAGAAGATGACAGTTTCTTGTTTTTTCTCTTTGCAGTTTATTTGAGCTGACTGTCCTCAGCTGGTAGCTCCTGCCAGCAGGGGTTTACTAACTTTTCTGCGGCACTCACTGCACACAGGTACTCTGTTCCTGGGGCTGAGCAGTAGCTCTGCAAGATACAGCTTTCCATAGCAAGGTGTGAGCTTGCTCTTGTCTTCTAACCTCTACAATTGCAGGACCATTAAGCCACAAACAGGATTCAACAGCAGAATTATCGCTCACACCTGCAGCAACTCCAACATGCCACACAGGTTCAGCTTAGCTATCCAGCAGCTTGGTTTGTAGTTCTCCTTTTACCCAGTACGCCTCCCAGTATATCACATCATGCAGTTGCTACTTTTCACACTCTATGTGCCTATCTGTGCCCAGTGCAAAAATATGCCAGACTTGCCCATTTTATTCCTTCATGTTTTGTGTACACCTAAAGTACACAAGTCTGTAGCAGTCCAAATTATTATGATATGCAGATAGTATGTACCCTGATTCCAGATCTAGTTATTTTTAGTTAAAGCAACAAATATAGCAATTTAATTGAAAGCATTCTGTTTGTTAGCTTTGTTAGATCTACCTGCTTACCCAAACCTGTCTGTACCACTGGGATCATCATTATTAATTAAACTAATCTACAGGTTGCAACTAGCATAGTCCCTTCTCAGTCTAAAGCAGTTTTGCCTCTTTGCAGATGTACTATATGTTATTCTAATGCCTTTGTAATCAAGTTATCTGAGACCTTACTGAGCTGTCATGGTAACCCAGCCAAAAATCCCACTGCCTGATTCTCAGCTGGTGATATCCCTCAGTCGCTTGAAGTGGTTTCTTTGATGAAAATGGTCAAGAAATCATAAGACCTTTGATGCTCCTTGCAGTAATGTCAAAGTGGTGACAAATCCTTTCTCCTCTATGGAGAGATACTCTGGGTTCTCCTGTGGTGTTAGTTTTGCTCTCTGTTTGAATGGAGACTTTAACAGTCTTATTTTTTCCATTGGTGGTATAGAATGATATTCTGAATTTTGTAGTGCTACTACCCAATCTGAGAAATCATGTTTAAGTCAAAGGGTTAACTAAAAAAATGGTCTTTTTTTGTAATCTTGGTGTAGGTACTGAAACGATAGAGCTTCAAATTTTATGTGTAGTGGGATCACTGGAACATTGATACAACTTCTGTATTGTTTCTAGGAAATTTTTTAAGAAATTCTAATCTTTGTAAAGTTTGAGAATCATTTAGAGTGGGACAGAAAGTAGGGCAATTTTAACTCCACTGGCTTAAATTTCCTCTAGATCAGGCCTAACAGAGCCTCATATTTATCCCCTTTTGCTGCTGCTGGAGTGTGGTACTCAGAGAAGGACTGAGTGTGATCTCTGTTTACCTCCCTTGGTCAAATTTAGCCTTAATGATGCTTTTTTCATTACAGTGGTTACTGCAGTGTAAAAAGCAATGAGACAAGGAATATATTGCAGTTGGTTACAAAGTCCTTTATGGTGCTGCTACTGAAAGAGATTGTAGGGTATACTTGGAAATTCTTATGTAACCTTGTATTATTTGTGCCTTTGCTGAAGAATTTACTTACTGTGAATTGTTAGATGTCACTCTGATTTCTGTTTCTAATCCTGCCTCCTCGCAGTCCAGATATGACTTAAGGATCAAATATATAACACTTTAAAAAAAATAAAGGAGAGGGTTAATGCTTCATAGTCTTTGAAATGTTTTTAAGCTATTCTTGGCTAGTACAAGGATCTGATTTCTATTTCTGGCTGCTCTTGAATTATTGGTTGCTAATATTGCATCCAAATTGAAATAAGGGGAAAGGAAAGTAAAAATGTTATAAAAATGAAATTATGTGATTTTAATGTCTGCTATTGTGCCGCTTGCCAGGAATAGAATAAAATGCTTTCTACCATTTGATAATTGAGAATCGCTGTGTTCCATTAGTGCAAGGGATATTCTGCTGCTCATGACCTGCGAGATATTAACTTCCCCAGCCTCAAATGATTTTCTGTGGGAAGCTGTGGAAATTTGAGTTCACTGAGTCTTACACTAGTGTAATTTTAATCTTTTAGTTCTTCAAAGACATAAAAGTAATATGATAAAGATTACAAAATTGCATGGTATTCCTCTGTCTCAAAATAATTGCAAGTTAACAGTGATAGAAATTAATGTATTAATGTTATTGAAAGAAAATATTGGTAGGTTTTGTTTTCTTTTCCTTGTACAATCTAAACCTGCTTATTAATTTACTTTAGGGCTATGGCTTGTGTGTACATGAAATATTTCCTAGTTTTGGAGTTTTGATTAAATCAAAACTAAGAATGATGTTCCTACCCAAGAATACTGAGCGTTGGAATCAGCCACTACTTGGTGAGCTCTGCCACCTTACAGATGTTTTGGATGGAGACTAGTCTGTAAAGTGAAATATTCATTTGGAAAGTCAAGGCCATATCAAATCACATATCATGGCCTCAGCTGTGGCACACTGATTTCAAGGCCACATAGAGAAGAGAATATACAAATAACTGGTCTGATCATCTGAATAATTCAAAGCACAAAATGTTATTTGGTAATTCCTACTATGGAGGAAACTCATCTCTTCTAGGATGTAAGTAAAAGCTGTCAAGTCTGATAAATTGTAACCGAACTTGGGTATCTGAGAGAAACCTACAATCTGAGATTAAAGACTCTAATTAATGAGAAAATCCTTAGTTCCTTTTGCAATCACTTGGTTACTCATGGCTGTGACTAGCTCATACTCTGCTGTTGGGCTCAACGAAGGTGTGTTTTGACTGGATTAAATGTATGGTAATGCTGTCCTTTCTCCATTTCTGCCTTTCTCCTACTGTATATTTTCAAACTGTAATTCTCAACTTGATGAAAGATGTGAAATGGCAGAATTATAGTAGACTGAAGACTAGCAGGAAATAAAATTATCAGTGAAGAGATAATGAAAGGAGAGAATTTTAACTATGGAACGCACCTCATCCTGCAGCTGTAGTGAATATTGCAGCTTCTTTGACAATGGGCTGGAGTGATGCATAGCAACTGAGATCATTAGAGTAGTACTGTTGAAATCATTGAAGTTCTTTAAGTTTGGTGGAGAACAGAATTTGGCCACTTACGCTCCATTTTTAGCATATTACTCATATAAAACCCCCAAGACTGGTTTAATTTTCAGAACAGATGTCCTTAATGTTTATTTGAGCAATCCAAGTGTTCTGGAACTTCTGCTTGTCATACAGGGTATTTCTTGAAGCTCTATTTGCAAAACTCTTGGATAGGGAAGAAGGTATTAGTTTTTGCAATGTAAGTGGGAATTTAAGACTGCATAACTAACCTATATTTTGAACTGGGAACCGTGGAAAAGGTGATAGGAAGTTATCTAGCTTATCTCTTTATTAATTCAGGAAGGCTTAGCAAGGCAGATTCTGAAAGGCACACCTTTGACTTTTGAGTTTAATGGGATTCTTCTTGTCTGCTGTGCTCAGTTATTTGTACTTTCTCCCTAATCCTTACCTGACCATTTGGTAACTCTTTGGAACAAGCTGTTAAAATTTCTGAATACTGAACTCAAGAATGCTTTGCAATAGAAAATACTTTGGGAGGGGTTGTTTTTCCTAACGTCACTCATCTCTCTTATACTTCTCTGTCTCTGAAAATCTGATTACAAATGAATTATCGTGCTGTAATTCCAGCCTACAATATGTTGACACCGTTTTTGGTACCGCCAACTACTCTGTCAGAATTAATAAACTGTACAAGTGGTTTTATAGAGATAATTTCTGAATGTCATGTACCACAGCTTTCCACAGGTTCTTCCAGTTGCAGTGCAGCCCTATGACTGGGAGATTGAGAGATGTATTCAAATATGTTGCTCTTTTACCGACGTAATTTCACATTATGTTTCAAGTGGCTGTGTACTCAAGAAAAATCCCAATGTAATCTAATTCTGCATATTTTTTGTAGTAAACAGCATTTATAGAAGTATTACTTTTAATTTTCTTTAGATCTGAACAGATTTTCGATTATCTGTATATTATGCATTCAGCTGTTGTACTAACTGTTGTATTCTGAGCAGTGAAAACTGAACAATTTACTTTTATTTCCAATTTAACGTTATACTGCTCTAGTAACTTCAGGTGTAGGCAGATGTCCCTAGCAGTATTTATTTATTTATCTTCAAACATGACGCCAAGTGCAGTGTCAACAGTTGTGAATTTAGTTTTGCCAGCAATGTTATTTTGAAGAAGATGGGTTGTCCTTATCCCTGAATGCAAGAGGGATCTTTAGCATCCATGTGCTCGGCAGCCAGGGATAGGCAGAAGGGATTTAGTTTTATCCTCTTATCAAGGCTATAAATAGCTTTATAATTAAAATATATAGCCTTTGCAAGTTGAAGTTCTGAAGTAATTTCAGTGCTGAATAGTATTAATGCCTTATTATTAGACACATGGTCTGCTAATTATGTTTGATTTAGGCTTTGGTTGGAGTCTCCTGTAAGGGAGGGCCATGAATTTTGGCCTTGGTTTCATGGAGGTTGTGGATTAATAGAGGCATTAGCACTGCTGTGCAGCAACACCCATTCCTGTTGTTGGTGTAATTCAGGATCTTATCCATTGCCTGCAGAAGCAGCTTGTAAAGATGGGGTGTCGTGCAGGGAATAGTAAGTGCCCTCACTTTTCACTCAGCATCTCTGAGTGGATTTTTCCAAAGGAGAATGACAAGAACTGGGGAAAGAGCAAAGTTGCTTGGGCACTGTGGGACAGGAGGGCTCACAGGTTGAGCCAAGAGTATAGACAACCCTGAGCCTAATCCAGATTTTAGCTCCTGGAGCTGTTGAAGTTCTCTTAAGAATATGTGTGCACTTGTCAAGATGTAAATATGTTTTCTAAGCTACAGTGACTACATTGTTCTCTCATCCAGCCTTACTTTGCAATATCTTGTGAATTCTTATGTAAATCATTCCGGATAGTGGGAGAAATAAAAGCAGGAAGACATTCAGTGATACCGGAGATGCTTAAATATATAGGGGCAGCCAGATTAGTGAAGAGTCACTCTGGCTTGGGCAACCTGTGCTTTCTTGGAGCAGTCTGGACTTTGGTCCTGGATGTGCTGCCCGGCTGCTCTGCAGAGAGCCTGGGCAGCAGCTCTGCCTCTGACATTGCTTGAACTTATTCCACAGGGTTTGCACACTGGCTGAGAACAGCACCATTGCAACCTGCTTCAGCCTGCCTCCATCACACTCCCATTTGGCTTTTAACACTACAGTCAGGGAGCCTGGGGGTCAATGAAAAAAAAAAAGTTGAAAGTATTAAGGAGTTAACATGCAAACCTGGGTGGATGTGCTGGCCTGAAGCAGAGCTCTGTGCTGCTGCAGCAGCGCGGTTTCCCAGTGCGCCAGCCAGCCTGTTTAAAGATGGTATCTCTGTGCTGCACTGCGTCCTGCAGCATCAACACACCCACTGTCTCCTGCTGTTTGAGTCCTCCTGTGCTCAGGGAAACAGGACTTTTATAAACATAAACACACTTGTGTCAGAGGAATTTGTGGATCTCTAATCAATTGCTTCTCTTTCTGAAGGCAGCCCTCAAGCCATGGACTCTAACAGTGTATGCAGAAAAAGTAGCAGTACCGTATAATCACATATTTACACAGAGATTAGCAAGTCACTTTGGCTTGGTTTTTACTTCTATTTTATGCTTTTTCTTCTATGCTGCCTTTATCAAGATGAGCGCTCTGTGGTATAACCTTAAGCTTGTTTCTAAGAAGTGATCAAAAAATATGGAAGACTGAGAGAAAACTGAAGGGCAATGTGTCTGTGACAACTGAGGTAGAAAACCTGTAAGAAGATGGTACTAAAGTTTCTGTTAGCCAGTGGGAATTTTGCTGATTCACATCTGCCACAAATCTCCTAATGAAGCAGAAGAGCCAGGGAGACAGATCGCGTGTTTAGGCTGTGAGGAGGGAGCTCGGCTTCCTCAACACAACCTGCTTCTGGACAGAGCTGACACTTGGTGTATTTCTTAACAGGGCCTTTTCAGGTGTATCGAGCTGAGGCATCCTGAAATCAGTATACATACAAGAGCAGGCTACTGTGGAAAATATTACCAAGATCTAAAACACCTTTGCAGTAGTAATAGAAACATGGGATGGGGCATTGCTCTGCCTGCATCCATAGGAAGACAAACAATTATCTGAATTTAAGTCCAGGGAAATTGCAGGCTTTGGCAGATGTTCATTGGCAAACCTGTGTGTGGTAGATTAAAACATTGCTGTCCCCTGTATGTCCCTGCTGTTGGAGACCTGCACTCCTGCTACAGGGTGCTGCCAAGAGATTATGGGCAGGTATATGACATGCATCAGTTTTCCATCCTGAGCTTTAGTGCAAACCCACCTTTACCAGCTGATGATTGTAAGGCCATCAGTAATTCAGCTGTGTCTGAGGCAGAATAAACAGCCAGGGCAGCAATGTCCTCAGCAGCTGGAGTCAGCCATGCTGTCTGTCAGGCTAAGTATTCAAAATAATTAACAATAGGTAGGTTCTGCATGAACATATGCAAAACCTGTCTGCATGCTTATGTGCCTCCTCTTCTTATGAAGTGTCTGAACAGTGACAGCCTTTTGAACAGGCCTCTGTGTGATTGCCTGTGCCTTACACATGTGCTGTAAGCTGTGACTACAGTGATGCAGTCTCAGACAAACGCCTAAGTTAAGTTGGGGTAACAGACCTCTGCTTTTTATTTAAAACATTGTAACTATCAACCTGAGAGACTCACAGACCTATTCAGACTGGAAGGGACCCCAGGAGTTCATTTAGATATTCCTAGTTTTTCCAAATAAAATGTATTAGCTTAAACCTTATGCTGAGGTTTTAAGTGAAGCTACATTGCTTTATAACTGTAAGTCAAATATGGGAAATTGAAACATAAAAAAAGAAATTTAGGGGAATGGTGAGTAGGTTGAAGAGAAGGTGTGTAGACAGCCATTGATTAGTCTAGTCCATGCTATGGTGTGCTCAAAGGACATGGTCAGAACAGCCACAAGTAGGATAGTCAATTTGAAGAAAGAAAGCTGAGATTTCTAATGCCACATCTGGCACCATGGCTGAAACTTGAAGAATAAAGTGATTCTAACACTGGAAGCATTCAAAGTGCAGTTTACTCAGCAGCAGTGCAGATCCTATGGGCAACAGTAAAAAAAATGAATGAGATTATCTTCACATTGTTTAGAAAAGGAAACTGTCTTGCCTTGTGGTTCACATAGTTTGGACCACATGTGGCCCATGGATGGGAATTGATGTGACTTCTGCTATCACGTTTGGGTGGTTGCTACTATAGATCTTTGCACAATTTCTGATAAGGAGATTTATAATTTTTAGTTTATATATAAATTATAATAAGCAGACTTACAAGTTCATGCTGTTTATTTCAGATTATCCTGTCTGATATTTCTGCTACCATCATGTCAAGCACGATGAACAAACACATATCGTGTTTTCATCTAGAAATGCTGCAATTTGTTATTCAGTGTGTCTCATTTATCCACTTCTGCTGACAGCTTTAATGAACTTTAGGTCTTAGAAGTTTTATTTTCCCCATGGTCACTCGTGACATCATTATTGAATGGCCAATGAAGTCAGGCAACCAAGCACTTCAATAGAAAATCTAACACCATTTAATTTTCCATAACAAGAAAGGAAGGATGTTATGTATTAAATAGAAGGTCTAATAATGAAGATATTATGAGTCACAAGTAACTCATTAGTATACTGTTTTCCCTTTACTTTTTGATGTTGTAATTCCACATCACTCCTTGCTCCTCCCCTCTGATTCAATCTGCCCCTACGGAAAGCTCCTCTCTAAGTTATATATTTGGAAAAGTATGACAATTTCAATTCTTCCTACCAGAAAGGTGCCTTCTTCTTGGGCTTGAGTCATTGTGGCTGTGACTCACATGGCTTACTTTCATGAAGATGAGTCACTTCAAGTTTTCTGGCATTAAGATTGTCCTACTGTCTATCAGTGTGTTATCTGCTATACACTGGGAAATGTTCTGAGCCACAGAGTTTTAAGTAGACAATAAAGAGGGGTAACAAAAAAGAGGGAAAATCTTCAAGTAAGTGATAGTTTGATTTATCTTCTTCCCCCTTCCCCTCTCCTCCAAGAAGATGATGGCGATAAAGTATAGATTATTCTGGTGACGTTAACTGATGTTATTCCTTTGACTGCCAATTTCCATGGGCAACAGTTCAGGGGACTGTTAAAGAGAAACGTTTTGCTGGTTAACTGCAAGAAAGAGAGAGAAAAGTCTTTTAAGAGGCTAAAATAGCTGATGTCTGAAAATAAGAAGCCTTTCTCCCCTCTGACAGCTGTAGCAAAAGCCAAAGATACTGGATACTGATTGTGTAAACTGCAAGAGTAAATATTCACCTCTTTTGTGAGCTGTTACTTCTTTTCTTCAAAGGACCTAAAGAAGAGTGATAACAGCAAAAATGGTTTTGCTTCGATCATATAAACATAGGCACTCTAAGAAGGCTCCCCAGAGACTGGGAAAGTTGTCTCTGTGAATCTTCCTCGTGTGGTGTTTTCTCTCCTTTGTCCTTTTCTTCAAAGTAGGGAAATGGCACCTAGACATAAAAGCAACAGGGGAGGAATAGTGTGTGTATGTCTCATTGGGTTTGTCCAAGAGGAAAAGTGCTGAAGGCAAACTCAACTATACCTGGGGAATCTTGGACGGCTGAGCTCTACTTGAGTGCTGGAAGTTGGGAGCTCAGAAGATGCAGCAGAAAGCACCCTTGGTTAGGGGGCACATTGAAATTCGCTTCCCCACTCTGCTGCTGACTCTGTACAACTTCTGGCAAGTCACCCAAGGCAGCAAAGAGGTTTATTTTCATGCTGCTTTGGCCCTTTGCTTCATTATGGGCAATATTTATTATATTTTCCCATGGAATCTTGCCGTGCTTTACTCTTTTAATTTAAAACACAACTTAAGAAAGAGCTCCTGCTAGTATCCTCATACTGCAATAGTTTGGTAATTAAAGCTCTCAGCCAGGAAAAAGGAGACCAGATCCCAATATTATGCTTTCTGAGTGAATATAAAACCACTCGGATCAGAGGGGTAACATGTCACCAGGCTAATGCTATTCTTAGGTGGGACACTAACCTTTCTTTTTGTCGACTTGTGTAACCAAGAATTCAAAATGAATCAGATGGGAGAAAAGGGTGGTGGACAGCTCTGCTCTGTAGCCAAATGGTCAGGGACCTCACTAGATGTGGAGGAGACTTGCATTTTTCCTGCTACATATGTGATTTTTTGATCTTGTACAGTAGATCTTTAATTCTGTTTAATAATGCCTCAGCTACATGACTGAAGAGTGCTTCTCACTTCCTCGTGCCCTTCATCTCCTTTCACAAACACAGTCTGGTGATTAATGCTGTTTCTTGGGATTTACATGGTAAGGGTTTGAACCTTGTTCAGACAAGTCATATAAATATATGACTTTCCATGTCCTGTGCAACTGCTCCAATCCAGATGCAGTTACAGAAATGGGGAAAGAGGACAGGATGTTCAGCTAGGCAACTGCAGCAGCTGCATTGTGCGGGGACCCTGCTTCTGTTGGTATCCACGTGCCTGCTGGGTACAGGGGCAGTAAGGTCAGGAGTACTTAGCTTCTGCACCTTCTTCAGGTGTCAGCATCTGTTCAGAGAGTGTGAAAGCCTGGTGAGCTCTTGTTAAGGGACACTGTTAAGAGGCTGAGGGCCTTCAGTACTCTAGAACCCAAGGTCTGACTTTTTTTGTGGTGTCTGGATGGTGTGTCATTAAGGCTAGTAATGGAAGAAGTGTTAAGACTGAAGTCCACCAGCCATTTTTGGATGTGCTTCTGAGTGGACTGACGTAATAGATACTCAGAGCTGAAGGCTAGTATTACCTTCTTGGAAGGTTTTGTCACTGACACTGAAGAGCTTTTAGACTTAACCAAGACACTTAGACTTTCCTGCGGTATTATCTTTTCTTTAGAGCCATGTTTTCAGAAGATAGCAACAGTGGAATAAAGATATTTGCTTGGGAATATTTGTTCAAAAAATAGAGAAACATTTAAAGTTATTTTAAAATCACATAGTTTTGATTATGTAACTGAGTTTGCATAGTTCTTTCTACTATATTCTTGTTTTGGCACAGTCATGTTTTGGAAGGGGCTTCACAACTTTATGGAAGGTAATTCGAAGGAATTCAGTTTATTCTGAATTAAAGTTTGTTATTTGTTGCAACATGCATTTTTGTAGTTATTAGACTTGTTTAACATCCAACACCTCCAAACACATGCTGAATTTGAGTTAAACCAGGTGATGGTGTCCCTTTAAATTTGCTATTGCAGTGCTTTCATCAAGCTAACTAGCACAATAGTCGGTGCCATGAAGAAGCTTAAAACATGCATATTTTATGAATATTTCAGAGAACTGCCACACAAAAGGAGAAGTAGGCTATGTCTACAGCACTATCACTTCACCTATTGTAACCTTCTCAAGGGGTTTTTTTTAGATAAAAGGAAAACTGCAGTCTGATCACTGCAGAGCAGGGTCAGAGATCATAGGAAGGGGGAGGGAAAAAACGACTCATGGTGTCTAAGGACACTTAGTTCATGTCACCTTGGTGCATGCCATCTGATCATCACACTGTTCAGAGCTTTATTCAAAGGTTATTGTTGGAGTCATTCGGAACATATTAACTCTCGACACTTGTTTCTGTGATTTTTTTAATCTACAGTGTGTGAAATGTTGGCTGGGTGTTTCCTGGTTTTTGTTAACTCTGAAGGCTTGTGAGAGCTGGGAATTACACAGGATTCATAAGATATATATAGCATCCATTACTCAGTTTCTATCAACCCTTGTGAAAACAGCTTTTCCCTTTAATGAGAAGGAAGAGAAATGCTTGCTAGAATGAAATGCAGTAGTTGCCTGTTTAAAAATAAACCAGCATAGTCTGCATCCTTTTAGTGTTTTGACTCCTGGAATATTTACAGGTTAATTCAACTATAAAACACCATTGGGAATAGTGGTTTAGATATAGCTTTATGCAAGTAAAACTGACTGTGCAACACACCTTGTATTTGTTAGGCCATGCAGAAATATGTGGAGCAGTATTATTGCATATAAATGTGTAGGAAGAATTGCAGCAGTTACTATCCATGGACAACAATGGCACCCAGGGACAGGGGTGACCTCCACACAAGATGTAGGTGTGTGTGGGGTGCCTTGGGATTATGTGGGTGTGCAGTTCCTGCAGAGCTTGTTCCTGCTGCCAGGGCTGAGTGGTGTCAGGATTAGTGCCTCTTGCTGTACGGCTGAGAGGGAGAACAAACACCCCGTGAGTGTGTAAGGCATGGTGCTCAGCACACAGGATGCATCTAACCTGTGAATAGCTGCAGGCTGCTGAGTACCCTTGACTCGAGCATTTATTTCAGATTTCTCATGAGCCTTTGGAGGACTATTTACACGGAAGTTTTAGAGGCACTGTTAAAGCAGCTCTCTGGAATTATTTTCCATTATTTACTCATGGGCTTTGTTTGTATGCCATCCTTTCTTGTTCTTGCTCCTGTCTGGCTAACCACTGAAGCTGCTGATCATACCACATCTGACTATCAGACTGCTTCAGCTGTCATCCCTCACAGCAGAAAAAAAAATGTGGGTCCAATGGCATCTGCTGGGCAGTTGTTTCTTTCTTCTGATCTCTGCTGCTTTGCTTCTCTTGATTTTGGTTCAACTAAAATCCTCTTGGGAAACTCTTGTTTTCCCCCATCTTGATAGGATAGCTGTTGGGAGGACTCGGAATAACTGCCCTGAGCTGCACACCTTCCTCGCAGCAGCTGTTGAGATGGGGCATGAGCTATCCCTGGGCTCGGACTGCACAATTACAGACAGTATCTTGTGATTCTTTTCTATGTCTCAGTGTTTGCTTGGCCCTCCTAAGTTCTTGATTCTGGTGTCAGATAAAGCAGTCCTGTAAGGGTCACAGAAAGATGAATTTCAGGAGCAGAGTGGAGGTAGAAGACATGATCAGACAAGTCATCCTAGAAAGTCTATTGTTATATGTGAAAAAGTAAATGGAAAGAAGGACAGATGATTTAGTTGGAAATGGCACTAAGATAGAGCTGAATGTGATTTGTAAAATGGAAGAGTCATGTTATTCAGAGCAAGTAGATGCGTAATATTTACAGTACTTGTCTTGAGAAAATGATAGGGAAAGAAGCCGGTGCTGGGCATTCAGAATGCAGCTAATGACATGGCTGTGAAATGACAATTGAGGGAGTCTGCAATGGAGAGGTACGTGTGTCTCTCCAAGGCCGGAGTGTCCCCAGAAGTGTCACAGGATGGTGATCAAGAACAGTCCTCACCTGCTGGTGTGGTGTGTGCATCTTGGTGAGCTTTGTGAGAAAAGTCAGAAAATGAAGTGAGGCACAAGAGGGGGGTCAGGCTGCAGTTTGCTCTCCTCAGCTTTGCCAGGTGCAACCTCTCTGATTGATGTCCCCTATAGGAAGGAACTGTGACCAACAAGTGGGCTCCTGGGAGCCATGGTACAGGGTAGGACTGGGGCTGAAAAGATGTCGTGAATTGTTGTTCCTTCCCACTGGTCGGAAGCTGCAGCAGAACTGGTCGGAGTCTGGAGCAGACAGTTCATGATTTATACTCTAGTCGTTTGAAATACAACCTGTTAGGTTTATATTGTATGTGAGACAGACTTACTTTGTCTTCTGCAAGTGAAGCATGAGCAAAGATTCTAAGTATGGGAAGATGATTTTCATCAGTTTAGAAGTGGAGGCATAGAGACCAATGATTTCTCGTCTTCCATGGTCCTCTCCTAACACTGTCCAGAAGTCCAGAGCACAGGGTAGAGCTGGGTCTCTCACTACAGCCTCTGCTTCCCTGAATTACTGTGGATAAAGGTAATTTCATTGTTCTATGGAGAGAAAGTCTTGTTTCTTTTTGCTAGAGCAAGCAAGCCTCAGGATGACTTAGTTACTAGGAAGCAATGTCATTGCTCAGTTTCACTGAACACTTGCGTATTTGTACCAGTGAAACGCAAAAAATTCTTTTTTAATCTTGTTATTTATCCCTGTTATTGGAGTTGTAAACACTGACCTTCTTTCAGGCTAGTCTTTGCTGCCACAAACTGCTCAAATGGCAGGAGACGAAGCCCAGCATCGCTGTGATGCATTGAATAGATAATACCATATTTCATTTTTATGTTGAATAACAGGATGGGTAACAGCTTTTAATGGGAATGAATAGCTGGTAATGGCAGAAATGATCCTGGGGCAGATTGAAATTATTCTCATATGGTCTGGAGAAGATTTGTGGTAATATATGAATATGCAGTTAATCTTGCGAGGGAAGAAAAAAAGAAAAATGAAAGAAGGAAACTACCAGTACTTGAGTAACCTTAGCCTAGCAGTGTAAAGGAGTGATAAAACAGGAAAGGAGTAAGCAGCAAACAGCAAAGGTGCCGTACAACCAAATTATCTACTAAAGCAAAAAGAAAACATAATTAGAACGCTATGAAGCATTTTTTTTCCCTAAATCTCTGTAATGTCTTTGTGTTGATATTTATTTAAAGCTCGGTTCAAACACTGTAATAAGATGAGGAATTCTTCCACTGACTTTGTATTTGACTTAAGTTCTTTATTGTACAATTTTGGTATTTTTGTTTTGTTCTTTTATTTCTTGTATACTAGTTAGAACTGAAAAAAATGAAAAACATACAAGTTGGTTTTAGAAATTGACTTTGTAGATATGTTTATTTCAGAGACAGTTACATAATCTTAGCTCTTTTCCAAAATCTAATATTCCAAATTCAACCCATCTCTTTTGGTTTTCTTGGAACATATTTGTCTCATATGTTCTGTACCCTTATTTATCTTACAAATATCTAGCTTTTAGGCATTTGCCATTTGTTTTTCATTGTTTGCACTATTATATTTGTTGATAAACTGCTTGGCTGTTTATATGTGTGAATTTGAGTAATGGAAGATTCATTGAAACTTTTAATCATTCCAGAGTATTATGTGAAAAATATGATGAAAAGATATCAGAATGTACATTTAATTGTTTATAACTGTTCTTATGAATGATGAAGATAATGTGTGTTTGGAATGATAGCTATTTGTATTGGTAGATAGTTAAAGCATGATTTCTTATTTATGAAAGCAATACAAGGATCCTAATATAAGCACTTCATTAGTTTCTAGATAAGAGTGTTTTGGAATTGAACAAGTGCAAATGAAGAATGTATATAAAATTTAAATCCTTTTAAGGATAATCACTATGAGTGGATTATCAGCATTGTGTACTTTCAGTCCACAGCCACTGAGAAATAAATCAAAACTCATGTCAAAAACATGACCAAAAAAATCCCACCTTAATTTAGCTGAAAGTGTAAATACATATCTGCTAATTAAAAATCTTATTAGTTCCCAATACACCAAAAATCAAATCTTAAATTCAAACAGAAGCCTAAGCACAAATGCAAATGCATACCAATATCTTTACTGGAAGAAGTAGCAGCACATAAATAGAAGACATTTTATTCTGTCAGTAAGGATAATGGTAAAACCCAATAGTGTTGAACTTGATTTTATTTTTTTAAATTAAAAAATTACCTTGGTGAATTGACACTTCAATTGTTGCATTTTCTTGCTATTTATATGTTTCTGTCCTGACACTGAAAGTCTTCCTTAGTGAAGGCATCTGGTAATTATTAGAACTCTGGAGACTTACTAAGAGGAAAAAGAAAATAGATGTTGCCTGTGTCCTAGACTGACTCCTATTTCTCCTAGAAATCTTTTCACACCATTGTTACAGTGCATTGGGAACAGCAAAGACATGTTTCTCTTATGTGGAGAAAAGAATAGAGGTTTCTTGCTGTGTGCTTGCTTTTAAGCATAGCAATTCAGAATGTCTTGAATTGAATCCATTGGAAAAATAAGACTAGAAAGTACTTTTTTTTTTTTTTTTTTAAGAATTTCTCTGTAGTCCATTCTCATATCCATAAAGTTGCATCTCTGGCCTTGGTAAGATTAAGGGCAGTCTGATCAACAATGTCTGTCTTGACAAAGTGCAGCAGTCCCCCAGATGTGAGGAAATTTCCAGTGATTCTCTAATTTAAATGCTGCAGGTCAAGGCTACCCAGCTTGCTGTCAAGGCTAAAAGGTGGCAGATGATGGATCAAATGCTGCTGTGTTTTTTCTCTGGGAGTAGGTCAGTGGTGCTTGCCCAACAGTTTAGGTGGCTTTTTATTATCTTTGGACATTTGGATTTTAGAACAGATTCTATTAGGCTGCAGACAAGTGACTTCTCTGGTTGAGGAAGGTTCATGAAGAAACAATTATGGCAATTATTAATGTTTTTTTCAGGAGGGAAGGATAGAATATATGATGGTGGGCACTGGATAAATTTTACTCAGGAAGCTGGTTTTTGATGATGATAATCAAGTTAATTAATGATTGATAAGCCATTAGGATCGTATAGAGATTTTTGCTTAGTTGTTGCTTTGAACAGGAACTGGTTGGAAATGGTATAATCCCCTTGCTCAGCAAGCATGAAGTTTTGGGCAGTTCTCTCTCTTTTCAAGACACCATCAATCAGTAGGAGCCTGTTTTCTTCCTTCTGCTCTTGGGTAGTGTCATGGTTTAACCCCAGGCAGCTGCTTGCTCACTCTTCCACCAGCAGGATTGGGAAGAGAATCAGGAGGGTAAGAGTTAGAAAACTTTTGAGTTAAGCTAAAGACAGTTTCATAGGGAAAACAAAAGCCACACACACAAAGAAAGCAAAACAAAGAACTGATTCACTGCTTCCCATGTACAGGCAGGTGTTCAGCCTCTCCAGGAGAGCAGGGCCCCATCACACGTAATGGTGACTTGAGAAGAAAAACGCCATCACTCCAAATGTCCCTCCTTTCCTCCTTCCTCTCCCCATATACTGAGTGTGATCCAATATGGTCTGGAATATCCCTTGGGTCAGTTTGGGTCACCTGTCCTGGCTGTGTCTCCTCCCAACCTCTCATGTACCCCCAGCCCCGCCAGTGTGATGGTATGAGAGGAAGAGAAGGCCTTGGCTCTGTGTGAGCACTGCTCAGCAATAACAAAAACATCTCTCTATTGTCAACCCTGTGTTCAGCACAAATCCAAACCAGCCCTGTACTAGCCACTGCAAAGAAAATTGCCTCTATACCAGCCAAAACCAGGAGAGGTAATTGCAGACACTGGTAGCTTGCTAATGTAATGACTTTTATCTGTTATACTTGTCTCAAATAGTGGTGCTGAACACAAGAGATGTGCTCTTGATTAGCTATAGTGAGATTAACCAACTGCAGCTGTGGCAGTGTTCATACAAATGTGGAAGCTATGGTGGAGATAAACAATTCTAAGAAAAAGAATATTTTTTTCTGATGATTTCTGGTTTTAATTGCTAAACAGTGAAATATATTGGAAACTCGTGTTTCTACAGTCACCTCTCTATCCAGGTCACACAGTTGAAGTTGTCATTGCAGAAATGTACAAGCTCAACAGTAGAAAAGTGCTGAAACTGGTGTTCCCCGTTCCTGGGATAAAGAGAGTCAGATCTTGACAAATTTGTGGGCACACTTCAGTACTTCCAAGTCTACTTGGAAGTCTTTTAGAGCCCAGCCATCCAGGTTAAGTTGGGATAGTCTTGGAGCTCAGTGGGTAATGAGCACAGAACGTAGCCTCTGGAAGTGACAGGACTAGGGGGAAACTGTGTAACTGTTGGATGTATTTCTATTGTAATTTTAGCCGGGTTCCCATTGAAAAGATGCATTCACAACTGTGTTGTCTGACTGTCAAGTCGTCTCACACAGACAATTTTGAGTCATTTGCCAATATGACAGTGAAGTTACAAGTATGTTATGGTCCTGCATGCTTTGTGAAGAGAGGAGTGGAGAAGAGGAAAACTCTCCATGAGGTAAAAGACATGGAGTGACTTTATCTGACAAGTTGCACTAGTGCAGGAGATGTTGTCAGTGCCCTAGCCATGTGAGATGATTTAAGCAGAGTTCACAGTGAAAGATGAGGTACATCTGCTAAGAAACCAGACTTCCTTCATTGTACTGCCTATAGAATTTTTTTTAAGACGACAACAATGGCATCCAAGGTAGCAAGAGAGATGTTAAATCCTATTGTCACCCATGCTTTTTTGTATAGTCTAAGGTCTAAAAGCAAGGGCTTTATAGTCTGTCAATACTATAAAGCATTGCACAACTTGGGCAGGCATTTTTAAGAAAAGTGATTTCTATCAAAATTTAAGGGATAAAGCTTTGCAGCAACCCATGAGCTTTCTGAATTCTTGCCTACTAACCAAAAGGGTATCTCTGCAGATTGCTTTGATGGGGCTGTGTTCCTCTGTGGCCTTTTGATGATTTGCTATTCCTGTAGGACACAAATGGGTAGTTAAGTGTTACACAAAGCAGCATTTCACTTGTCAACTGCACCCCTTCTGTCGATGCTTCCCACTAGGGAGCCATTGAGTTAAGTGGTGCATAGTCAGCTGGATGTATTTTTCTTCTCTCCCATGCAATGACTTCACCTCATTACCTCCCAGGTGAAACTGGATCTGTCTGCATCAGCAACCTGCTTCTGATTTCAAAGAATGAATTAGAATTTATAACTATTGAGTATGGAAGACAGGGACATTGGAGCACTAGCCTATTTTAAATCTATTAGACCTACTTTCTGTTGCAGTCACAGCTTCTGGAAATGTTGGGCTTTCTTGGTCAGTTTTGTTTTTGAATACTGCAGTAGAAAATTGAGAAACATAGGGAAGCAAAGGAGGGCAACAGTACAGAAGAAAACTTAAACTCTTTCTTGTGACTGCTGAGAAAAGGCACAGTAATCCTACATGTAATGTTCAAATAATACTTGCAGCTCTTCATTTATCAGTTCAAAAAGTATATAGCTAAATACTGAAGTATGCAGAACATAAAAATCCATTAGTAAAAGAAGGGGAAATCATACTGATTTGTTTGTTTCTCTGCTCTAGCAGCTTAGATAACACAGGATGAACACTTTTGTCTTTGTAAGATATGTTTGAAAATTCATCAAAACTATTATTCTAAAGCAGTTATTTAAAAATATGTAAATCCTTTCATTCCTATGGAGAAGAGCAGTGACAAATAATTACAAGTGTAAGCTAGGATCAAGTATATTTGCAATTAAAAGCCTGTGCTCTCCCAGCATGTCTGCAGCTCCAGAGTGCCTGAATCCAGGCTGCCCAGTGAGAGGTTCTTTGGCATTCATCTCCTAGTAGGCTAATCCTACAGTGACAGCTCTTAAGAAGAAATCTTTTTTATTCATTCTCCCTCAGCATAGCCTATTTAATGCAAAGGCAAAACTAAAACAAAAAAAATCACTTGCTCAGCTTGTTACATTACTCTAAAACCCAGTGTAGAAACCGAGGAAGTTGGATCATAGGGAGCAATTTCACATATATTTAAGGCAGCTGCAGGCAAAGAATGAGTTGAGTGAAAAAACGTCCTCAAATTCTGTCCCCAGGTGTAATTTCATACTTCTGCATGTCGTGCTATTTGCAGTGCTGTTTCTTAAAGACCCTGGGTAGGAGAAGAACTTCCCACCAAGCCCTTGGGAGTGCTTGATGTGATGATGCCCTAGCAGGCTGCCTGCCTTGTTTCTAATCCTCTTGGAGGTTACCAACTCTCTATTAGCTTGGATGGACAAAAAGTACCGTAAATGTGGTAATACAGATCTCTTGAGAGGAAGTGCCTGGGGAAGTGGACAGAAGTTGTACAAGGTTGTAGGGAGCTGATTCATCCTACCTGAGGATGCCTGACTTCTCCAGGCGATGTAAAGGGGCTTCTGAGTTGGTGTCCTTTTTAGATTGAGTAGATTCTCTGAAAAATAGTTCACATAAACCTCTGCTTGATGACTTCTCAATTCTTAAGCATTTCATGTGTCCTGTGTTATGGGGAACAACAGTGTGATTGCGTTTGTTCTTTATTCATTAATCATATCAAACTGATCTAGCAGAAGAATTGAAATGAAGGGAAAAGTCAGAAGCAGAAAAAGATTGTGAAGGAAATTAAAAAAGGGAAAAAAAAAAAAGATCAGCAGATGACTGTAAAGATGCCTCTTCCTGAAAGGTGAGGACTCTAGAAGGCAGACAGGACAGGAAGGAGCACTGAGTGTAAAAGCCCAGGAAGGGCATATCCCAGAGCTCAGAAATTCTGACACCCAACTACTCCTGCTGTCATGCTGCCTTGTCCTTGCCTGCTTCTCCAGGCTGTGAGCTCCTTGGGCAGGGATCATGTGTCTCTGCCATTCACTGCTCTTGTGAGTGCTATAAAATATTTCAGTGCTCTGGTGTAACATGTGAAAACTGAGAGGGCACCTTGAGCAGAAGGGAAGTGTGATAAAAAATGCAACGGGGTGTTTTGGTGTGAGGAAATGAAAAGTACATTTTACACTTCAACTATACCCTACTAGTGTTGCTTAATGAATTACTTACAGTGCTGCTATGAGACACAGAAGCACCAAGGAGGTGTGAATGGATTAGTAGCCTGGTAGCTAAAGGGTGCATCTGAGAGGTGATATGCTTTTTCTAAAGCACATTCAGAGACTTGAACTAAAATGCCCAGAGATCAGTATCTTGCACTGTTCTGTTGAATCTGAGACAAACTACTTCCAGAACAATTCTGAGTGCTAGAGCAGTCTCTGTGGATGGGAGATGCAAGTTTGTGTCCTTAAACACAAGGGGAGGACCTGGACCTGTGATGTCTACTGTCCCATGGTTAGGTGCAGGTTCTCCTGTTTTTTCAGTGCCCGGTGGGAGACAACCAGTTCTGCAGCCATTACTGAGCCCATGTTTTAGTCATACAAAATTTAAGCTCTCTCTCTCCTCATCAGTATTTTTTCACTAAAGTGGATTCAGACAGTTAAATAATTTAAATATGACCCAGACAGTTCTTATTTTGCAAATAATAGTTGGAAAGCATTTGCTCAGTCCTGACCCATGGTAGTGTTAGTACTTTCCTTCAGCCTGTATCTTATCACTGTAAGTTAGCAAAATAGGAACAACCCCAATTTTTTCAATGGAGGCACTAGTTCTGCTCTGCTCAGTTGGTATAATCAAATATTTGTGGTATACCCATTACATGGCATAGGTTTGTTGGGGGGAACAGCGGTGTTGAAGCTGCATCACTGACATCAGCACTCACAGACAGATCTGGTGCACATCCATGGGATAGGGCATAAAGCAGCTGAGCATGACAGGGGGTGTGGGAGGCGTCCTCAGTTTGATCTGCTGGTTAACAGGACTGCAAGAAATGCATGTGGATAGCTGGAGATAATCCTTTTCTCTTGGAGAAAGGTGGCCATGGTCCATGTGCAGTCGGCAGGAACCCCAGGCTGGCAGCAGGAGTGTAAGGGCAGAGCCCTGAAACCTCTGTCAGGCAGGAGGAGAGAGGAAGCACAGGGGAGGTCAGGAACATCTATGGTGTTGGCTTCCCATATACAAGCTTAACTCCTCTTTGAATCTGACTGTTTTTGTCTTGTTCTTTTTGAAACAAGTAATACTCCTGTCTCCCGGGCATGCTTTTTAGCCAAAATTGTCTGGTTAAAGTGGGGGGACAGTGGGCCATAGTCTTTGCCACTGAGTGGGACTGATGCTTTCAGACTACTTACTACCTCCTTGTGATCCACATTAAATAGGGCAGAAAGTAACATTGTGCTGTGCTATGTATTTTTTGGCAGAAAAACTGCGATTTGCTAATGGCCTTTCCCCAGTTAAATGCTGTACAACTACATTCTTGTAATTAATATTTAATCAGACACTAATAGTACTTTATGCAGAATTCAAATGTGCTGGTGAGACCTTGCTGCATCTCAGAGCTTCAGGCTGTTGTGCTGCTTAAAGAACAGTTGTATCTATATTTTAAAGTGATACATCAACAGATAGCTCTGCTTACATCTCTGCAGTCAATGTAGAGGAAATATAACATAGGTAAACATGACTGCAAGTTGTTTTGCTCTATGAAATTTTACAACACTGACAACAAAATAAGACCTTTGAAGGTAACCATTCTTTCAGAAGACTGGACAGTACATTTAGAAAAATATAATGATTATTTGGACTGGCAATTACTGTTTCTTTTGAAAAATTGACCTAGAAATTTGAAGATTAATAAAAATTACAGTAGTTTTTCTTTCTTCTCCTTTCTTATCTTAATTGTGCCATCAGGCAACATGGCTTCATCTCTTGTGTTTCTGAGAATAAAACTTTGGACTACACTGCTAAACAGAAAACCTCAAAGCCAAGCCATGATTAAAATACTTAGTGAAATTAAGTAGAAAGCTACATATGTACGATTAATAATGGAGAAAATCAGTCTTCCTGGTGAAGTGAGTGTTGACATACCAGATTCTGCCTTTCAGGTTTGAATGAGAACGCTTAGAATGTTTTTCTTCAGTTGTCATTCAACTCAATGTTAATTACACTGTAGGGTTTCCCCAAAGACATGTTTGTTGAGCTGTATGTAAGTGACAAGATGATTATGTCTGAATGATTGGTAAATATGTTGGCTTTGAGGGCTTCAATATTTGTATAAATGATTCTTCCAAAAGCTGAGGAACACTTGGCATCTCCACAGATAACAGGATAACAGCTTTGTTATGCATCTTATTTTAGGGCTATATTTTAATTGTGTTTCTCATTTTGCTAGTTTCTTACACCAGCAAAACAACCATGATAATCCAAGGGGCTCTTGCAGTGTAAGAAACAAACCAGAATAATCTCCCATGCAAAGAAGGCATTTCTGTTGCCTAAAAATATGGCCTAAAAATATTTAGTGACTTTCCCCTGGTTTTTCTATAAATTAAGAAGCATGTCTTACCCTAAACTGAAAAGTAGAATAAAGAGGGAAGGAGGAAGAGAAGAGAGACAGAGGCTTTTTTGCAACCTAGTAGCTATTTTTGTTGTCTAATAAAATATGAATCAGGCATAGGACAAGAGCAATGGGCAGAAACTGATGCACTGCAGGTTTCACTTGAACATGAGGAAGAACTTCTTTACTGTGCAAGTGACTCTGCACTGGAACAGATTGTTCAGAGTGGTTATGGACTCTTCCTCACTGGAGAGATTCAAGAACCATCTGGTCACACTCCCAAGTAATGTGCTCCTGGGGACCAAGGAAGTTGAGCCAAGTGACTTCCAGTGGTCCCTTCCAACCTTAACCATTCTGTGATTCTGTTTTGAGCCAGATTTTTCTGTAAGCTCGAGTGATGCTACAAATAAATATTCCAGAGGTTCTTTGGCTTTTTTGGAAAAAGCCTGTCTTCATTAGTCCTATTAGTTAAGTTCAGGCGATGTCTGTTATCTCTTTAGTGTTGATTATGGAGAGAAGGGTGTTCAGAAATAATAATAATTTAAGTCCTGTTAACACTCATACGATTGTATAACTCTCTTCCTCTCTCAGATATCCTGCAGTCCACTTTATTAGCTTCAATAATAGCTCAGAGATTTCTTTTCCACTTGCTAACACTGAAATCCAGCTGTTTCAGTGGTAAAACTTGGCAGTTGGTTGGCATACCAAGACAAGTTTATACTTTACAGCTTGCTGAAACTCTGGATTGAAAGACAGGATTTAGGGATTAAACAGTTTCAGGAAAATATTCACTGTTGAAGCTGGAATTTGATGAAGACCTGAGAAATCATGTGGTTTAATGAGTGTTACTTGCTAATTGACAATAGTAGCAAGGCTGCCCTACCTTCCGGTCCTTCTGGAGTCTGCTGGAAGCTGGTGTCACAGGTGGCACTTAAGGCTGTATTGATCTTCATACTTTAGGTTTTATAACTTCTTAACAGTCTCAACAAGTGAATATATATTAAAGAAATTGAATATAAATTAAAGTATAAAAACAGAAGGAAGCAAAGTGGATTTTACTCTGGCATGATTAGCTGGTAATTTCGATGAGGTGACTGGAAGCACTGGAGTCACTGGAATTTTTTTTATTTAAAATAAAGGGAAATGCGAACAGAATTGGATCCTTCTCATTTTATCTTTCAAGTGTCAGTTACAATAAACTTCACATGACAGAGATTGTATACATCTTTTGTTTTGTGCAGATCTGAGCACATTATTGTGATTCTGAAAATAACCACTAATCATTTCCTGAAGAATTGTCCTTTTTGATGAACTGCTGTATATTTTCAGATGCTTTTGGTACATTATGCCACTAAAAGCTGGTCTGCCTTTCAGATGTGTTTGCTCAGTTCTCCTTTAGGGTTCAGCAGCACAATTGTCTGTGAGGGTAAATGGCTTTGTCTGGAAGATTTAGAGATTACAAGGTTGCAGAAGATACTGGATGGGGTCCTTGTGATAAGATATACTAAATTCCCCCCACCCCCTTCCTCTATAGTGTTGATTTTGATGTGAGAAAAACTAAAATGAGAGGAGCTTAGCAACTGTTTTCTGATGAAAAGAGATCTTCATAAAAATGCAAGCTCAACTCATGTGATTTTTTGAGGGTGTGTTTCAGTTCTGTTCAGCTTGATGCAGAAAGGTAAGAAGATGTCCCCAGGACATGGCTGGGCTGCAGCCCCTGTCTGTCCCTCCAGTGGACTGCTGTCTGGCTGCAGACTTTATCTTCTCTCCTTGGGATTACATGTTTATGGTAGATTGTATCTATATTTTGTTGGAATATTCCTTGATACTGTTCTCTATTACACTCTTAAAGTTAGAAATTTCTCATTGTCAAACAATCCTTTAATCTGAATTCTGACTTGAGTATGAGAGGTAATGACGGTATTGACTGAGCAAGTCAGCAGTTACTGATTAGAACAACAATTTTGAAGTTTGATGATTTGTAACCTAGAAATATTAAATGAAAAATATATAGGCTATATGCACTAAGATGTGATTCAGTGAGCACATATGTTGTTAAAGTGACTGCTGTAATACCTTGCATGTAGAGTTGCTACTAAAATAAAAATTTAGAGAAAAATGTGTTAATTATCAGGTTTATTAGTAACAATAATAAGACACATTGTTACTTTAGCTACAGCTAACTGATGGTAGTCTTAAACTCTAGTTGTTATTTCTATTATTTTCAATCAGGTTTACATGCAGACATTTCTTTGATGGCTAAGTGTGAGCTCTCTGGGTTTTTTTGTATTAACTTTTTATGTTTGGTATTTTTGTGTGAATTGATACAATTAATATTTTTTATTTTAAATTAACAGTAGTTAACTTTTATTACTAAGCGATTAATACAAGATGAGATGTGTTTCAGGACCTGTAACATATTTCTAGGGAGGGAGACAGTTTTCAGGATACTAGTAGTTTGTGTAAATACCTGAGTAAAATTTTATAAGGTGCTAAAGTAGCATTTCTGTGTTAAATCATCTGTCTTGATGCATTGGAAACTATAATGAGAAAAAAGCATGATAGGCAGAGTATATAAAATCCCACTTTTCCCCGTGACAGTGGGAGGTGAATGAAGGGGTGCCGACATTCGTGTGGTGGCTGCTGGAAGGACGCATTCTGTAGGTGGTGGTGCTCAATCACCCATTCACTTTTTTCCACTTGGTCCTTACACAGGGAACTTCACAAAACTCATTTCTCTAACACAAGCTTATAAAAAGTCACTGGGGGAGTGAAGTTGTGCGTTTACAGTAGATTGTAATTTGAAAATTAGCCAAATGCTTAGTGCATTCCAATGCATTTCCCAAATTTGCTTTAGTTTTTTGAATATAATTAATTTCAGTGCCTTTAACTTGCTCTGTCAATACTGGCATCACTGCCAGTATTAACTGTTTGGTTTGTTGTTTTGTTTTTTTAACCCGTTAGGGTAATTACAAGCAACAGTCTCAAAAGAGCTAATAAGATATCAAAGAGTTGGAGCAAAACCCCAGTACAATTTAGCTTGTCAAGTAACCTTTACGGTATTTCATGGTGTCTTGGGGTGACTTTATATCCCATATTTGTCTTCCCTATGCCAGGAAAAAAAATTGAATCTTGTGCTTTTAAAACTGAGCCCTAAGAGTGGAGAGAAAAAAACTAGCTAGAGAAATCTTTTCAAAGCAATNATGGAAATACTTTAAAATATTTATATTATAGTGAGCAAGTTACTCCTTTTTAGAGGAAGGAAATTTTATTTTTTTTAATTTTTTTCCCCTCTATTTCCTAATGGGGATGATGCTGAACAAGCAGCCTGGTATATATACTAGTTCATCAAAACACTTCTCATGACATAAGGCTGTATGAAATCCCTGATCTTGAGATGTCTTGAGGATTTGCAAGTGGGGTAAAAAAAGAGAATGCTCCATCCCTGAGAAGTCCATAGATAAGGAAAAGATGTATCATTTGCAAGATAAACAAAACAGATAAGCAAAGAAAATGTTTTTCTGATGAGAGAGAGGTAAGGGCTGTTAGTAGGTAAGTCACATTGACAGTCTGCTGAAGTATTTGTCCTGGAGTGACCATGCAGATGCTTATGAACTTCTGGACATTTTGAACCTTCTCAAGAACCTCTAAACTTGACCTGGAAACACACAGGCTCTAAACCCTGCAGGTTTTCAGGGCTCTCATGCTGCTAGTAAAGAGTGCTTTGCTTTTTCAGCAGATGTTTCTGAATTTTTTGAGCTTTCAAAGCATTGTCACTGGGTTTCAGGGTTTTCGTGATATATTCTGCAGCTTACTCACTGGAAGGTTGATGTGAGTAGTATTTCACCATAAGCTTCTGCCATAGTCCATTCCTGCAGCTTTATAATTCTGTAATATATTGAACACAATACTGTAATATGATAATTAAGATTGGACTTTTGGATATAGCTAGTTATATTATAGGATTGTATTCTCTATATTATAGAATTAAAACTTTTGTATATAGAATCCAGAGACTTCCTGTAATCTTTGAAGCAATGACAGTAACTTGGGAGAGTTTGCTCAGACTCAAGAAAACCCCATAGAAATTCTTGTCTGCAAACTTTGCTGGTTTGTAATTCACTTACCATGCGGGAACACATTAATACAATTTACCTGGTGAGTTTTTTCTTTTTGTTTGTTGTATGTTTTAATGAAGTCAATGGTTGAGATGGAATTGTAGAAGTCTCAGAATAGAAATCTAGAAGACCCAGTCTTTATCCCATTTGCACTTTTAGAAGATTTGGAAAAGTACTGGTCAATGTATTTGAACTAGAAAGGGCCTTCATACTTCTGCATGGGTTGGTTCCTGGTTTTATTTCATAAGTTTTGAGAATAAGAGTCTGTTGGGGGAATGCAAATGGAGAATCTTTGTCATTCCTGGGGATAAGGTGGGAGATATTTATGGGGAAGTGGGTCACAAGTCCCATGTCCTTAGTCATGTGCTACGTTTTGCAGCAGAATGAGAGTAGAAAGAACAGGGTAGGGAAAGCAGTAACATAAAACATGGCACTAGGTTAATTTTACAAGCCTGTATGCTATAATCTTGTTGTTCTCGTGGAATTGTTAACCCAGGAAGACAGGTGAGCATTATTTATTTATAAATATGAAACAAAATCTTATGCCATTAAAGTGAAGTTACTAACCAAACATTTTCTCTCTTAACCTGGAAGTTGTTTCCTCTCCCATTGTCCCTCTATAATATGTACATGTTACCAGCTAAAATCTATGACTGTGTGACAGGACCTGTTGGAGTCCAGGATATCGAGACTACACCTCAAATTGCCCTGAAGGGTCTGGGACCCTCACAGAGACCCCAGGAAGATACAGTTTTTGATCTGTGTCCCTGGGAAAAGCTTCCAACATTGATGGAAGAAGCAAAAGCAACAAAAATATAATTTAGATCATAGTTTAGTTTGTCATAGAAGTGAAACTNGGACCTGGTTTTGCCCTCATTTACTCTGGTTTTAGCTTTACTGATCTCAGGGATTTTGCCACTGGATAAAACTGGTTAACTGTGTTGCAACGTCTTCAAGTGATTTCAAAGTGAGAGTTAAAAAGTAATGATACAGAGCGAGGGTGAGCACTTGTGAGCATGCCTGTGTCCCATTAAGGCTTTCTGTTCTTTGGTGCTATTTCTAGAGTGACTTCCAATAAAAATGGAAGCCATTTGTTCTGTCAGATGAAAAGTAAACTTGACATTTTGTTGAGTCTGAGGCAAACTCTTCTAAGCTTCATATTGTCTGCTGAGGTTTATATGTCTACAGTGTTCTGCTACCAGATGCTGTTTCACCATTTTTTAGAGCTCTCAGAACAAGAGGTACATTTCTATAATTAATGATGGAAAACAATTTCATTTTTAGTTTTAATGTTGTCAGAAAAGATCCAGTCCATCATGCTTTGTGAACCAGCTCCTGAAAGCTGCTGAATAGAGGGAACACTCCAGCTTGCTTTTTCTTCAATTGATGTACTGTATTACTTGTTGTTCATTAAGCCCTGTTTTCAAGCAAGTTCATTAAAAAGAATTTGTGAGTGATAGATACCCTACTGCCTGAAAGGCCACTTGGATTCCTGTGTTTTAGTGTTACTCTTCTGCTATTGCATACTTACAAGTACTTGGGAAAGGAACTACAGTACAAGTAAACTTGCTGACTTTTCTGACATGCTTAGTGATTCCTAGGAAACTGGCTTCCAAATTTGCAGTCTCATACTTTTCAAATAGTGTTATCAGTAGTTACCCTGCCAGGAGAAGGAATACGAAGTTCTGAACTTTCTGGTTCCAGAGATTCTTTGATGCTTGGCTTTAGCTTCCTGCTGCAAGCTGGAACAACATCGTATTTTATCTCTGTGATGTGACCATCTGCAATTTGGGTTAGCAGGGAACTCATTTTGGAATTGGGTAACCTGTCTGCTGGTTTGGGACCTTGGCTCAAAAATGGGACAGTGCTGAACCAAGGGGAAACAAAGTACTGAAAAATTAAAACATAAGGTGTATTTCATCCTGTCAGCTTAGATTTGAACGTAACCTTCATTTTGGTGTGTGTATTGTTACACATTTTGGAGGATTAATTAAATGTGGTTATATTGCTTTGGTAAAGATTAATTGTACTACAGATTTATACAAGAAGAAAGCTGTCCTGTTTGCAGAGCTCACAACAGAGGAGGGCTGCTACCAAGATTTTAGGCCATCTTGGCACACTTGTGAGTCTGGACTGATCCATGGATGCTCTGGGACCCATTAAGCTGTGGATGATGTGTTCCAGCAGACACCCACCTAAAATTTCTGTGGATGTGAGAGGACTGTAACAGAAGGACTCCCTGCTGGAGACAGGACAAAGGAATATTTGCATTCCTATGCATATCTAGACACAATACCTTATACTTAGTCTGAATGTACTTCACAGGTCTATATCAAAGCTGGTGTTACTCTATGACCTTCAGGGAACAACTTTAAAGTGTGTGGCTTTCATAATGTTAAATGGAGGCTGGCTGTAGCTTTGTATGAAGGAGGAGTTCAACTTGGGCAGGAAATGGCAGTCAAGCAGAACAGGGAAAAATGTCTTTTAATCACTGGGACACAGGAATAGCCTTGTTGGAATAAGTGCAAACCTGAAGGAAAAATAATGATGGGAAGAGAAAAGCATCATTAAATATCAAAAGCAGTAATTTAGAAAGAGCCTTCCAAGGAATTTACATTCATGGTCAAACCCTCTATCTCCAGCAGGCAATGGAGGAGTGAGATATGAGTCATCACAGGCTACATTGGCTTTAGATAAAGAGTAGCAATCTAGATTTGAAGTAAGTGAAGCAGAAGAATAGAGGAAATGTTTTTAAGTTATCTGTCTAGACTATCGTAGCTCCATATGTGGAGCTGGATCACCAACCCCCTGGCTAGCCTTAGACTTAGAAGTGAGGACTTGCCTGAAGGACAGGTACTACTCAGAATTAGGGCATTTTCTCTCAGAGCTGAAAAAGGTTGCAGGAAGAAAGCAAGTGTTCAGAGGAAAAAGCTGGATTTCATGGCGTGCTTTCCTGGGTGATCTCTGAGATGTCCTGGATGAGAAGCAGTAAGCAACTAGACAGGTATTAATTTTTGAAGTATATTGCTGTTTCATATGTTGTTAAAACATATTGTTCCTGATTTGATATGCAAAAGTTTAGCTGTCTTGCTGGAAGCTTTTTTTAGGAGTCTTTGTACTTGCCTGATGTTAAAGAAGAGGTGGAATGAGCTAGCAAATAGCTGAGAAATAGTGGGAGCTCTGTTTTCATGGTGCTAGCGGGACGCGCAGCACTTCTGTGGTACTTGTGTCTTGTAGTGAGTGATTATACAGCTCTAGGCTGTGGAGATCAGTGTTACTGTCAAGTAGTGGGATTTGGGCAGGATTTTTTCTGACAGCAGCAATATGGTGCTTCTTCTCACTGTGATATGACCCTTGTGATGGTGCTTGACTGGCAATCTGACAGACTGTGGTTTGCAGTATTCTTGGGCAGGAGAAGGAATGATGGCTTTGTCACGAAATCACAGTTTCCACTGATAGATGAAATTGTAAATGAAGACAGGTGATGAGATTCAAAGCAATCAAGAGGAATCTGTAGGTTAACAGGGCTCAGATCATAGGTTAAACCTAGAAACTCTGCTCTGAGCTTTAGTTCTGAGGAACATCCCAACTCTGAGGAATGGGAGACTTGTGGCTGTAACTTGGATATATGTTTGACAAGTAGAAAAACTTAAATTCTAATAGTATCTTGTAAGTAAGATTAACTTAGATTAACTTTCCTGATGACACATTGTCAAACTACAGTCCAGAATGAAGCAGAATTAATGAAAGGTTATTGATCAAGCTGTGGACAGAGCAGTCACTCTGCTGTAGGACTTGACTGTCTTCTTTAATTAAAGTGCATGCTGCTGATGGACAGCTGGGAACCTAGCTGGGAGTTTAGTTTTACCAGTGACCACCAAATAGACAGAATATGATTACCAAATAGACTCATTTAAATGACCGTGTCAGACTGTGTTTTATGGTAGAAGTGTGTCTTCATTCAAGTACCAGTGAGATGCGTATTTTCCTTCAATTTCTGTCTAATGTTGCACTAATATAAAAGGAAAGAATATTTTAAAATTGACAAAAGATATTAAAATTTGAGCCTTTATGTCTTCTCAATTATGTTTCACTCAAAATTCTGTAGTGAAATTTCAGTAAGAATTAATTTTATGACTAGGAGCATCATTTATCCATCTTCTTATGCTATTTGCTGACTTCTAAGAAGGCACCAGTCCCAGGTAAAGCTTTTCTTGTGACTGTGGCATTGCAAAGAGCATTCTCTGGTGTCAAATAAAAGGTGTGTCCTCATGATGTAGTTTCTTCCTCAGCTGGGACACTGAGAAGGTAACTCTTCTCTACCAGGATGTTATTTTCATGAAGATTTTGGGAACTTAGCAAGTTTCTGAGCCCTGCTGCACTGTCTGGAACCAGTCAGTAAGTCAAAAAAGTTACTGTGGGTTGCGAAAACAGCACAAACTGTTGCAGACCTTTTCTAGTGTGGTTACATGTCTTGCCTAGTGTGTGGAATCAGCCTAAAAATAAAGTTTTAAGAATCAAGAAGTTATTACATGAATGGTTGCTGGGAAATGCAGTAGAAATGACAGCTGTATCTGCTGGCTAAAAAATGTTGCTTTAACAATGTTGTCCATGTTAACTTATTAAAATATAAAGCATGATTTTTGCCAATTTATTCCCCTCTTTGAATTATGCATCTAAATTACCCAATGATTTGTTAGCTTTTGGATGAACTATAGGAATTTTTTTCCCTTTCCAACTAGCAGGGCCAGCAGATTACCCATACTGGAAGAACTCCAAAAAATACTGCAGTCTACTGGATGCTTGGCTGTGCCTTTCTGTGAGATGGGCTGTGCAATTGCCATGCACCCTCTGTTACTCTTCCTTGTTCTGACTAAGTTTTCTTTGCACAGAAGAAAACTTTTCTTTCACCACAGTTCTCTTGATGAGTTACTGGGTTGGACTATTTTAGTATTTCTTACTGGCCTTTAGAAGAAAATGTGAAAGACTGTTCTTAGTATTGTAAATAAATGTTTTTAATAAAATTTATAAAATATGCAAAATGGATTTCAGAATCAAAGTAGTTTGCGTTGCTGTTAATTGCATTTATTGGCAGAGACAGGCCAACAGAAAATTTAGCTAAAGAATTACCATCAATAAGTAATCCAAAATTGAGGGCTTTGAAACTTCTTAAAACACTTTGTGGGGATCAGGAATAGATAGTTCCCCCCCCCCAAATAGTTTTGGAAAGAACTCACATTCTTGCAGGTTTTGGCAAGGTTTCTTAATCCTCTGTCTGACTGTGTGGCTCATCTTCTGGGCAAACTTTACAACAGTTGCTGCCAAGTCACAGATGAATGCAGAAGTCGCTGGCAGAACCAGATACTCAGAGGTAAAGGACCTCTGTGTGTTTTGGCATATTCCTTGACAGCTTCTGCAAGGTCTTCTGCAGATAATGTTTGATATTTCCAGTATTGCCCATGTGTAAAGCACAGTTATCTTAGTGATAGAAAAAAAGCAGTAGAGAGTCTGTATGAAGAGAATTCTCTCTAATGTAGGTAAGACATCAAGGAAGTGAATTAAACTTTGTTTTAAGTGAAGTTTAACCTGTGCTAATGGTGAAAAATGTCTTATTTCATCCTCAAAGCCAAGGACATCTGGCCCCGAGTGAGAGATGTGGCATAAATAAAGGACAGGAGTTAAAATAATACAAGAGTTGCAGAAAAGGAAAGCTCAGCTGGCACCTCACAGAAGGTTCCTGCAACTCCGATTAGACCTGGCAATTCTGGAAGCCTGG
>WEIV01009465.1:69484-84906 GCA_013390005.1 Calyptomena viridis
TGTCTTTTGTAATTAGGTTTATGCTGATTATTAAAAGAACCCTCTATTTTTGTCACAATGTATCTTAATAAAAAGTGTTATCTCATAACTGTTAAGAGTAAAATCCTTCTAGAAAGGTCCTAGCAGTTATTGTCGAAGGCAGAATAACGCTTTGGGCAGATCTGCTGAGAGATCTCCCCATCTGTTGGTGAAAGTCCCTCCTAGAAGTGAACATATCAAATATACCCTCCAATTCAGTGAATCTACAAGAGAAGTTCCCTCTGTGCATGGGACACCTGTAGACTGCTTGGGCCATAGAGGGTTTTGATTTACCTAGGACTGTCAAATAAAATATTAAGGGTTGANCAGACAGAACCCCAACCCTGCCAGCTGTCTGTCGGTAAACTCCTGGCATTATTCCCACAGAAGTATATTGACACCTGTCAGGCAAAACTTACAAAACTTCTAAACAAACCCCTCAAAAATNCCGAGAAAGTGCCTACAAATTAATTACCCTGCATTATTTAATGGCTATAAAATTCTCAGTCCCTTTGGTATCTGTTAACGGGTTCCCCTGTAATTGCTGCACAGTTTTCTAGGAGAGGAGAAATTGTAACTTTATTGCTTAGCATGTTAATCAGAAGTGAAGTCTGATGTGTTCTAAAATAGTATTCAAATTACCAAACTGTCTAATAAAGAGATTTTTATAGTTAAAGTAGCCTGATTATAGACTGCAAAGGTATTTTCAGCAGTAATGAAAAATTTGTCTTAAACATTGTCATTTCAGGGAACCTATGTGTGTCCATGCTGCACATCCTCTGAAAATTGCTGTAATTGTTGTCCTTCTGTAAATGATCCTGACTGTGGGAAGTTTGTAAGCTGACCATTGGTTCTCCGTGTGCATGACAACAGCTGATGATGAGTTTTCTGCTTCGTGGCCCCAAAGTAACCTACTTTCAAACACTGCTAAATTAAACCTTTTCCCCTTTCCACTGTCTTCTAAGTGGGTACCACAATTTATACATATTTCTGATCTTCTGTCTTTCATTTCTTTCCAAAACGCTCCACTTCCACCATTTTTTTTTTATTTACCAGCACTTTCATTTTTGTAGTGTTTGTCTACCAAAGGGCTGATAACATCTGCATCTTAGGAGTGAAGGAGATAAGAAACAGAAGGAAGTGCTGTATGTCCTCAGATATAAAGCTTGGTCACCAAACTGAGTCACATTGCAAAAGAGGTTAATTAAATGGTAAAGACTCTATAGTGTCTTACATTTAGTAAATGACATTAACTTTTCTGATCTTTTCTGCTCTTTTCTCCACATGGCTTGTCAATAGTCACATGTCATTTATCATTATTTGTGTGAAGGAGCTGAGGCTTCTTACTATTGGTATTTAGTCTCAGCCCATGCTTAACAAAACCAGATTAATGAAAATTGTAGTTGAAAAGCACTGACGAATTTGTAGCAAAGCATCAAACTATGAAGACAAATATTGTCCTGATAGCTACCCTTACTCTCTGCTGAACCAGATCAGCTGTTGCTGTGCTTTACTGACTCAGATTTAAACAACTTGGTGTTACTCTAAGTCTCTTGTTGTTGTAAAACACATTTTTGAACTTGAATATAAAAAATTATTAACTCCACCAATGCACTCAGAAGGAAGGATAAGAGCTACAGTGGCCTAAGTAACCCTGTAGTGTAAAGTATGGAGTGGCCAACCCTATCCTGTCCTTTTGAAACAAAATGTTGTATTTGAAGAGAAAGACTTCTGAGTAGTGTGGTTTTCAAGCTGTCTAGAGGCAAGCAGGCCCTCGCAGGTGATGCGTGAAGTTCTTGGATCGTATGGATGTGCTCACTGTTCACTTGTGAGGCTGCAAACACACTAACACAAAAGTCTGCTCTTGAAGGGCAAATGAGGAGAGAAAATACAATGGGTAAAGCCTTTTCAATTACAGAACTATCATTGACTTAGGTAGAGAGACTTTGACCTTTTCCTTCTTTTTTTAATGTTTTTTTTATGAGTGAGTGTGCTTGACCACAGTGGTAAAAAAGGTCTTGAGGTCTTGCAGGACACCAACCTGCTTCGGCTGCTATTGTATGCTAGGCGCAAAATTACTCCTATTTGTTTTCTAGAAATCCCCTATGTGCTGCACCTAACCAGGGCAAAGAAATATGGGTTTACTTGTATTATTTTTGTTAAGTTTCAGCTATTATGACTTTGCTCTTATTACATCTTGTTAACATGGAGTTGACTTCAGAAAAGGGAAATGTTCTCATTGCTGTATGCATGTGGAAATACAGATTTTGAAAGCTGCTCTTCAAAAAACTATAAATACTCAAGTCAAGCTGTATTTTTAGTCTTATTTTTTCCCCCTGTTTTCCACTTCTGTTTTCTGGTGTGGATGTAAACCTGATTTGTGTGTCTGCTGAATACTTTGTCACTTGGTTTCTGCCTAATCAGATTTGATGAAGGGCTTTGTGTCTCTTGTGCCAGAAGATTTGGCTCAGACTTCCAAAGCAACAGCACAGGTTATGTGAAGGGTTTATTTTCTTTCCAACAGAGATAATCTTTATCACATTAGATTTTACCAACTTTGTCCTTTACAACAAGCAGCATAAAATTAAACCAATACAGACTTTTAAAAAAATTGGTTTAGAGGTTGTGTCTGTATTGATTCAGGAGCTATTTATTTATAAATAATTTCAATATAAATATTTATGGAATATCTAATATTTTTTGGGCTGAATGTATAATTTAAAGCATACTATGTTAAGCCCGGGAGTAATTACATTATACTAATACTGTAAAGCTAAAAATATACTATCAGGGAATAGATAGGTGGAATAAATGTGCAGTGTGAATTCTACAGACCCCTATTATTTTTTTAGCAAAGATGATGATAAAGCTGATCTTAATTGTAACCAAGCCATCTATAAGAACTAATGGCTAGAATTTAAAGCAATACAAATTGCATTTAAGAGTATGATGTATGAAGGGCTTATGAGTGAAGGATCACTCAATAGCCACCTGCATTTTTCGCTGGTTGCCTTGACACTGGCTGCTGGGCACAGAGATGTGGTATAAGCCTAAATGAAGCTTGCAATCTAACCTAAGGTAGCTGCTTTTGTGAATTAAATAAAGTCTGATTTTTAAAAAGCTCACAACTACTGATGAATAAAAAAATGCTCATGAATATAGTGAGTTTATTCGCAGAGCTTTGCTTTCACATTTATAATGAAATCTGAAACCAGGTCAGTTTGATGCTTCCTTTTTTTTTTTTTGCTTATGTGGAAGCACATATTTTTCACACATCTGCTCTTTTTTCAGTGCTAAGTTCTATATGGATCAAATCTTAAGTTACTTAGCAGCAGATTAATATTTTACTGTCTGTGTCTACACAGTCTGTTGTGTGTTGCTCAGTTCCTGTGCTGATTCTGAGAGCTGCCATGGCTGAGCTAGTGCAGCTTTGCAAGGCTTGGGCTCAGGGTCTGCCAGTCTCACTGGAACCACAGTGCCACTTACCAGGGCAAGGACAAAAGCTGCTTGCCTGTGCCTCCTATGTATTGTGTAGTTTCACCCACAGCCAAGAAAAGCCTCTGTATCTGATTACAAACATTACAAACAAATCTGGACTTTGTTTGCTAAACTCCTTCTGTACAGCAGAAAGCTCTTACTCAGTTTATTTATTATCTTTTTTGCCATAATATTTACCACCATTGGTTAATAACATTAACTGTTAAATCTTTTGTAAAAAGAGTGAAATTTTTTCTTTCCAGGGAAAGTCTTTTTCCCCTTTTTGGCCATGTGGTATTTAGTGTTCTTTCCTGCCTAGCTGCTGCAGTTTCTTGAAAAAAGTCAGGCTGTAAATAATTCTGTTTCCATGAAGTGTTAAGCACAGTGGAATTTCAGAGTTCGAAATGGCATCTAGAGTGATGCCATGAAGTGGCATCTTTCTCTTCTTCTCTCCATCTTGCCTTTCAACATGATGTTTTGATCCCTAATACATCTTTGCATGGGATTGTGGAATGTAAGAAACAATTTGACGGATGTTTTTTAAGATGTGCATTACAGCTGCCAAAGTCTGGAAACAAGAATAATGTCCTAAACCAAGGAAAGATAATAGCACTTGAAATATTTTGTTCATTTTCAAGTTCTAGACTGGTCAGTGACAATAAAATAAGAGTTACAGACTTTTATTTGGTGTGAATATTGGATGTTTGAGAAGGAATGATCAGCAATGCATTCATTTTAATGCACAGCAGATTCATGAGCCTATGGCATGTTTTATATGAATAATTCCATGAATCTCTGAATTTGTTCAATGGGAAAGGATTATGGATGTAGTACTAGGGGGGCTACAGTGTTCACAGAATGCAATAGAAGCTACTTCTTTATCTTCAAAAGGAGAATGTGGTCTCTATAGCACTGTGTATCTTCATGTTATAAAGCAAGAAGCCAGAGAGGCAGAAGAGAATTTTCTCCTGAAGAAGACTTTTTCCTACTTTAAGTACCTTTTTGCACTTGGCTAAAGAGGTTTTACTTCCATTGGACTTGCACACACGCTCATCCCACTTCAATTTCTCCCATTCTCCACCCTATCAACAGTTGCATTTCTGCAGGGTAAAGATAAAATGTGAAAAAAAAAGTTTGTGCCTTCTCTTTCCCTTTTTTTTTTTTTCCTTCTTTCATGTTGTGCACAGACTGAGTGAATTTTCAGTGTTCTTGCATACTGGTTTTCTACTCATTAGCTTTTTTCAAATAACACCTGCATGCCTGCACTGCCTGCATGGACACCAGATTGGCAAAGGGTGCAAGAAAAGATAATACCATCTGGGGAAGTGAGGCAAAGAAAAGCAAAGTAACTTTCCTAAAAACAGGCAGAATTATGTCACGACACTGAAATTTGAGATAATAAAAATTTCTTAATTTTTTTTTTTTTGTTTTCAGAGGTTTTCTAAAGTGTCAGTGCAGATTGTCCTCTCTTGGTGTATATCTGACTTTTTGAAACTCAGATGTTTTTTGCTGAACCTTAATCTCTGCATCTTCCTCCCAGTCACAGGCGGTTAGAGATTGAAGCATATCCCAAAGTCACAAACAGTCACAAACAAGTGAGAAATGTGGAGGTGAGAGGACAGAGACTGTTTTAGTTAAATCATTCAGTTGGTCGCTGAGGACCTGTGTCTAGTTCTTATTCATGGAGATGTGTTGGTGTAGGTACACCTATAGTGATGGGAAAGGCATCTAGGATAGTAGTCTACTTTGCTCTGATGAAATGAAATAAGCTGTACCAGGAAACATTATTTTACTGGTGTTCCTACCTTTATGTTGCTGGACTGTTTCTTCCTTCTGTACTAGACAGAGTCTATTTGATGTACAGAAATGATGTGACAGTAGATGTTCTGTCATGGTAATAAATTTTATGTGGGTGACCTGATGTCAGAAGTGAGCAAGAGTGAAGCTGAGTTTAAACTAAACTCGTTTCATATATTGCTTCCTTGAAAAAGGACAAGAGAGTTTAGAAGTATGGGGTTTCTGTTGATGTAGGTCTTCTCTCTCTCACCTAGGTCAGATTTGTGTCTGCAGCCATTTTCTCTAACCAGTTGTTTGTGTTTTAACTGGGTTATCTTCACGCTGCTGTGCTTGCTGTTGTGGCAGGGACACCAGCACCAGCATGTGCTGCTGGCACAAGGTTGGTGGCTTGGATATGGGTGTCCATGTTCTTCCTCACATAGGATGAACCTCCTGCTGTGCTGGGAAAAAGTGCTGGAAACTCTTCAGGAAAAAACACAGTCATCTGATGTCCTATCTAGAGAAAATGTGCAGGAGTCAAATTTAGCACTTGGTCAGCTTGTCAGAGAGACAGGCTTGATTGTAGCTGTCTGTGCTGTTTGTTGGTGATGAAAAACAAGCAAAAAACCTGGAGTGATATATGACTATGGGAAAAGCCACTGAGAAAATGCTGTCGGTCTGGAAGGATTGCCTATTTGTTCTTAGAAGTCTGTGCACAGTCTCTTGTAATGTTTTTATGCTTGAATGTACAGCTGAGTATACAGTTGTATGATCATCTGCATGACTTTTCTTTTTTTTCCTTCTCACAGTGCATGCCAATTAAAGGCCTGGGATTTGTGCTCGGAGCCTACAAATGTATTTGCAAGACTGGATTCTATCATCCCAACATCTTCTCAGTGAACAGCTTTCAGAGTAAGTGCCTTTGCTTGAGTTAAAAAAAAACAACAGCTAACATTAATAATGCAGGACTCCTTTTTATCCTTGTCGGGGTTATACAGTAAAATCCCAGTGGTTTGCAACTCTTGGATTATATAATCACTTAAGGAGTTCTAGCCCTTTGGTTTGTCATTCACGATACTCTTGAGGATCCTGTAAAACATACCCATTTGAAGAATATTTGATTTGTAAATAAATTTAAAAACATGAAAAGAAGTCTTGCTAAGGGAAAATAGAGATTTCTGGCATTTATGCTCAAGCACAAATATTCTGGAAATTAATCTACTCATTTTCTCTTTGGCTGGAGGAAATGAGAATGCCCTAACCTCTGGCTTTGTGCGGACTTTAATTGTTTTTATTTTACTTCATTTGTAACAGAGAATTCAAAGGAACATCCAAACTCATGCTGAGGAGGTAGTAGAGATGGTTCAGGTGTGGGAGTCTCTTTGTGTGATATGGATGATGTGGTACTTAGACTGAGTTCACCACAGTATCTGTCGCGCGGTGCCCCCTCAGATGGCTGTACCCCGACAAGCCCAGCCCAGCTCGCAGCCACCCCGAGGGGCTTAGGGCAGGTTTGGGCACCAGGCGACCAATCGGCCCTTCATGGAAGGGCTCGGGACGCCCGGCGACTCAGGGGCTGCCAACCAGGCGGTACGTCCTGCCTCACACCCCGCAAGGGGCTTCTTCAGTGAGGGCAGTTTGCCAGACCCTGGCTGGTGTCCCTGGAGGAGGAGTGGCGGACCAGCTGCCTGACGAAGGGACAAAAGATGACCCTCGTGGGTGGTGTAACAGGGAACCTTTATTAGAGGTCTGTGCCTCTAGAAGAACCAACCCACAAGAGCCAAGATGGTTCTCAAACATGGGTTTAAGTAGGGGGCATAAACAGGGGGTGGAAATGGGGAAAGGACCAACCAGGGAAGGGAAGGAGTGGGGTTTAGGGATGATTGGCATGAGAGGAAGCCTAAGGCCTTGTACTCAAACCAACCAGGGACCGAGTAACTTGGAGAGACAGGGAAGGTTCTGGAAGAAGGGGAGGGGTCAGGGTACATATATGGGATGGGGGCAGAGGGACCCGAAGGCAGGGAGATTGTGGGGGAGGAAGACACTGGTGGAGGGAACTAAGTGGGATCAAGGGAAGGGGAAGACCAGGGAAGTCCATTTCAAGCAGGGCTAATAGGGGATAACTGGGGATAACAGAACTGTACATAAAATGAAATACAAATGGATATATAAACTTATAATATACATCGTCACAAGTATCAGTTGATTGTCAGCAGGGAAAATAGATAAACTGCATGCCCAAAGTTGATGTCTGTTACTTTGACCACATCTCTGCACAGATTTTGTACTGAAATTGTTTCAGTTGTACTAGTAGAGCTCATGCTGCAATCACAGGTGCAAAGCTGCTGCCTGAAAGTGTAACAGGACATCCTTCTCTGCCTCCTGCTTTTGGGTGAATACTATCCCCAGCTTCTTTGCACCATCCTTTAGCCAGAAGTTCATGTCATCAGTTCTCTGCTGTGAGAGCGGTTTGTATGAGATGCCCAGGGAATGGCAATGAGAAACTTTCACCAAGCTTGGTCCAGGACTGTGTGTATTATCTCCTGCCTTATGTGAAAATAGATGTTTGTGTTCCATTATAGAAAGATCTCTAGTATTATTCAACACTTAATATGTACANCGAAAATAGGTGTTCGTGTTCCATTATTCAACACTTAATATGTACATATATATATATCTATGGGAGATATCATGTCTCCTGTGTATATCTGTAGCCTACATAGCACAGTTTGTTCAAGTTTACCTGATTAGTGTTTGTTTCCCTTCTCTTTTCATATTGTAAAGTGTTGCAGAAGGCAGCCCTGTGATTGTGTTATTTCTCTGGGCTGTGTGAATCTTTTGATAAAGTAAGGAGGATGTTTGATTCCTCCTGCAGTGCCGTGATTCTGGTGCAATTGGGATTGAACTCCTTGAATGAGCATGTACAAAAAAATCATTCTTAGATTTTTGTCATACTAAAATCCACAGAACACACAAAAATAATATGGCTGGAGATCATAACAGCATTGATCATTAAGAGATGAGGTTGATTTTATTTCATGTATATGCTTGCTGTGTATTAGTCACCTAGGTTTCAACTGCAGTCAACATCAAGAGCGTGGCTTCCCTGGTAGGTGATTTGTCGTTAGATGGGAAAAGTAATACCTCAGACAAATAACCATTTTTCTCCATTTACTATAGAAGGAAGAGCCTATATACCTATCTTAGAATGAATATTTAGTTCCTAATGGAGTGAAATTTCTCTCAAGGAGGTGTTTGCATATGCTGATATTTTGGGGTGTGTAATTACATAATACGGGGCCAGTTTGATTTGAGCCTCTATTTCTGTGAAATTGTGTGTGTTTTGAAACAGTAATAAAGAACTGCTTTAGCTCATCCAGATGCATCTCCATCTGCCAAGTTGTATAGATGATTTCAAAAAGTGAACAGTGAGATTGGAAACGACTGAAGTAATGAGAAATACCTGTGGTTCAAAGGAAAGGTGGCCCTGTCAAATAGCTGCATTCTGTAAAAAGAAAAGAGGAAAAAAATTACATAGTTAAAATGGCTGTAGTATGTATTTGGTGGTTCAAAATGATGCTAACATAGGAATTCTAGACATGAATCCTTCAAGCAGTTTTGACAGAAGCTGTCTGACCTGAAGATCTTTGTGGAGACAGGTTGGTGAAATCTGATGATAAAAGAGATGAAACTGAATAGAAATGTTAATCATTTAGAAAGTATTCCTAGTGGAATAAAATAGAGACAGCAAAGATTTTCAGGGCTTGAGAGATAAGAAAGAAGATAGAAAAAATGACCAGTTTTATACTTCTCTGGATTGAAAATTGGATTGTGTTGTGTCTTGAAATGGGAGCATTTCATAGTGATACTGGGATTCTGCTCCACAGCAAAATGTGTTAAAGTGCAGTGGCACATTGTGCCTGAAGTGCGGGGGAAAGGTTCTGCTTTAGGTTTGAGTCTGAAAATATCTGTGTTAAATGGCTTTGCAGAGATGTTGAATATGCTACACAGTTTACTGGTAGGAAGGCTTAAATGATTGCTTGTCTGCTTCCTCTGCAAACTCGGCTGTGACCCTGAACACCGGGATGCAATGTGGCATAAACACCGTCCTATGTAGGAAAGATTCTGCAGATCAAGTGCTTTTCTGTCTTAAAGCAGCACAGTGTTGCTGCTCCCAGGGAGGTTGCACATGTTGCAGGTTCCCAAAGAGAGCGTGGTACAGGGGCACAGCTGGAATTTAGGCTGTTCTTTTAACTGAATAAGAAACCAGGTAGGAGGCCATTTCCCTTCCAAGTCTGCGTTCATTCTTCAGAACTGACAGGGCCAAAAATACGTAAAACCTTTCTGTTTTGTCTGCATGTATTAATGAGGACAGTGGGCACTAGTGGGGCACATTATTATTGCCATATTTCCAGGGTTTCTTTTGAGACTGGAAATTGATTTGAGAAAAAAAAATATGTTTCATGTATGCAGGTTGTATTAACCTGTAAGTGCTTGAGTACATGGTTATACACTTTATCCTAATGACTCATTTTTAGGTAACACTATTAGTATAGGTAGAATAGACTAACTGATGACTGCTTACATTTTAACATTTCTGGAACACCCTTCTCCAAAGCAGCTCTGTCCTCTGCCTCATTGAATGATCAGGTTTGCGTTGTTGAACAACAGTACTTTGTTCAACCTAAAAGTTCTCTCTTTAGCAATGCATCATCCGAATATTGCATAAATTCTGCTAAGCTCTTGCTGTTTGGATATGGAACCTCACCTGTGCAAAAAGATGCTTGCACCAGAGGTGGATCTTTTGTCTCAGTATGGGACTTTGCTGTCTCTAACACTGCTATGATCACATAAAAATTTCCAAGAGGGGTTTATAGTTCAACAGGAATTTCCATATTTTGCACCTGCCCTCTGGCTTTGATTCTTCAACGGAACTCGCACACACAAATCTTTGCACATATGGAGGTTTTCACTGACTTCAGTGATCCCTTTCTGGTGTGAGGCTTATGACCATGGCTGATGACCAAGTTTCCATGCTGGTGGGCCCAGTTACATTCACACTGAGTCACTGCAGCATCGCTGATTCGACTGGAGTTGCTCCTCATGTACTCTGTTATAGAATGGGAGCAGAATCAGTCTTTCGTTCTGCCCAGTGCTCATCATGCATTATGCTCTTTGTGTTCATCCACTGAGTTGGGCTGGGGTGTGGGATGATTTGGTTTGGGACGGTAACAGTCCCTACGCTGGCTCTCAGCAGTCTGTGGTGCCATTCTTAGTTTGCAGGAAGATCTCAGCTGGCAATGTCACAGCTGCTGAGGCATCCCTTGCGTGGCAAAGTGTCCTTAGGAGAACCAAAGCTGATGAAGAGTTACCCTCAGGAGACCATTTCAAAAACAGATGGGACAATCAAACAGAAAAATAAGCTGGGATAGAAGAGGGAAGAATGAGGGGAAAAAAATATGGTAGAGTGGATAGAGCTGAAGCATTTAAGCTTTTTGTTTTATTTTATTGTATTTCATATTAGTTTGTGTCCCTATTTCTACTTTTCACTAATTCTTTGTCCTTTTTTCCTTCCTTTTTATGCTTTTTATTTTTTAGTTATTGTGTTTTTTTCTCTTCTTTTTACTTTTATGATAGTACTGTTTTCCACCTTCCTCATTCTCAGTTTTAACTCCTGCAGCACAGTGTTTACTTCCATGTAATTTGTGTCTATGCTAAAAGCTCTGCAGCCGTACATAGAGCAGAATTGACTTCTTGTCACCCTACCTTTGAATGTTTTGTCATCTTTGAGGAGGAAAACCTGATTTTCTTCACTGGAGGAGATGTATTCCCAAAGAACTGCTGAGATAGGAGAAGGTACAATGAAATCTCTAGCAGTGCTGTAAGAGACAGCAGCATCATGCTTGGCTTGGACTGTCTGTGGTTTGAATTGACATTACATTGACTTTGGTGATTGGACAGGTCCAGACATAAAGGGCAAAAATGTTCAACTATCCAGTGGGCAGCAGTGCCTTGAGACATACAGTCAGGGCAAGGGTGTGAGTAGACAAACAAGCTCCCAGTCAGGGATAAATATGATGGGCAGTTTTTGTCCCTGAGAACTTCTTTTAGAGGGTCTGAAAAATGTTATTTCTTTTTGTCAAGGAGAAAAAAAAAAAAGGGGGATTGTTAATAGTTCCTTATAACGTTGTGGAAGATCTCAGATAGATAATTTTTTTTTTTATTTTCTTATATTAGTTATAAAATGAAGAATCATTTCTAAGGCAAAAATATTCACAGAAAAATTCTTTGTAGCTGGCAGCGTAGACAGTGAAGAAGATTTATATCGATGATCTTGCCTTTAATGCAGCAGACAACGTGACACCAGACAGATCCAAATGAAGGCTTTCTGTGTTGTTATGAAGTCATATCTGGAATATTTACTGCAACATACAACCGTTTATTGGCTAGTATATGGTGAGCATACATGTGAAGAAACTCATGCATGATTCAGACAAGTAAATGCTTGATAAAATGAATTATAATGTATTTTCAACAACTTTCGAGGTTGCACATTTCAGAAATAATGTAAGGGTATCAAATTTAGGACCATGCAAAATTATCAAGACATATTCATATACTCTTTGTGACAAGTAACCTTGTAACTGTAGGCTTTAAATTATATTTTTTTCAGTGTGTAAGTTTTTACACTGCAAATAATTTATTTAGTTGACACAATAAAAATATATTAACAAATGACTCATGGCTCAGAAATGTGAGGTTTTAAAGAGATTAAATAGTCTTTCTGGAGATGGGATAAATGAAGGGTGACTGTACAGAAATGATAAAAGAAGAATTGTGTGGTGGAAAAGTAGATTGGCATGGGTGCAATCGTTGAAGAAATTAGGTGGAAAACTTGGACAGTAGGTAAGACACTCTTGATTTGGATATGGAGATGGGAGGTGGGAGTTTGTGACTTCTGTCTCTGACAGAATACAGTGTGGGTCTGTTGCTCTAGCTGTAATTAAGTAAACAGGGATCTATTGTTAGATTTGGAGAAGGTGGTTTCTCATAAAGCTCTTAGAATGATAATGGGCTGAGGTCCGTGGGTGGTTGGTCTGAAGAGGAGTTCCAGTCCCAGGATATCTTTAAGTTTAGTGTTCCTTAGAGGTTCTCCACCTTCTTGACATGTCCGAGCATGGTTATTTTCCAACATTTCCATTCCTGCCTCCCACAGTGTGGGCCAGAGAGTCACAAGATCTCTTTTTGTTGTCTGCTTGTACCTAAGAAGTCTGACTATTGGCATGAGTCAGTGCTACTCTGCTGTATTCAGGTTTATAACATCTTTGTTTAGAATAAAGCTCCAAAGAGAAATTCACAATCTTCATGAGAAATACCATCCTGTTCTCTTCCCATTACATGATGCGAGAGCAAAACACCCTACAACAAGGATGAGGAGCACAGAGCTGCTGGAATGGCACGCCAAATAAACAGGCCTGGCTATATGGCCTTTTTGTTCTTTTCCCAGGCTTTGCCCATCAGCAGATACGAGCTAATGAATGTTAGTACCTAGATTTGAAAAGGCAAGATGTAATTACCCTTGTAGATAACCTTCTGGTTTGAATGTTTTGAGCTAAAAGTCTGAAGAGATTTCCATAAGCCTATATGCATGTGCAACATCAGTGGAATAAGCTGACTCTTGAATTAAGACTAAACAATGGGTGATTTACTATTTTCACTGACAGAGGAGAATTTTGATCAAAGAAATTGGAGTAGTTCTTAAGTCTTGTGAAAAGTGAGAGGAGTCACCGTACGTTTTAACATACCATTTATTTGGCCTCAGCCACATTCTCTTGTTTCTATGAGCTCTTAAGGCTGTCTTGCCTGTAGTAAATATTTTCAATACATCATTTTTCCTTCTTAATAAATTTCTTTTTTTGCCCCCTTTCACCTTTTATTCCATTAATTGCCTATAGGGTAAGCAGCCTTACAGGTGTTTACAGGGAGGTGTTCATGGATCAGAAAAAGTAGGAATCCTATGTGTGCTGTTGATGGATTCAGCTCAAGAATAATTGATTTTCATAGACAAAATATTAACTTGCCAATAGGTTTTCCAGATTTCCTTCTGTGCTTGAGTGAACAATGGAAAATTGTGTTTAGTGTAAGTGCACTGGTTTTGCTTTGAGGACAGAGTAGTGCAATCATGCAACAGCATGCTGAACACATATTAATTAAGAAGGGTTTTATCTAATTTGAAGCTCATTAATTCACTAGATAGCATCTTTATGAAATTGAGGAACAATCTGAAATAGGATCAGAGCTTGTACCATGAATATTAGGTAGTTAATGGGTCTGCTCTTCATGTGTCTGTGTGAAGTCCTTTCTTTATTCTCCAATCTTTCCAGTACATTTTTCCCCATTCAGAATTCTCCTTCATAGAATTTCTCGTGCAGGTTTAGCCTATTTTAAATATAACAGGAAAGCATTTGATGTTTAATAGGTTCACTTTCCCTCACATCTAAATTAATATGCATTTTCTGGATGTTACAGAGGAGGGTGAAGTGAGAAAAGCAGCACTGGCCAAGCTATTTTGTAACATAATGAGAAAGGCCAACCGAGAGAGAAAAGGAGCCCAGCAGAAGAGTTCTGGTTTGCTTCTGTCTGGATAAACTCCCCATCCTGTACAACTAAAGGTGTCTCCCCTTGCCCTTCTGATACTTTCAGGAAAGGATGCAGGAAATCGCTTTTCAGTTGGTGAATTGTCGGAGGAAGTTTACACCTGCCTACCCTGCAGAGAAGGATGTTCTTACTGCACAGATGACACTCCCTGCTATGCACAGGAGGACAAGTATTTGCGACTGGCCATCATCTCATTCCAAACGCTCTGTATGCTGCTGGACTTCATAAGCATGCTGGTGATCTACCATTTTCGCAAGGCAAAGGTAAACTGACGTGTTTTACTTTGATATTCCTGTGCATTGTGTGGTATAGACTCATTTATCTTAGGTGTATAGCATCTCATTTTGAGAATCAGTTTCTCAGGTAAGGAGCTCAGCTCAAGGAGAGGATGGGATTTCCAAATAGGAATGTTTTCCCAAATTGTTTATGTAGTTTTGGAAAAAAAAGTTGAGCAATTTGTGTCTTCCAATGAAATATGCCTATATTTATAGATGTTCATCAAGAATCAAGAAAACCTTTTACGTTCAAAGTAATTTTGGAAAATCAGGCCAATTATACAGGTATCTAAGGGAACATGGGGTTTTTAGAATCTCAGGATCTTGAAAGTCTGTGTTTTACCACTACAGGGAATAATGGTTTTTTCAATGTATTTGAGAGACTAGCTGGAAAATAAAAATTGTATCAAAGAGAAATACTTTCAAATAATTCTAGTTCCTAAAGAGGTTAAACTTGATTCTATGGTTAAGGATTATTACTTTTTTTATGAAAACATGCGTATATTAAAGAGTGTCTATAAATTTCTGATGCTGCATTTATGTACTAACCTAATGATGTATAATGCATTTATGTACTAACTTTCTGCTTTTACCTCACTGAAAATCTTGTAACATGTAAGATCTCTTGGAATCTTACTATTGCCTCAGTAAATGCAGAGTATTCTGTAGAACTTCAAATTTACTAAAAAGAATTGAAGCTGGCATATATTCACTACCTATGTTTGGGAGACGTAGGTGAGCACACAGTATGCTACATTGTTAAAATTAATAGCTTCATCCACCTTCCACAACTAGATAAGCATTTCCATTTTGCTTTTTGGAACACTTGATCCCACAATCTTCCTAATCCTGCAGTGTCTGTCTTACAAATGCATTGCTCATTTTGAAAGACTTTAATATCCTGGCAGGAAATCACAGAACAAGCAATGTCATTCTTTTTTTTTCCTCTTCTGTTTCTGGAAGAGGCTTTGAATTTAATGATATTGCATAAAATCATTCAAATTACAGACTTAATTGTATTTATAAAATTTTTTGTTATTAAAAGTTTGTTGTAGGCATCTCTTTACTTGCTTACCATTAACTTAGCAGAAGAACTTTTTCCAGTTTTGTGAAGTTTTAGTCTGGTAATGGTACTCTGTTAATGTCATAGACAACATTATGAAGGAAGCATTTCTTGTGAATGAAAAATTAATTTCTAGGCCTATAAAGTGATATGCA
>WEIV01009468.1:1771-24651 GCA_013390005.1 Calyptomena viridis
ATGGGACTCTGGCTCGGGCCGCCCGCCGGTCGCTCCTCGCTGCCGCCCCCCCGAGAGCTGCTGCCGGACCGGCCCTCGCCGCTGCTCCGGGCACGAACTCGGGCGTCTCGCCGGGCTTCTCTCGCTCGCTTACAATCGAGCAGCCGAAGCGACGCAGCGGTTCCACAGCTGGTTCATGGCCGTAGGCACCGGGATGGGGCTGGAGCTGGTCGGCTTTGTTCGCTCCCCGCTCCGGGAGCGGGTCCTGCCTGTTCCCTGCACCGACCGACGGTTCTTTCCACACCCACATCGGTCCTAAGTTTGTTTTGGGGTTTATTTTAACGAATTCTGGATGTATCTTTTTTTCCCTATCACAACTTTGTAGCTCTGTAATTGACTTTCTGAGAAGCACCTTTGCAGGCTCAACCCTTGAATCTATTTGAAAAGCACACTTTTAGTGCTTTGGACTTCAGTGTTTGCTGAGCCTGTCCCGGTTCCTGTCTCTGTCCCTGTCCCTGTCCCTGCCCAGCACTCCCCTCTGCTGGCGCAGCTGTGCCGCGCTGCGGTGAAATCAGCCGGCACAACGTGCCGTGTTCACGCACAGAATATATAGAATGGCTTCATACTAATGGCAGATCTTTTTTTTGTTTGCTTTCCTTTCCGTGTCAGGTATGCAAGATGCCTCCAGCTGTCCTTGCTCGAAACAGCTGAGAAGAACTGGAGTTCAAGATGAGAACCAACAAGGTGTACAAGCTTGTCATACACAAGAAGGGGTTTGGAGGCAGTGGTCAGTATCCCCAGCACTCATTTAGTGTAAAGCAGTTATTTGTGGATCTTTTTAACAGAACAATGAAGATGGAACTTTAATGTAACAAGCAGTGTTGCCAGCCAGAGTTTGGAAAGCTCCTTCTGGTAGCGGAATAAAATCATATTAGTCAGGAGATTGCACCTATAAAAATTGCTTTGTTCTACCTGTTCCCCTTTTGTCGCGTCTCTCCTCTCTTAGCCTTGTGTTTCAGTCACTCTAATAAGCGACAGGCACGTCAGTGACTCATTACTGCATGTAGATGTGTTTCTGTGCGGTAATAACAATGCTATTGATCTGATTGCTCCCTCCTTCTAGACTTACAGCCTGTTGATAAATCTGTTAATATTCTCTAGCTGTCTATTTTTCTGCTGGTGTTTGTTGTACAAAAAATCAAGAAGATGATCCTGGTTGCCTATTGAGGCACATTCTTTTGCTGAACACTTCTTTTGTGAAAGATCTGTTGTTTGATATGTTTTCAGCCACAAGAGTGGCCAGGCTGAAGTGACTGGGGAGAGGCCCTGTCATGTGGTGAATGTAAAGCGTTGCTGACACAGTGATCCTGGGCTGGTCTGTTTATGTGGAGTAAACTATTGTGTGCAAACATGCACGTGTCTGTGTTTGGTGTGTAGCTGTTCACTGCTCATTCATTTGTGTCTTGTAGATGATGAACTGGTGGTGAATCCCAAAGTATTTTCTCAAATCAAGCTGGGAGATGTTGTGGAAATTGCACATCCCAATGATGAATACAGGTAAATTCTCTTTGCTGGTGTCAGTCAGGTGTGGTTGGAGCACTGAAAGGGTGTGTTCAGTGCGGTGGCTTCCTGAGTGAGAGGCTCTTGCAGCTGATACAACTTTGCTTCAGGATGATGCCATGAGTTTTTTTCTGCCTGAGGAAAAGTAAAAGGGAGCAGGAGTTCTTCCCTAACGCTTATGGAATCCTTTGTGTTTAGTGTTAGTTTGCTCATCTTTCATAGGCAAGTAGCACCTGAACGTAGAATCTACAGTGTCTGTATCCTCCTCATAGAGCAGTTCTTACCTAAGGATTATTCTTCCATCCTACAGTGTATCCTAGGCAAAACTAAGATTTTTTTGGTCACCTGTAAGAACATAAACCTTCTTGTATGAAGCTGTTCATCCTGCAGCCCCTATCTGAAAAGCAGCAGAACACTTGTGTGAGGCTCTGAGAAGTTCCTGCGTGCCTTGATTTCCCATTTATGGGATTGTCTCTACCTTGAGTACCTTATAATGAGTGTAAAGAGCAAATGGGGTGACAGGTGGGGAAAATGATTTATGAAGCTTTCCAGAAAATGTTATTGTTTCTCTTTAGCTTATCCTATGGTCTGTGTTAATAAATAGTTTTGAGAGTTGTTTACCACAGACTGTTGGTATCTCAACTTGTCTGCCTTTTTTCTCTCTTGCATGCTAGTCCCCTGCTCCTGCAAGTGAAGTCACTTAAGGAGGATCTGCAGAAAGGTAAGACTCTAGACTCATGCACAGTAGGATCATAGACAAAGATGTCACTGAACTGTACCTGTGGTTGGCTAATATATGTATTTTCACTTTGTAAGAAAATCAGTGCTTTGTCTGTTTATGAAGGGAAGGATTATAATTTTATTAGAAAATGAACAACCAACTTAAATCTGGTTTTGGTTAAGTAATGTAAGGTGTGGTTTAAACAAACTTGGTTTTTTTAGCCTGAAATTTTGACTTCAGCATTCTCTGATTGGTTTTATGTCTTATTGCAGGAATTAATTCACCCTAAACTTTGAATTTATCTCACATGCTTTGATTTTAATGACTCTTAGATTGGGCCATAGCTGAAATAAACTGCTGTCTTTTGCTGAGGCCCCAAGTATTTCATGACATTCTCACTGCACTGCTTTTGTTATCTGTAAACACCTGGGGATGTTCATTTCTCTGCTCTCCTGTCCCATTTTTTGACAGAAACAATAAGTGTGGATCAGACAGTTGCACAAGTGTTCCGACTGCGACCGTACCAGGATGTCCATGTGAATGTTGTTGACCCAAAGGTGTGGGGTTTTGCCAACTTTTTCTATCTATTTCTTCACTTAGCTCAAATCAGAGCCCTGTGACTTTCCATCTACACTAGTGTCAGGGAAAAAAAGGCATTTATTTTTTATTGAAAGATATTTAGTCTTCTTTCCTAACAAACTGAGCCTTGGGTAGTTGAATTATTTGTTGGTTTCTTATGTGTCCATTCTCTCCATCCCTGCTCTCCTTTTGACCTCTATGGACCAGCTTCAGTACAGCTTGATAGAAGTGCAGACATTTCATGTATTTTTGAATTCCAGAAATTCATGATAATGAGGCAGAGTAAAGAGAAACAGAAAGAGGCCAATCAAAAAAAGAGTCATGGAATGGATTTGCATTATTTGACACCACAGAGCCTCTTACAGAGAGGGATTTCCTGCAAATGTCCCAACTGTCAAAAGAGCTGCAGTCAGAGTTTATGTTCAGAAATCTGCAGAAAATGAGGCTTCCTTAATGTCATGAACAATGGCAGTAAATTGTTTTGCTTGTGCCTCCAGTTGGCACTGAGACTTGTGGCACAGATTTAGTCCTTGGGCTGTTTCTGGTCATATTGTGCAATGTTTTGCAGCTCACAGGAGCTGAGGTACACACAGAACTTTGACATTTATTCTGATGGGTTTCCTGTTTATCTTGTGTCTGTTAGGAATATTGACTTGCTTTAGAAGGGCCCTTCCCGTATCATTTAGTTGTTAAATGAACAGATTGAGGGATACTGTTTAGAAACAACAAGTAAAATCTAAGCACTGTTCTTCATTTGTTTCCCAGGAGGTGACCTTGGACTTGGTGGAGCTGACCTTTAAAGATCACTACATTGGGTGCGGGGACATATGGCGACTGAAGAAGAGTTTGGTAAGGCCCCTGCCGTCCTTATGTGCAGGGGGCAGGAGGTCATGTACCTTTTTCTGTGTTTGCTGTGAAAGAAAATAAGTGCTTTACAAAATACAGTAAACTGAGGACAATACCAGTGCCAGCAGCTCCTGAGGAGCTTATGCTGTGAGTGGTTCATCAGTATTGGAGAAATGGATGTAAATGTGTTGCACAAAAATGAATCTCATAATTTCCTACCCACTGCTATAATATTAATTACTGCCTTGGGCAGTAATTCCAACACTGTTGGAAGTTTTTTTCCTAATGTTTTGAATTTTAATGATTTACTACATTTGGAAGGAATCAAATCCAAATGTTTTCCAAGTAGAAGTAGGCTGAAATTTTCCCCACTCTGATAGTACCACTTAATAAGCAGCTATCAGAATGTTTTCTTTCTGCATGCAGTCTTTGGTTCTTCTGAGTGCAGTGAATTAGGCAGATGATCCAATAAAAGTTTGTATGTATTAAAAATGATTATCTCTTCTGTATTGCAGAGGTTCTGTAGGCTGGGATATTAGTAGTAACTGCAGTCAGAGGTTTTTGTTATTTTATGGCAGAAGTTGGATGTTTGAGTGCAAGTGGGTTTTTTTGTAACTTGGTCTGCTCACTTCTTCTGACACCTGTAACTCTTCTCTTCTAGGTCAGCACGTGTGCATATGTCACCCAGAAAGTTGAATTTGCAGGTATCAGGTCAGTGGAGGGTTTAATGTTAAACCTGAGGGTTTAATGTTGCTTATGACTTTAGATTAATGGGTTCTCCAACTGGAGAATCTTCTCTGAAAAATCCTTCACATTTTATAGTTCTCTTACTCATATACAGATTTCTGTCTGCACCAGGAGGTGGGGGAAGGCTTCTGCCTGATTTGAGGTGGAAGAAACTAATAATATGGCAGCCAGCTTCACTTGTGGCCTCCAAGGGCCAAATAATTTTCCTTTTATCTCTCACCATATTTCCCTCCTTCACAAGATGTACTAGTAGTTTGGATGAGGGTTCCTTCAGTTGCTGTTGGGGTGGCACAGGGACAAGGAGATGTGCAGATGCAGAGGAGAGCAGCTCTTTGACACTGTTTGGATTAAAGATCAGGTTTTACCAAATAAGTCATCCTTGAGTGCAGATTTTGGTACATCTGTTATTTGCTCAAATACTGATTTTCTTATCTTCATATTCACTCTGGTCAGCAAATGTTCTGCACTTCTTTTCTCCCAGGGCTCAGGCAGGTGAGCTGTGGGTGAAGAGTGAGAAAGTCACTTGTGGATACATCAGTGAGGACACCCGGGTAAGATGTCAGGAAGCAGGGAGAAAGTAGTTTTTCCCTTCCTTTTCTTGCCAGGTTTCTTGTAATTCTATCTTGCCTGCAGGTTTGTATGGATCATTGGAATTGGCTGTGTTGTAAAGTGAAGAATGGGTAATAAGTTGAGGAGAATGAATGATTAGTGAACTTCAGCTCTGCTCTGCTGGCAGCACTAGGAATGACTTGGGCTGTTGAAATGCCAGCTTGTTAGAGGGGCAATTCCTTATGATGCAAGGGGCACAATCATTTGAGTGACTGTGTAGTGAACTTCTTTGTTTGGCCCTTTTAGTGAATGTACCTAGTTTGAAGTCGGGTTTTTATTCCTTTGCAGGTGGTCTTCCGCTCCACTTCTGCCATGGTTTATATTTTTATCCAGATGAGCTGTGAAATGTGGGATTTTGATATTTATGGTACGTAGGTAACTGACCTCCCTATGAATGTGGATGTCAGCAGCTCTCCTTTCTGCCCCTACTAGAAAACTGAAACATCTTGCCTTTGGCCTGGGCAGTGCTCCAAGGTGCCTTAGATCCATGCTGACAGTGCCACCCATTTCTGTCTCCTGGGTGTGCCATCATTTTCCTGGCCCTGCTGTAGAGCCTGGGTACCATTATCTTGGTGATGAAATCAAGGGGACTACTGACTGAGCATTGGAAAGGTTTCCTGTGGATCTGAACCTGTTCGATGATGAGGGTGGGTGCAGTTCTGGGAATCCTGAAATGAGAAATGTCTGGAAGTCCTGTGCAAAGAGGACCTTGATGTTTTAGATTTCTCTTGACATTCACTTAATGAGGAAGGAAAACCTGCCTCAGCCCAGCTAGAATTTGGTAGCTTTGGCTGGAAGTATTAGAACTTTAGGCATTAAGAGTGAGTCACTTCTCTGTGTCATTGTATTTTTTTCTGACTTAATTGTTTAGCAAACCTCTTGCCACTTCCTTTGACCATGTGTTTAGGCATATGGAACTGGGCAGCTCTCCAGAGCTGAGCAGGGATTCAGTTGTGCATACTCTGCCTAAAAGACAGTACAGATGCTTTCCCAGCATGCTGGGAATGTGTTGGAAAAATGCATTTAAAGGTCAGATTCTTTTGACACTAAGAGTTGTGTTTACATCCTCAGAAAAAGTAATGCTTTCAAATGTTTTTAATCACCTTATTTTAGTGATATTAGCCTTCATTATGCACATAGCTGCTCTGATTCTAATAAAAATAATTGTCCCAGAGTCTCAGAGTTAGATATGGGCCATAGTTGAAGTAACTACTGTTACCTGATGCTTTGGAGATGTTTACTTTGCAGGGGACCTGTACTTTGAGAAAGCTGTGAATGGTTTCCTCACTGACCTCTTCACAAAATGGAAGGTAAATAGCTGATTGAGTTCAGTTTTAATTTTTTATTTCTCTGGAATTGTTCAAGGCATCTCTCTGAACAGTAACAAATCAGAATATCGAATTGCTGTAGGTTTAGAGAAATTGAGACAAGTCTTTACGTTTCCAAACAAAAATTGTGGCAACTACATAGATAACTAGTGGAGAGGGGTCCTGGTAAATGTGATACAGCTGAGAAGCACAGAATCTTCAGGACAGACCACTGTGATTTCAGAGAGGCAGATGCAGCACCCGTGTAGATATATTAATAAAATGCTCTACCTTTTTTCCTAGGTGTGAGGGAAGGGGGGGTGTTATGATGCATGGTTTCTGCTGAATGTGACTTTAAAATTTTCTTTTTTTTGTGTGTTCTTCCTGGAACAGGAGAAGAATTGTAGCCATGAAGTGACAGTGGTTCTATTTTCTAGAACATTTTATGAAGCAAAATGTATAGGTATGTAAATACTGTATTTTCATGTTTCCATTTTTAAACCTATCTCCTCTCTTGGCCACAGACAGACAATGACTTTTTCCCTTTTTCTTTTAAAGCCCATGTTCAAAGTAATCTTTATCAAGCAGAATAGATACACAACCATTATTTTGAAATTACTGCAGTGGAAGCCTTACAAAGAGGAATATATGGCAAACTTTCCTCATCATACTCAAGTTGTCATATTGGTTTAAAAGTAATTTTTGTACCATGTAGGAGGTCTGGTATTTCTCCCAAGTGTTTTGGATTTTTGTTTGTTTGGTAGTTGAGTTTTTTTTTAATTGGAAAACAGCTCCTTACTGGAAAAAATGAGTCATTTCTCTACAAGAGCATGGGATAATATGTGCTTTTCCTTCCATTTCAGATGAGTTTCCTGAAACACATCGTGCGTCAATTCGGCAGGATCATGAGGGAAGATTTTATGAAGACTTTTACAAGTATGTTTTCTCTCAGTTCTTTTCACCTCATATCCTACAGTATATGTGCAACCCAATGCATCTTTTTGTGCATTTCTTTATATTCATCCTTTCTCATGGCCTCTCGTGCTTTCATGGGCTTCATTCAGTTGTGCTTTTTTTAGAGTTGTGGTTCAGAATGAGCGACGAGAAGAGTGGACTTCATTGCTTGTGACTATTAAAAAGCTTTTCATCCAGTATCCTGTGTTGGTACGACTGGAGCAAGCAGGTACAAGAGTCCTTCTTTCCCTGCTTTTACCCTTTTGTCTCTTTTTTTTACTTTTAAGTTGTCTGTAAACTCTCCAGTTTCAGTTGGAGTCTGGTGTTGTACTATTTAGTGCTCTCTTGGCTGGGCTGTCTTACTCAGGTCTTTTTGTGGAACATAATAACAGCAGTTTTGCATGTAATTTGTGAGGTAATAGGATGTAGTACAAATGCATTTTTCTGAGTTTTTATTATTTTTATAAAGCTAGTCTATACAGAAATGCTGATTTTTTTCTTTTTCTTCCTTCTGAACACTTGTCCAGAGGGCTTTCCTCCAGGTTACAATTCCACCTCAGCACAAGGGAACTACCTGGAGGCCATAAATCTTTCATTCAATGGTAAGTTATGAGCAATGGTTAAAAATATGCATTAGAAAAACCATTAAAGCAGCTGCCAATAAATGGGTGTGGACTTATTTTGCCTGTTCCTTAACAATGTGAAGACGAGGAAAATATTAGGTAGTTAAATCACCATTTTCACCCTCAAAAGAAATTGTCTTGTGTGTCTCTGGAAAACCAATGCCTCCCAAAACTGAGCATTGGGTATTTCAGCCCTCAGGAACCACTTACAAGGCCTTGATACAATGAAACATTTTCTCTGGGCTGCATATCTGTAGGAGAACCTCTAGGAACATCTAGGAAGTCTTGAATTATGGAAGTGTTTCAAAATCAATGTTGATCGAATGTGATTTAGATGAAGCTTATCCATCTTTTTTAGCAGGGAGATGGATGTGGTGGGCTGGAGGTGCTCTCCACAGATCTGCTGTTTGCTATGTTGTGCATCAGATGTTGTTCTGTCACCTTAATGGCTGGCTGGTTACTCCCGTGGGAGGGAGCTCAGGGTGTTGTTTGAAATGATTAGTAGTAGACTTTACATTGTTGGGGGTTTTGGGGATTTTTTTTAGATGTTTAAAGGAAACACTAAGTGCATGAGAAAAATATTCCTTCTTATGTACTGGTACCCATCTTCTCTTCTGCATCCCATTTTCTTTCCATCCCTCTCTCTTTCCTGAAGCTTTTTAACGTTCGTAGGTTGGGCAAGGCCGTATACAAGCCCTCTCATACTTGCATGTGCTCTGGGAAAACTTCTTAAGCACCACAGTTAATAGGGAGTTGCCTGCCTTAATCTGAAAAGAAATATCCAGCATCTCTTCCAAGTGTTTTGTGGTTCTTTCTCGTAGTGTTTGACAAGCACTACATAAACCGGAACTTTGACCGCACGGGCCAGATGTCTGTGGTCATCACCCCCGGGGTCGGCGTGTTCGAGGTCGATAGACTCCTCATGATCCTCACCAAACAGAGGATGATCGACAATGGTAAGTGAATGGAGTTGCTGGACAGTCTCTCTGAAGACAAATAGGTGGATTGGGAAAAGATCCAGCCTCTTCTGGCTGGGAAGAAGTAGCTGTTGGAACCTGTGTGCTCTGGGAAGAGAGGTTACAGCTGGAAGATGTTTGTCAGCGCTTCATATTGAAATGGGCCTTTCATTTCTTTTCTTTTGTGATAAAGAATTTCATCTGTCTGTGCAGACCTTTCCCTTAAAGGATAATCTTGCCTGACTGGCATTAATTTAGAAGAAGCATTTCTTATGTCCCTGCAGGCACTGTTGGTTTGTAGCCATAGCACGGGACTCTTAACTACCATTTTCAGTATAGTTACATCTTAACATACGATGTATGGGCCTTCAGCTCAAGCTGAAGATCTGTTTTGACTTTAGCATATCAGTCCTGCTTAGTCAATAGCTGAACTCTGGTGCTTTTTGTTTCCAGGAATAGGCGTGGATTTGGTGTGCATGGGAGAACAACCTCTGCACGCTGTACCACTCTTTAAGGTAAGGCTTTGCCCTTCCTTCTGTTTGTGCTACGAATGTTACTCCGTTTGTGACTATCTGGATACAACTGGTTACTTTGCCTTGGAATTACTCTTCCAGCTCCACAATCGCTGTGGGCCAGGGGACTCCCGAATGGGTGATGACTACAACATTCCACACTGGATAAATCATAGGTAGGTGAATTCTACCAGCCTTTGATAAATGCTCCAGCTTTGTTTTCCTCTTCATAGTCTCTAGAATTCTCTTTCTCCTTTTGCTGTTTATTTCCTCTGCTTCCCCTGTGAAGAAAATGCCATATATTAAATTACTCTTGCTGCACTAAGAATATTCTAGCAGAACTCTGGGCATCAATGCAACATCTCAGAAATTACAGGCGATCTCTGTAGCTTTCAAGCAGCTGGTGTGAGTCACTACTGTCACATAAATTAGGGAGAGTTGTGTAAATGGCACAGTGAAAATCTTTCTGTAGAAAGAGGAAGTGAACTGGGAAATACAGGTGTCAAGCATATCAAGAAGTGCTCTAAGCATATTAAGAAGCGAGTATCAAAGGCTGATCTTTAAGGAAAGAATAGCTTCTCTCAAGTTAACCATCTGTTTTCCATAAGTTGTTTTATGCAGAGAAAGGAATCCCCTCTTCTCTGTCAACAGCTCAGATTCACAGGCTGTTTGATGTGTAACAAACCAACTGTGTTCAATTCTTAGAAGAACTAAAAGCCACTCTGGTTTTCATTTTAGTTTCTACACATCCAAAAGCCAACTCCTCTGTAACAGCTTCACCCCACGGATCAAGCTGGCAGGAAGGAAGGTGGGTATCTTATTTTTCGTCTTACTTGTTAGATGCCTTTTCTCAGCCAACCATCAGAATCTTTCTAGCATGTATTCCCACAGCTGGAACTAAATTTCTGTGTTAAAAGGCTCTGAAAGAAGAGTGGTGTTTGTTGTAGGGATTGCGAATGAGGGGCTAGTCTGTAGTTCTTTCCTTTGTGGGATAAAAATTAGGTGAGAAATGTTTTAGCGTCTATAAAAGTAAAGTTTCATTCTACAACAAAGAGTTCCATCAAGAGGAAGAAATGTGTCAATGTTGTTTTCCACACAGGTTTGAGACCGAGTGTCAGTATTTAATATTTCTGAAGTGGTCTGGCTGCCTCACTAGGTCAGCAGGATAAACTTGGTCTGCTTGATCACACTGGGGAATATTTCATTAGAACATGCTGACTGTTTCCCTTCTCTCTACCTTGTCTCTTATTCTTTCTCTTTTTTCCTTTCTTTTTCTTTTTTTTTTTGGTCACCTCACACTTCCTTTGTTGGACCCTGCAGCCACTGACTGAGAAAGCAAAGAGTAACCGAGATGCCTGTGAGTAATTCTGTTCTGGAATGATCTGTCCCGTTGACTCCCAGACTAACAAGCAGCTGCAGTAAGACAATGACATTTCAGCACAAGGAAGGGGCAATTGTGCTAGAAAACTATCAAACCCACATATTTGTTAGGGGGCGTGTTGATGTGCATGTGTCAGTTGCCTTCTTGGCGGGTAACTCATGTGGAGGGGGAGTTTCTGCCTTGGTTGTGTCACAGAGGAGCAGATGGTGTCAGGCTGGTGTGGTGGTGATACCATTCATGGGAGTAGAACAGAGCTTGGAGTGTTGTCAGTGTTGTGAGCACAGAATTACAGTGGGAGAAGCCAGCACTCTTGTAACACCACCTTGTTTCAGGAAGGTTTACCTCCTGTAAGTGGGGTCATCCTTTCTTTCAAAGATCCTTTAAAATGTAAGAGAAATCAAAGTATCTGTCCTTACAAGGATTGATTTGTTGATTATTAACTTAATGTTCAGGATATATGGGGGAGAGACATTAGGGCCACAGCAACACTCATTCAGAGGCACCAACTTTAATAATCGAGGTGCACCAGCTGGTTCTGTTTGTGAGACTTTTTAATGGGATTTGTTTTCCAGTAGATACTTTTCTTAGAGGTGAGAGCTGGATACTCTGACTTGCAGATCGTGAACAAGGTTCCAGTTCTGTATGATTTCAATTTCAGCATTAGGAGCTCCAAAGGATGCTGAGAATGCCCTGCCAATCCAGGTGGATTATGACGGCTACGATGCCCAGGTGTTCCGCCTGCCAGGCCCATCCAGAGCCCAGCGCTGCACCACTTTCAGGTAGGAGGCTTGGGAGTGCACTGGGTTTAGGGCAGCTTCTGGATGCATACAATGCTTTGAGAAATACAAGGAGAATTAATCTGCAGATGCTTAGAGTTGAACAAAAACTTTATCTGTACTTGGTCTTCGAGGCTGGGTGTCTGATTTTACTTCTGAGGTAGTCTGTGGGATCTAAGAAAAGGCATAAATATACTTCTTCCTTACAGCTTTAATTTTGTCTGAAGTGGAATGAAGCTAGTCTCCCTTGCTAAGTTCCTAGTAGATTTTGCAAGTGGGTTAAGAAAGTATTTCCACAATAGACTTGCACAAAGTTGCAGTAAAAGAATTAGTTTGGTGTACTGCTTAGTAACTGATGCTGAACAAGAGGGGTGAGGAATCTTCCCTGAAAATGATGCCTGTCTGAATGAAAGAAGAAGCAGAGAAACTGAGTGCAGGTTCTTCATGGCCTTTTGTCTGAGGAAAAAGGCCGATTATTCTTGGGTCCTGGGCAAATTCATAGAACAAATTATGAATTTCAGTACTCTTTCAGGAATATGGGACTGATGAGCTTGTTTTGAAGTACTTTTTTGTTTGTTTTCCTTCTTTCAGTAGTATTGCCTAAATCTGAGGCAGCTGTGTATGTGGACTTGTTAATATGAGCAGCCTGTAGAAATCCGTGCTGGAAGATGCCAGTACAATTTAACATAGTTAATAACTTCAAGTAGTTTCCCTATAGCTACACATTCCTGGCACTGTAGGCTCAGGTCTGGTATCTTGTAGGCCATGTCTGTGCTACCAGCTCATAGTATGGTGTCTGTAGGATTGCACAGGGAATCGAGCAAGCTCTTTTCACAGCTGTGCTGGAAACATTTNTGTGTATGTGGACTTGTTAATATGAGCAGCCTGTAGAAATCCGTGCTGGAAGATGCCAGTACAATTTAACATAGTTAATAACTTCAAGTAGTTTCCCTATAGCTACACATTCCTGGCACTGTAGGCTCAGGTCTGGTATCTTGTAGGCCATGTCTGTGCTACCAGCTCATAGTATGGTGTCTGTAGGATTGCACAGGGAATCGAGCAAGCTCTTTTCACAGCTGTGCTGGAAACATTTCAGTGTTGTGTTCTTCTGTTGTCCGATGAACAGAAGCATGAAGTACCCACACAGGCAAACTAGGTAGGGATGGCTTCCCTGTAGACCACTTTGAGTTCACCTGCTGAGTATTGAGTCCTTGACGTGACTTGGGCCTGTTCAAGCCCTTCGATAACCCGGGAATTAATCTCTGTTCTATCGCTGGACATAGCTGTTCTGTTCAGCAGGTCTGTAAGGGAGAGAGAAAGTCGGACCAGGAAGAGCTCGAGCTCCTATGATGTGTCGTGCAGCCCCTCCCTGCAGAGCCGCACGCTGCCCCCAGAGGAGGTGAGGAGCCAGGCCTCTGACGACAGCTCCCTGGGCAAGATCTCCAACATCCTCATGATCCCGCGGCCTCACCTGCACCAGTGTGAAGTCAGCAGCTCCTTGGGCTATACCAGCACCAGAGGTTAGCCCGGGGCAGATGGGGAAGTACCTTTGGTGGGGAGAGAAGGTGGAAGTTTTTGTGGGGCACTGCCAGGCCAGCACAGAGGAGATGGTGCCTCTATTAGCACTCATGGTACAGCTTTTCCATAGCTCCAGCTGTGGCTGGATGTGTGTTCTCCCTTTGTTATCCTTGTCCAATTCCATTGCTTTTTTTATTGGTTTGTCCTAAATAGAAGTGTCCTGACACTGATTTGTTCTTTTCCCTTGTCTATTGCCTTCTTTAGTACTTGACTATTCTCCTGTGCCTGCCCGCAAATGTGGACATACACAAAGAACTTTTATTATCCAGGTCACTCATAATCTGTCAGATGAGAATTGTCCTTATCAGTGAGCCCTGGGGGACCTTGCTTATAACATCTCTCTGTGGGGATTTGTTGTCATTAAGTCATTAAGACTTTCTGGATTCTTCCTTTTGACAATGCACTGCTGAGCCGTCTCAGTGTGTTAGCAGTGCTGGCACTTTCCTTTTCTTCCCTTCCAATTTAATTTTGTTCTGAGACCATATGCAGTGTCTTCCACAAACCCAACTCGTTTCTAGGTAAATTGTATTCTTGGAATTGCTTCATCTTCTATAAAACTCTGTCCCTGAAGGCTCTTCGTGTTTTTCCGTGTCATGCTGTATGACACTTTATTATATGTACCATATATATATGTACCATAGTTATCCTGTAACAGGATTGGAGTTACTAGTGTGGGACTGTTCTCACACAGCATATGTGACATTACATCTGCTTTCGTATTTCCTCCTACTGTCATTTAATACAACCTTTTTTGATATTTCTGTTACTCCTGTAGTTTGAAGGGTAGTCTTATGACCAGCTGAGGGTGGTCAGCTGGATGGACATGTGTGTGGAATAGGATTGACAGGGAAGGAGGTGTCAGAAAAACTGAGGTTTTTCACATGTTATAGATGGCACTAGAGAATGGTAAATGAGATCCTTCCTTCTTTCTTGGGATTTTCACTTGTTTGGCAGAGTAATATTATGCTACTTAGTCATCTGGTGTATTTCTCCTGTTTCTAAATAACTGCACTTCTATTCTACATTGAGTAGTGACAACTAACTTGTTTGTGGAGATCATGTCCCATGTCTCCTGGGAGTAATCCCTGATTTCAGTGCTCAAATCTGAATGCACAGAAAAGCCATATGTTGCTCAGCTGTATCTTCTGCTGTGTCCTTGGTATTCATCTGAAGTTCTTGGTGTCAGTGTTTTTATTTCTCAGCAATTCTCAAAGCTCTGAGAAATTCCTCATAATTGACTTAACGAGTGGTTTCTTCATGGCTTCATTTAGTGTAAGTGCCACAGTTCACAGCAGTGCTGTATGGCAGATGAAGTAATGCTTTTTCTTGTCTGGATTCTTGTTTACGTTGTAACTTTTTGACTGGATTGAGGTCGCTTTCAGCATCTCTCCCTGCCCACTCCTTAGGTCTCCTTATTTCCACTTGCCCTGGGGCATCTTTATATTCCTGAGTGATTCATCCTCTGGCTTGGCTCCTGCTCGACCTCATGCCAGGTTTGTGTTGTGTTTTGTAGACGTCCTTGAGAACATGCTGGAGTCTCAGCAGCAGGACTCCAGTGCCTCTGTGAGGTTCCATGTGAGCAGTGCAGAATCCATGCTGCACATCCGGCCGGGGGGATACACCCCCCAGCGAGCTCTCATCAACCCCTTCGCCCCGTCCCGCATGCCCATGAAGCTGACGTCCAACCGGCGCCGCTGGATGCACACCTTTCCTGTGGGTAAGGCTGCTGCCAGCACGGCACTGCTCGTACTTTTTCCTTACCCAAGTGTTAATATAACGAGAACCACTGAGAACTCTGGTTCTGCACTGTGCCAGAGGCTGAGCTGAGTGTCCTGATAATCCCCTTTGGGAATGTATTACATCTGTTGGCAAATGAGCAGCTTCATGTACTGGGAAACAATCTTACAGTAGCTGTTGAAGGGCATTGTTACTTTCATTGTTACTTTCAGATGCCGAATTATTCTCATAATTGTTTAGTGCCTTGTAAGTAGGCCCTCTAAAACATTTAAAAGAAAATTCTGCTTCACTGGCTTCAGAGATGCCAGGGGTTCAAAGCTTTGATGGTTTTGTAAACATGCTTTTTTAATGTCCATTAGTTATCAGTGCCTGTGCTGTTGGCAAAAACAGGATACAAGCAACTGAGGAATGAGTGCAAATGTGTTTAATGATTCAATTGTAACTGTAGGTCCGTCAGGGGAAGCCATCCAGATCCATCACCAAACCTGCCAGAACATGGCAGAAATGCAGGGCAGTGGGCAGCAGGATCTGACACATTCCTCTGCTGAGCTGCTGGAGCTGGCTTACCACGAGGCCACGGGCAGGTGAGGGTGAATCCTTGGGGAGGGTTTTAGTTTACCACAGAGAGTGGTGCAATACAGTGCATAATTAATGGAATTGTTTGAAATTGCCCTATGCCTCTAATTCTTGACTTGTTATTCCAATAGCTCCGACCTTTACCATAGAAATTTTTTAGCACAGTTCGTAGCTTTGTCTCACAGTAACTGTTGAGCAATTTCAGTGCTATCCATTGTCCGACCTCCCTGTGCTGGTAAGAAACACTCTCCATAAACATGGCAGATAAAATACCTGTGTTTGCAAAGTACTTTCCTTTTAAAAACAAATATTACATATTGCTTATCAAAACCATTTGGTAGCTTAGACAGCTTTAGAATTGCAAATAAGTTCGTTTCTTTCATGATTATTTTCCCTGCTGTGTATTTGTTTCCTCCTCTTTGCTTATAGAAATTTGCATTATGTATTGTTCTGGCTGTCTGGGAGAGTGAGGGCACTGCTGGTATCCTCTGCCTTTTTTGATTTTCAGATTTTTTCCTGCTATCTGCAAGCAATGCTTCATCCTCACCAATTTTGTTCCCTAGTTCTACTTATAAAAAAAAAAGATTACCTTTTTATGACTTGATAAGTACATCTTAGTGTACTAATGTGCTAAAGCATCTTGTCATTACACCAATCTCTTGTGTCATATTCCTGACAATTCTTTTTCTGGGATCTTTGTCATCTCTGTGGATAACATACTCATCCAGAGCAATTTTCTCAGTCTGGAATGTTGGGTTTATGGACCATGAAATCAGATCTGTAAATAACCAGCTAAGTATCATTTCTCTCTTGGGAGGATATGAGTAGCTCATTCTTTGCTGTCCTGCAAACACAGTGCTTTGGTTATTGCTGGAGGCAAGGAACAAAGAGCCTGGACAACTGTGGAATGTTGGTACAGTCCCCTCTGTGCTGTTCCATCTCTGCCAACATTGAGAGAAGAGCTTGGATCCACCCTGGGCTCAGCTGAGGCAGCAGGGCCAAGGGCATGTTAGTTATTTGATTTGTTGAAAGTGGAGAGTGACTCGAGTGAGGAAGGTCTGTACAATCCAGGCTGGTTTGTTTTCCTGCAGACACGTCAGCTCTCGGCACCCAGGTGACGGTGCCTCTTTCCTGAGCTTTGGCGGGACAGAGGAATATTCCAACGGGCTGGCTGGGAGCAACGGGGCAGGTAAGGGAGGAGGGCAGAGCCTGGGGCTGGGAGAGTCCTAAACAAGCCCTTCCTTATTATCAGGGGCAGGGTCATAGAGGCAGGAGTCTGGGAGGTGGGTGGACAGGCATTGCAAAGTAGGAAGAGTCAATAATGGAAGAACAGTTTTTGACGCTGAGTGATCTGTTAATGTTCTTCTTGGTGTATGGTAGTTTTTTTGGGTTGGTTTGTTGCTCTTGCTTTGCTTTGTTCTTGTTTAATGTGTCTCTACTTCTCTAGGGTCTTACAAGATTTACTAAAGAAAGATGCTCATTGTTTACTGACAAGCTCTCAGGCAGCTACTGAGTTCCATAATAACAAAGCCCTGATATCCAGACACAAAAAATAACTAAATATGCACCGTGGTCAGAACTATTTATCTTGGTATTGCCTTAAGGTGTCACCCTTTGTATTAAGAAACTGGTTTGTGTACATGTATGTATGTGTCTGTATATATATATATATCATATGGAAGCTGATGGAAAGAATAAAGTTTCTACACTTTGAGAGAAGCTGTACAAAAACAGATTTATTTTGCACTTTCTCCTAATTTTAAGCACTTTAAAGATGGTGCTGCTTATACTAAATGTTGTTCACACAGCCCAAAATATTTCAACACATTTTTGAGAGGTCACACATCTCTACTTTTGGTTGTGTATCTTTCTCACCTTACCCAAACACTTGAATTAGTGGAAATTCTCAAAATCTCTTTTGGGCCCTTTAAGTGGAACAATATGCCACTATTGTTCTGCTGCATTGTCTGGTTTTATGTGACCTACCCTCTGCTTTCATGGACATGCTTTTTAGATAGCCACATGATAAAAAAATGTCATCTTTTGAACTAGAGCGTTCAAGACTTCTTTTCTGAAAAACACTCTGAAGATTTTTTTATTTACCTTTCTAAATTACACTGGATTAAAGCAATTTTGTTTCCCCCTTTGCTCACGCCTTGCAGAGCCATAAGGAAGTTAAAACATTTCCTTTTCTTGATCGTCATATCTTGTGTTCATGTAGTTGCATTAAAAATGATTTTCTGTTTCCTTCTGAGAATTTAATCCGAATACATTTCATTTTCATGCTTTACATTTTTATTATTTTCTGCTTTCTGGAGAGACCTTGTTTGATTTTGGAATTTCCAGACTGTGTTTCAGCTGGATGCAGTTTGCACAGTGTAAATGTAGAGCATATCCTGGCAATAAACATCCTTGCGTTTTACAGAAGTCCCATGTGTCTGTAGGTCAGATATAAATCATGGATGTGGCAGAAGTTAATCTGTGTCTCTCTGTCAAAGCCATTCTGAGCACCTGCCCCGACTAAGTGCCCTCAGCCTTCTGCAGGGGCACTGGGACTCAGTGATGGGACTTGGATTTGAGACACCTATAAAATGAGACAGTTTGGGGGTTTTGTGTTTTTTTTTTTTTTTAATCTCTAAAAATATGATTTCTTAGTGAGTCTGGTTCTCCTGTGCTGCCTGCAGCACATTTAGCAGCAGCAGGGGCTTCAGAGTGAAAAACGACTCTGTCTGCTTCCCTGAACGTTTGGGATGTTCCTCTTTTGTCCCTCAGATGGGAGGTGATGGTTCAGGGTGAATAAATCTTGTTGCAATTCCCGAGGTGGATGGCAGATGGCATCAGGAGTTGGGGAAAGGTGGATGCCACTTAGAGCCATCTCCTCCACTGTTTTAGTGGCATCACCAGGGGAGCAGAACCCTTCCTGTCCTGGAATAAGTTGTGGTGCTGGTATCAGTTTCTCGGGTAAATCTACCTAAGCTAGTTTTTTAAAAAAGGCTTCTTTTAGATGTTTGGAAGCTTTGTCAAATTTGTGTTTTGATAAATGGTTTGAAGACAGCAATTTTTCTTGTCTCCTCTACTGTTTGTTTTTTCTCATGTGCCACAGCAGCTGTTTATACCAGCTCAGAGAAGTGGCCCAAATGGAGAGTAGCTGGGATTTGTCTTTGCTGTGAGGATTGTTTCACTGTAAGCACACAAACATTGATGCAAATACAGCAGACAGATGTGAAATGGGGACTAGGAACAACTGGTCAAGGGGGGCCATAGCATCATGCTGGCTTAGTGTTCAGTGAGCTGCAGTTTTAGTCTCTGTTTTGCAGGTTAATAGCCTGATTAGAACAAATCCATTTGAGAATAAAAAGCATTATAGTGTCTGAAGTCCTAATCAAAACTTAAGTATAGGTTTTCATTAGTCTCAAGTCCCTTATTAGCCTTTATTTGTGGTAGTATAAACTGAATTTTGTTCCAAAACTGGACATTTCTTCAAGAGCAATCATTTTATCTCCTTTCACAATGAATAACAACTTCCTTACTATTCTTTCTTACTCAAATATGGACCAAGATCTATCTCACAGGTTGAAACATAATGAAGTTGCTGCTTTTTCAGAACATGGTATTTTTAAACAGTCTATAATGAATATATTTGACCTATTTAGGGGCAGTGAAGGCTTATTAATACTTTTAAAATCTTTAGCCTGGCAAGGGTAGTTTGTATTTGCTGGATGTTTTGTTTTCTCCCTGCCCTCTGGCAAAGGGATGAAATCTGTATTGGTAGTTTATGCCTAAAAATGTTGGAATTGGAGTAGATCTGTGGCATGATTTTTATAAATTACATAGAGTTTTTAGAGTCTTAGATAATTAGAATCTTATATATGGATTCTCTTGTTCGACCAGGTAAAAGTCTGTTTTATTTTATTTTCTTACTGCTCCTGTGTTTTCCAAAATTTTTCTTAACTTATCCTTTGCTCATAACATGAGAGAACTAGTAGGAAAAAGATCTGGTTTTGAGTGTTGAGTGTATTTGAATGTACTGGGTTCCTAAGACCTTTGAAATTATCGACATAAATGATTACAGGTGACTTTTTTGTGTTGTTATTTGGGTTTTTTTTGTATAATACCTACTTTTTAAGATGTGTTTCACCACTTTGAGAAAGGTAGTCTTTTTTTGTTTTTTAACTCGAGCACTTCTGGTGAGATGTTGGAATTTGATCCAAGATGTATTTTTTCTCATTGACTTTGTGTTTTTTTCTACTGTGCAGAACCCTGAGTTCTTTCCAAGCAGAGAAATGCTTAATCTTAAAACATCAGCATGCTTTTGATTTATTTTTATTTGAAATTCAAGGAAAGTGCATAACTGCTTAAAATAAAAACCATATTTCTTTCTTGTAGGGATGAACCTCAAAACCCAGAACAAGGATTCCTTGGAAGATGCTGTCTCTAACTCTCCAGATCCAAGTAAGCAGGAGAAAGTTTGGGAGAGAGTTTGCATAGTGGGAAGGTGGGGAGGGAAAGGGCATGTTCATTTATAGAGGCATCAGGAGGTGGTAGGCAAGAAACTGAGGAGCCTCCTTGGCTTTTGGCAGGGGTTGATTTTGCCCTGCAGTAATTTGCAGTTCTGTAGCTTTTAAAAGCATGTGAAGTTGGTTTTTGTATTACATCTGAAATTCTTTCCTTACCAGACTATTATGCAAAAAGTTAAAGGTGCTGAACAAATATCTGCCTCTCAATATGAAAAGTTTGTTTGACACCAGCTCATTGAAGCAGAAGTGGTACAGTCAGTGTCTGAATTTGGTACTGAGAAATATCTGCATTCATCTTATACAGAAACAAATGTGTCACTGCTTAATAAAGCATTTTCTTCATAGCAGTCTGTCCTGCTTTACTTCCTCGTGCACTGTTCCTGACATTAGTGTTAACACTCCCATAGCAAAATAAATCTCTGGCTGTAGGATCTTTGAGACAAGAAGCTAAGAATCAGTAGTTGACCAAGGGCCTTGGTATAGATCTTCTGAGTGAGGTCAGAATGCAGTGCAGTGGTGATTTGGTATAATTTAGTTAGCTTTTCCTTTTTAATGTCTAGGTTTAGCTCTCTGTAATCTCAAAGCTGCAGCATAACTAGGAAAGGGTGTGGGAAAGAATTCCTTTCCAAGTTACAATTTTTCTGGTCTTCCCACCCCTCTGGATCTGTCTTCTGTTTTTATAACTGTAGAAATACTCCCTTTTCTGCTGTTCTACTATTCCAGAAAGAGGCTGGTCTATCATTCTTTCCCTCCTCCTCTCCAGCTCCTCCCGCAGTTGTCTAGGATGCAAAACTGTTCTGATTTCCTTGTTCAGGCTTGGAATGTTGATCTGTTTATTAATAATCAGTAACTGCCCCTGACTTGCTGTAATTTTGGGAGAGCGGTGGCTGTGTCAGCTCTAGCTTTCAATCAAGAGAAAATTTAGTGTATTAACTTTGAATGCCATTTGCATGATGGGATTGAACAGCATGTGCACTGCATTGTTTAACAAACTCTGTCTCTTTCTCTCCCTCCCTTCTTCCCATCCTATTTTCCTTTTCCTTTCCCATTCCACCCCCTTTTTGTCCCTGTTGACTTTATGCCAACGCTGTTTTTTGTCCCTCATTCTTTTTAACTTCCTCCTTCACGCACTTCTTTCATCTTCCTCTGCACCCTGTTTTTTCCTGGGTGACCACACATGCCCCCGTGTCTGCCCCCAATGACACAACGAGGCAGTTCTGACGCTGTCTGCTCCCCCCATAGTGCCAGGCTTCTGTTGTACAGTTGGAGTGGACTGGAAATCCCTCACTACTCCGGCCTGTCTCCCCCTCACCACCGATTACTTCCCGGACCGCCAGAGCCTGCAGAACGATTACACCGAGGGTTGCTATGACCTGCTGCCAGAAGCTGACATTGACAGGTTTGACCAGCACCTTCTCTGTAAATGCCTTGAATCCAAGTGCTTAAGGAGCAGGTGATGGAAGAGGATCACTGGAATCTGTGCGCCTGAAAGATGAATTCCTAATGTAGCGGAACACTCAGATTTTTCTTTTTCCAATGATAATGTTGCAACTTTTCCAATGTTACCATCTGATAGGATGGTGTCCTGGAGATTTTATTTTAGAAATTGTGTACAAATATGTGCACCTCTTTTCTGTTGTGTTTCAATCAAAATATTCAACCTCAAGCTGTCATCTTTGTTAATCTGTTTTCTAGCAAGTGTTTTGGAAACACTAGATGAGCTTGTGGACACACAATGTTTAAGATGCTTATCCTCACTCTAAAGGATATTTAGTTTAATCTTGCTGGAAAACAGTGCTGGTTGGATAAACGGAACTCTTCAGCTTGCCTGAAAGGCCTGTGGTAACTATTCTTTAACAGGTTTGATTTGTTTGGTTTTTTTTTACTGAAGCTGTCTCATCAGCTTGAACATTTTCCAGACTTCCCACAGTTTTTAAGACATCAACAGACCTGTTCGTGTTGCTGCTTTATGGGAACAAAACAATCAGGGTGATTGAAATACATGGGAAGTAGCAGGACTAATGAAGACACACCTAAAAGTAGTGTCAAATGTCCCTTTGCAGTAGGAAGGTGAAGTTCAGAGCAGAAGGAGTTGTAGTAAGATGCCACAGTGCCGGTCTTTAATCCCTCCCTGCTCTCACTTCCCGCTGTGGGAGAGGCTGGAGTGTTGCTGTCCACTGGCAGTTCTGAGTTCTGCTGAACATGGACAAACTGCCTGAGACTGCAAAGTGCTGGAAAACTCATCTTTGAGGGATTTATTGGAAATTTCACAACTGTTGTTAGTAAGTTGGTTACTAGTTGCAAAATTGCTTTCAGAGTTGTAAATATTGCTTGATCATCCCCTGTTTCCAGAGGTGCTCATTTCCCCTCCTGCTCCCACAGGCAGATGTTCCCAGGCAGAGGCTCCACTGTCCAGAGCCCCATGCAGGCACAAACCCTCAACTGGGAAACACGGAGCAAAGAGTAGGTGTGTGATCAGCTCCTTATTCTAGTCTGCTTAACCTTTGTGTTCAGGAGGGATGAGGAAGGAGTGCAGATGACAGCCCAGCAGGTGTTTGAGGAGTTCATTTGTCAGCGTCTCATGCAAGGCTACCAAATTATTGTGCAACCCAAGCCACAGAAAACGGCCCCAGCAGTGCCACCCCCGCTCAGCAGCAGCCCCCTCTACAGCCGAGGTGAGTGACCTGAGACTGACTGTTCACCCCTTTGTCTTTCCTTCTACCAGACCCAAGAATTAGGTGCTCACTGAAGCCCTCTGTTGTTTGGGGTTTTTTTTCTTACGTTATATGAAAGTCTTTGCTGGGAGAGAGCCTGATCAGGGACAACACAAACAGCTTGGCTGCACCATGAACAGACAGGTGCAGGACTTTTGAATTTTAATAAGAAACTGGCCTCATATTCATGATGATGAACTCAAATGAA
>WEIV01009468.1:27473-39255 GCA_013390005.1 Calyptomena viridis
ATTCCAGGGGTCTTGCTGGAAATTTCCTCCTCAAGCTGCTGTCTCAGCTCTCAGGCCCAGTTTAAAGACACAGAAAGGCCCAAGATTCATTTTTCCTGGTGTAGAGTTGGTGATACGGCGTTATGGGATACACCATACAGTCACCCCAAGACAGTATCCTGTCTTTTATGGGAAAGAAAATATATCTCTATGTTACAATTCCCTTGTTTTCTGCATATCAATGTTTTGATAGTTCCCAGTGATACTTGTATTGCTGAGCCTTCCTTTGCCCATCTGCTCGTTCTCACTCAGGGGTAGCAAAATGACATGGTCACTGTGCTCACTGAAATTCCAGCAGGTAGTTGTGTATTTTGGACTGTAAAATCCTTCCTGGGGTACTGCTGAACTGTGTCCTGTCTTCCGCATCGCTTCAGCCTTATTGAGTCGCTGAAGTTCTGGAGGACGCGGTTCCTGCTGCTGCCCGCCTGCATCAGCGCCACGAAGCGCATCGTGGAGGGGGAGGTGCACTGCGATGTCTACGGGGACAAGTCCCGCTCTGACGAGGAGGAGTGGCAGCTCCTGGATGGATTCATCCGCTTCGTGGAGGGGCTGAACCGCATCCGCCGCCGCCATCGATCCGATCGCATGATCCGAGTGAGTCAGCTCGGGACTGGGCGAGAGGCTCCGTTTTGTCTGAGCTGTCTAATGAAGGGTTTGCAGGGACACCTGAGTCGATCCCAGGCAGGCTGGGGGTCCGTGTATCCGTGGGTAATCCATACAGGAAGGACAGAGCTGAGTGATGGTGCTGTGTCTGACTTCAGACAGTAGGGGCTTCTAAACACTCTTCTGTTCTTGAACTGACTAAATGTACCTGGAATGGGTATCCCATGTTGCTTTGGCTGAAGCCAGACTCGGAACAGTTCTCACTCAGGGAGAAACCAGGCTTTACTGCCCAGCAGAGCCATCCATGCCTTGGCCATTGGCTGCTCTATATCTATTTCAGTGGGTCTTTTCTTACCAGGAGCCTGTTGCCACCACTTTGCAAATGAGCCCTGCTTTGTACTGCAGGTGTGGTTGTCCTGAGAATGTTATTGCACCTTGTGATGCAGAAAACTGATCAAAAGGGATCTGAAGAAGTTAACTTCTTGCTGCATTGGCTCTGTGCTGCAGATTTAGAGGAAAAGGATTGGGAAAAGAGGACTTTATGAGGGAATTCCTTGAACAGTAGTTTCAAGAAGGTGATGAGAAACTGGTTAGTGTATCAAATCATTTTCCAGTTCACACACTGAATGTAAACTTAATAAAGCCCTGCTGATATGAGGTTGTGTTCTTGCTTACTAATTAAGCCTAGCTTGACTAAGTCTGTGCTTCCATTTTTTTTGTTAGAAAGGGTCTGCCATGAAAGGTTTGCAGATTGCTGGTCCGATTCCCACCCACCCTCTGGAGCAGTCTGGACCTCCCATTGGGAAGAAAGGAACCTCAGCACTCTCAGCTCTGCTCCAAATGGAAGCCAGTCAGAAGTGAGTCTCTACAGGCTGTCTGAAGAGCCCTTGAACGTCCTTCCCACACATTCCACCTGGGCTGGCTAAAGCAGATTTGGGGACCTTTGTGTCATGTTATGCTAAATATATAAGAGATTTAATATTAGTAGTGCTAAGTTAGTATTACACATGCATAATAAACCTAAGTGAGTTCATGTGTCTGTGTTGTTTATGTGGAGTAAAAGATACTTAGAGAGTGTTGGATTAACTCTGTGCCTCACTGTGGCAAAGCAAATGTCTGCAGTACCTCTCTGCAACAGTTGCCTTCAGGTGGAAGCTGATACAGAGTATGTTTGAATGAACTCTGGATTCCTTTTGTTTTAGGACTCTGGGGGAGCAGCAAGCCACCATACTTTCCGGGAAGAGCTCTGGGCAGCCCTCGGAGAGTGGGAGCATTGCTATCACACCCACCTATATGGACAGCCCTCGTAAGGTAAAGACTTTCTGGTCTGTCTTTAGCTACCATTTTTATATAAGAATTTCTCAAATAATCAAAGAATATTTCTCTAAGCACATGGCTACATCATTATTCTCTAATCCAGCAAGGACTGGTCCTGTACTGGCCTTTGTGTGCAAGGGCATAAGAAGAAGCTGGGGCACAACCTTCCCTCAATTCTGTAACTGTGACAATGGTATGGAATCGCTGGGATGCTCAGTCCTGTTTGTTGATTAATCCATTTCCTTTTCCACTGGCACATTTCATGTCAGTCAGGGTTTGCCTGTTAGATTTAGCAGTGCAGTGCTGTCTGCATTTGTGTGTGTCTTGGAGAGCAAAATCAAGCTCTAGGCCTTGACTGTGTGAAATTTGAATGGAATTTTAATAGCAGGAACTCGAGTCTCATGCCTCTGCTTAGAGGAGAGAATGTGTTCCTTAGAAGTGATTCAAATGTCATTCTATCACTGGCTGGACTTCAGGCTGGAGAAAGTTGTCTTCCTGGAGCTTTCTACAGACACTTAAGGAAAAGACTGTGCTACCCCTCAGCCTTTCTGTCAACTGTCCTGTGAGTGTCAGGAGAGCAAGAACTCTGCCTCCAAGTCCAACCAGAAATATTTGATTATTTTTCTGTGTTCTGGCATGAAGGTCTTTCAACAGAAGTAACAAGGAACTGAATAAAGGTACAGAACTTAAGNTTCTCTAAGCACATGGCTACATCATTATTCTCTAATCCAGCAAGGACTGGTCCTGTACTGGCCTTTGTGTGCAAGGGCATAAGAAGAAGCTGGGGCACAACCTTCCCTCAATTCTGTAACTGTGACAATGGTATGGAATCGCTGGGATGCTCAGTCCTGTTTGTTGATTAATCCATTTCCTTTTCCACTGGCACATTTCATGTCAGTCAGGGTTTGCCTGTTAGATTTAGCAGTGCAGTGCTGTCTGCATTTGTGTGTGTCTTGGAGAGCAAAATCAAGCTCTAGGCCTTGACTGTGTGAAATTTGAATGGAATTTTAATAGCAGGAACTCGAGTCTCATGCCTCTGCTTAGAGGAGAGAATGTGTTCCTTAGAAGTGATTCAAATGTCATTCTATCACTGGCTGGACTTCAGGCTGGAGAAAGTTGTCTTCCTGGAGCTTTCTACAGACACTTAAGGAAAAGACTGTGCTACCCCTCAGCCTTTCTGTCAACTGTCCTGTGAGTGTCAGGAGAGCAAGAACTCTGCCTCCAAGTCCAACCAGAAATATTTGATTATTTTTCTGTGTTCTGGCATGAAGGTCTTTCAACAGAAGTAACAAGGAACTGAATAAAGGTACAGAACTTAAGTGTAATCTGTCTCTGGGTTCAAAAGTTGAAATATTGCAAAGAAAAAGTTTTTAGATTGACCACGATCAGCCACCTCTTTCAGTATTTTTCATTTAGTGTCTAGTGTTTCAACATCTACTGTCTTCTGCCACCACCAGGGACAAGTGCTGTGTGATTCTAGAGACCTAGATATTGATAGTTGAAGTGATGGAGCCACTGTGATCTTGTCAGTAATAGACACCTATTTGTAGAATTGGAGTGTTTTGAGAACACAGATGAAAGTCTGGAGCAGGTCATGATAGACCTGAAAAATATAGGTGCAGAAACTGATGAGAGACATGTTGACAAACTTCCAGATCGTAATTCAGGCTTTGCATTCTCCTCTTCTAGCATTTTTAAAAATCAGCTTCCTCCTTTAAATACAGAAGCCTTAAGTGTCTCTTTTCATCAGTAGGATTGGTGGCAATTCTGTGTAGGACACAGGAGAGAAGCATGTTGTGTGCAGTTGCTCTGCATGGCAGAGGGGAAAATGCAAAATTGACTTCCACAGCAGTGACGCAGTGGTGTGTTGGGAGCAAATTAACAGACTTTGTGCTGCCAGCAAATGCCATCTTGAGGAATGTTAAAAGTAACTATATCCCAAAGCCTCTCTGGAAGGCTGACTGGAGGCTCTGGAAGAGTGTGTTATTGATGAAGGCCTTTCCTACTGCAGTAGTAAACACTTCTGTAAATATTTACACATAGGGACTGGGACATAAGCACTCAGGATCTCCAAATCGATGGCTCATGCCTGCTGGGAAGGTGCTAGTGGACAGGTAGCCATATCAGGAAATGCTGTGCTTGCTTGGAAACACCAGCAAGTGTGTTGCCATGTGTCCCAGCTCCTTTAGGGCTCCCTAGCACAAGGAGGTCCCTTGGCTCCCCACAGACCTGCAGCCAAAGCACTGACAAATGGTCACAGCTGTGCTGTCAGCAGCCAAGGGAGCAAGTGCTTTTCTAGGATGCTACTCAGTGCTGAAGTTATTTCAGACCACAACTGAACCACCAGCTCCACCTTTGCTCTGATTCAGAATAGAATTGACAAGTCACTTCAGCCAGTTACTGGGCAACACAGTGTGATTTTAACACAGTGAGTTCTCTTGATGTGTGATCTGTTTGGGAAGTCTTTGCCCTTATGGATCCAGGGTACTTGGCACTGTGTAAATTGCCAGTCATGTAACCCTGGTGTTGATTCTTTCCAAAGAATGTTTTATACATATGTACCAAGGTAAGGATTATCTTAACTACAGGTTAGACAAGAATATTTTGCCTAGGGAACAGAATAAAGAATTGCAAATAAGGAAAGAAAATCTAGTTGGGTTCCACTGCATTGTCTTACATGATAAGAGAATCTTGACACGTATTTAAACAGCAGCTGGGGATAAATCACCCAGGGTTTGCAAGTAGGTGGGAATATAGCACAAGCAGTGTCTGTTTAGTTTTGCATGAAGTATTAAACACAGTGTTGGAAGGATCTTTGTGATGAGTTTTTCTTCCTTTTACTTTTCACCATACCAGACATGCATTTAGGAGGAAGAATGTGCTTCCTGAAAAGAGCTTCTTTGCCTCTCACTCTTTATCATTGACATGACTAACAGGCTGAAAAAAGCCCCCAAACAACCTGTCTTTCTTTGGATGTTTGTCATTATACCTATAGTTGCACAGGTTTCTGTATCACTATTCAGCTTTGCATTTGGGGTGGAAACCCACATACTTCAGAGCTCATGTCTTTCTCCTGTGAAGTATGGAGGGAAGGCTGTAGTTTTCAATTGGCTTCTGATTNACTCTTTATCATTGACATGACTAACAGGCTGAAAAAAACCCCCAAACAACCTGTCTTTCTTTGGATGTTTGTCATTATACCTATAGTTGCACAGGTTTCTGTATCACTATTCAGCTTTGCATTTGGGGTGGAAACCCACATACTTCAGAGCTCATGTCTTTCTCCTGTGAAGTATGGAGGGAAGGCTGTAGTTTTCAATTGGCTTCTGATTGATACGGTTTCCAAAATTTTGGAAAAGCATCTGTGTTAAGGAAGAGCAATGTCTTGTTACAAAGAGAGAAAGTAATGGTATGTGTGTGAGTGACTCCTGATGCTCTGCATTCTGCTGCATCTGACATTCTGGGTCTGGGATTTGCAGTCTCCTCATACTTTCTCTCCGTGGTCATTTCATATTTGCACAACTTTGTATTTGCTTTTCTTCAACTCCTTGTTGCTGTTGCCATTAATGGGCCTACTTCCTCTGATGCCTTCAGGATGGGGCCTTCTTTATGGATTTTGTTCGCAGCCCACGTACAGCCTCAACCTTCTACTCACAGGTTAGTTTGGAATGGGTTGTTGACATCTCTGGCTTTTGGACTGAGTTGATGGAGAGCATTTGTGTCCTGAGCTTGCCATGTAGGGAACCTGTGTTAGTTTCCAGATCTGCTTGTTGAGAGGGACATATGCAGCATTAACGGGACAGAGTGGCAGATGCAACTATTTCCTTCCATCATTCAGTGTTTGTGCTGTGTTTTGACTGTTCATGTGCCCTGTCTTGCTGGCCTTTGCAGTATTATCATGTGAACTACTAAAGCTGCTCTTTTTTGTTTTTCCGTAAGTGTTGTTTTCCATCTTCCCGTGCAGAACAACATGGCAATGGCTCTCTCATCTAGTTCTTGGCTGAATTTCTTCTGTGGTATTTGTTTGACAGGTGGCTCTGGGGAGATCCAAGTCCAATTATGTCCTTGGATTCTTAAACAACTGAGGGCTGAAAATATTGGTGTCATCTTGGTTTAAAAGAGTTGTTGTGACAGAAGTTGTTTGTACACTTAACACCAGTTAGGAATTACCTTAGGAATTGCCAATAGCAGGGTGTCCATAGAAAATGCTGCTGGTTGATGTGAGCTCTGGGGAGGGAGAGTAGCTTTAGCTGGCTATGAGCAACTGTGGAGTCCATGTTGGAGCATCTGCTGATTTTGGCTCGCCAAATCTCTAACTTTGGAGAGTTAGAGATCTTTGGGTTGTGAGAAATGGCATAAATAAAGGACTCTTGCTGTCAGACCTAAGTCAAGCTCCCAGCTTTGTGATTTTTGTGTATGTGTGCTGTGGATGTACCATAGCAGAGTGGCCCTTATTTACATCAGTTTGACTTAGAGTTACTCTGCTGTTCATGTTCCTCTCCCCCACCTCTTGAGCTTTATATAACGTGCCTTTCCTAAACCACCCGTGTTACTGACAGATGGAAATTACAGCCTGTTCTTTGCTGGATCCTTCAACGTTCGTGTTCTTTCTGAAATGATTTTATGCTAATTTTGTGAACTATTCAGTCTACTATTGGAATAGTGTGAGTGTTCCTGCGGGAGGAAAGTGTTCCTGTTGTCTTGGCGACAGAGGTGTGGGTGGGTGCCAAGCAGCCTTCTCACACTGCCCTGGGAAAGGAGGGAAGATGAGCTGGGGTTTTTTGTACATTATGAAACTTGAATTCTGTGTGATATATTTGCATATCTTTGAGAGTTAGAGTTGAACTATTTTTGCTAAATGCTTACTACTTTCCCATAGCAATTAAGTGCTCTGTTCTGTCCATGGAGTGTTTATAATCACAGTTACTCACTTGGATTGAAAATGTCAGGCTGGGACTGGTGGTGTTGGTTTGCCAGTAGTTCTCTCAGTGCAGTTATTGCTGGGTTGGTGATCCTCATCTTTATTTGGGTCTGAATTTCATGTTTGTCAGGAGCTCTGTAGTGACAACAAAAATAAGATTGTATTTATCCCTTCTGCGTATGCTTGTGCTTCCTTCTAGTATTGGCTGCTATTAACTAACTTGAGCTGAGGTACAGATGATTTGGGGAGGGGAGAAAATGGGAAATGGATTACATCATGAATTTCATAAAGATGTTTCTGTGTTTACTCCTCACAGGTCTCTATAGATCAATCAGTTCCTGCATCCTCAGATGGCAATACGTTGATAACCACGGGGCAGGTGCCTGACAGGGGCAGCACACAGACCTTGGGAAGTGCCCAGAATGTTGCAGACCCAGGATACAGCACAGCTGGAGCTGCAGAGGGCAGGTAGGGAAAGCACAGTAGTGCTGTACTGCAGTGCTCTTCAGTTACAATCCCCTGTGTGGTATCAAGGGATGGGCTCTTAAACAGGAACCTGAGAACAGGCTGTGCTGTGTCTGTCAGTGCTGGCAGGCACTTGTCACAAGACCTTACTGCAGCATTTCCACGTGCAGAGAGAGTGATAGTAAAATAAGCCTCACAACCCAGTTTTCCAGAATTACATGAACACAAGGCCTGATTTCTCCACCCACAAGAAGAGCTTCATTCTTCAAGAAATGAAGAAATTCCATTTCTGAAATCTGTTAGCAGAAAACCAAGCTTGGAATTGACATCTTCTGTCTGTTTTGGCAAAGGGGGCCCCACAGGTCTAATTGGATGGAGTGGGTTGATGAAATCCAAGAGATTCTAACCTGGAAGTGAGACACTGGGGAGGAAGCAACATTAAAAATAAGCTTTATTAGCATCTGTTTCCTGTGCTTTTATATTACAGTAAAAAAAAGCCAACTACAAAATGTTTGCTCTCAGTTGCTCCTGAGTGCAGCTGTATGAGGTGCAGTGTGCAGTGAGTCCTTATAGCAGTGTCCTGGTGACCTCAGGGAAAATACAGGGCTGGTGCTTTTAGCTGTCCTTGAGATGAAAAAGGAAGTAAATGTGACAGTCATTGTTGAGAAGAGAGGGCATTTTTCTTAAATGTACATATTTGAACAAATCTGGCATCTTCCTTGAGTTTTGAACATGGTTTTATATACTGTACAGCTCTCAGCAGTGCTCGACAAGTACTCTGACTTCCTCCTCCACTTTGGTAGAGATTCTCGAAGCCATGAAACACCCCACGTAAGTTTTTAATGTAAATATTCTTTAACATCTGGTAAGATGTTTTCTAAGAGGACATAAGGCATAGAGTTGCTCCAAGGAGAGCCCCATGTCAACTGTGGAAGAGTTTTAAGTTTCCTTTTGTTATTCAGTTCCAGGCTCCCCAATAAGGAAGTTTATAGAAATTGAGGTACAAGTATTGCTGCAGTATTCCTGGACTTCAATTATTAGAATCCCAGAATCTTGTCAAAACAAGAATTCTCAGTAAGCCACTAAAGTGCTGTAAATGTCAGCTCTTAATTTTCTTACCAGAAGCCAAAGATACGTCACTCTGTGGGGGCATTGTGCATTTCTTGTCCTGTATTTTATCCCCCACAAACACCCTTTTTTTTTCTCTAGCAGTGACTTTTATCTTTGCTACTTGAAAGAACTCTCAATCATTCTGTGTTAATGTGTGATTTGCTTGTGGTTCAGCACAGGGATCCAGCTGCTCTCTGAACAGAAGGGCCTCTCCCCATACTGTTTCATCAGTGCAGAAGTTGTGCACTGGCTGGTGAATAATGTGGAGGGTGTGCAAACTCAAGCCATGGCCATTGACATAATGCAGGTAAGGGAACTATCAAGGGGCATATGGAGGGCCAGAAACACCTCACTCTGTGAAGAAATTGGAATTGTACAGGAAAGCTTAGCAATAATTTCTGTTGCTTATTAAAATCCTCTTATTGATAGGTATTGAAAACTGTTCAAGAGAACACGAGGTAATGATGACATTTTTTGGATTCTCTATCACAAAACAGCAACAGATCCTTCAGTAGTAATACATATTATTTTTTTTTATTTATACATGATGATAGTTCTGTGCATAACCTCCAGTTATGTACTTACCAAGAACTCTGCATTGTGTTGGCATTGTGAGGTACTACAGTGTAATTTGGTTTTGGTTTTAGTTCTGATAATTAGTTAATGAAGTTATAATAAAACCAGCATATCACCTCTCTGTTATGGATGCTGTTCCCTTATGCAGGAACATTGTTTGTGTTCTTCAGGGGATTTTTCTGTATTGTGTCAGGGCAGAAGGTTGTAGATGTTTTAAAGTTCATGCCTCTGCTGAGATCCTATTTCAATTAACAGAGAACTTGGAATGTTTTCAACCTCTTACCTTCTTATAAGTCCATCTATAAAATCAGAGCAGGGTAAGGGAGGAAGGCAGACATCTCTGAAAAGGTCAAATGCAATTTCTCAGGGAGATAAGGAATTGCTGCTACATTTACTGAATATCAAGAGATAACTTTGCTGGTATTCTTGTTAGGCACATATCTGGACAAAAAGGTGTCAAGAAAAATTACTTCCTAATGTTCTCTAGCAACATTTTTATGTAACTGGAAGAGTGACTTCTTTATCATGTTTGCTCTGTTCTCTCTCTTTTGGTTCAGAAAATGCTGGAAGAGCAGCTTATCGTCCATGCATCTGGAGAAGCTTTACGAACCTTTATTTATGGCTTTTATTTTTACAAGATTGTTGTGGACAAAGAACCAGACCGAGGTCAGCATTGTGTTATTACAAGACTTTCCTCACTATCCCTTTGCATAATCCCTTTGCACTAGGACTTACTTGATTCATATGGGTGCTGCAGTAGGAATGCATTTTGGGCAACCAAAAACACTGCTTAAAGAGGGTCTGAGAAATTCAGCCTTTTTAGTTTAAAAAAAAAAAATTGTACAAAACACGAAGCAATTTTTTTCCTGCCTCTCTTTCCTCAAGAAGTAGCTCGCTCTCTCAGTGCTGATCTAACTGCAGCTGTGCTTGCCCTTGTGCAGTGGGGATGCAGCAGCCTGCCATGTGGCACACAGCTGCCATGGATGACTTCTCTGCCTTCCAGAGGAAGTGGTTTGAGGTGGCCTTTGTGGCAGAAGAGCTCCTGCACTCGGAAATCCCGGCATTCTTCCTGCCCTGGCTGCCCAGCCGCCCAGCCTCCTATGCAAGTAGGCACAGTTCCTTTAGCCGCAGTTTCGGAGGACGGAGCCAGGCAGCTGCACTCTTAGGTAGATGCACAGCACAGGTGACAGCTGGGGAAGTTCAAGGGGATGGTTTGAAAGGGGAAGAGCAGCCAGCCAAGGGTATGATCTCACGTGGACCAGCAATAAAGCTGCAAATTTCATGCTGGCCTTACATGTGTCTTGCATGTGGACTTGTTCTCGTGTTCTGGAGGCGTGTTCCACTGGCTGAGGAGGCCATTTTTACTTTTGAGTGCTGGGGTACAATAAAAAGTATTTCTTGAAGTATTCCTTGTTCCTGAACCTCTAAAATTTAGAGAGTAAAATTCTTGTCTCCTTGCAGATCCAGAGAGGCTCTTCACAACCTGTAGTGGGCAAGGAGTTGTGAGAACAGCAGAGCAACCAAACTGTTCTTAAAATTACATGTCTAATTGCTTCCTACTGGCAAAAGCCACCATGAGATACACATGTTAGAAGTTTTCTGTGATGTGCTGGAGGCTTTCTGAACCAGAACCAGACTATTAATTAGTCTGTGAAACCCAGCTACAAATGATCCCTGTGGTATGGAAGCAGTAGGAAGATGTTGCTGCTGGGCAAGACACCATTAATAGTATCTAATGTTCTATAATGTGTGGAGAACAGCACTGACTGCCTCTAACAGCCCGTGAAACACACTTGGCTGCATGACTGACCCGTGTTGCTTTGTCAGCTTTTTGTTGCATTTCTAGGTCAGCCTGAGTCACTTGCTTTTGTTCCTCTTTCCCTGTTTAAAATTAAGAGAAAAATCATTGCTATGAAACTGCAACTTCAGGTTTATTTAGATGCATCTGTTAAAGGCCTAGCAATTAAGGATAAAAACAAAATTCTACGGTTCTCTGTTGTGTGCATTTGAGCTTCTGAAGAGAAGTGCCTTCCTACAGGTGTAGTATCTCTTAAGCCTGAAGTCACAGTAATCCTTGTGTATTTCTGAAAGCCTTGTTTGAAGAGGAACAGCATCAGAAATGGGAAAGCATTAAGGATATGAAGTCTAAACTAGTGGTTAATTCCCTGAAGCCAACATATGCAGGATATTTTCCCTGTCACATGATAAATCTGTTGCCTTGGCTGGTATCCAACCTCATTAGCTCTGTGGCCATAGCTAAAGCCTGAATGTTGGCTGGCATGAAAGTATTGGGGAGGCGGGAGGCACTTGGGCCAGCTCCTGTTTGTGGTTTGGTCTCTTACTCACTATTTAGCCCAAGAAAACCAGTTCATGTTCCCATGTCTGTCCTCTTTTGTGAGGTGAGAAGGCTGAGACTCTGCGAAAGAGCAGAGGAAAAAGGGTGCCTCAGTGCACCTCTCCTCACCTCTCCTTTGACGCCAGCCGAAAAAGGAGTGTATTCCTACAACACATGATGGATTACACAGCTGTGTAGCTCTCTTTTTTCTTTTCAGTTGGAATTATGTCCATTCTGCTATTTAACTGATTTGCAGTCCTTGAATGAATGATAAATGCCTTCAGATTGCTCACATGCAGTCTGGTTATTCCAGGAGTTAGAGTTTCTTGTAGAAAAATCCAGTGTGGAAGATTTTTCTTAGAAAAGGAACTGTTTTCTGTGATATTTCTGTGCTGTCCCTCTTCTAAACAGTATTC
>WEIV01009469.1:2647-21241 GCA_013390005.1 Calyptomena viridis
ATACATTTTTTTCTACTATTTCTATTTCTACTTTTTTGTCTAGTAGTTGGAAATGTTTAAAAGCACTTAAATTCAAGTTTATGTATCTTACATTTCAAAAGAAATATATGGTCTTAAAAATCCAAGCTTCTAGTTCCCTATTCCTTCTAAAAATGGAACTTTAGAGCAAAAGCCAAGGAAAACTTTCCAACTTTTGTCACAGATCAAATAGTAAAGAAGTGAGGACACAACACAACAAATACTGAGATCTGTATCTGTGGTATGTGTGCCAAAGCTCTACAGTAACTGAACTTGCAAGCAGGTTTTGTTTCAAGCAGAGTAACTTTGCAATATTGGTTAAGAAGTGCTTGCCAGAGCAGAAATTTTCATTGAGAAGTTTTTTTAGCAATGTGAAACTGTTTCAGACCAAAGCTGGGATTTAGAAATAGAGCATTTTGGAGACTTGGGAGCCAGCTCTCCTGCTGGGTACCCTTCAAGGCCAGTTAAGGAGAACACATTTTTCTGAAGCAAGTGTGATTTTTTGGTTACTTGGTTTTCAGAGTGCTGTAAAAAAGCAGAAAAAAATAAATGCTGAATTAGTTCCCTGGGCCTGCTTTTAAATCCATTTGATCCACATAAACATACTGCAACTGAAGCAACCATCTTAGAGACAGCAACCTTTCAAGAGAAATCAAGATTGTTTATTATTACTATGAGGTTCTATGAAGCTCCAAAGTCCCATCAATGATTGGTGAGACTTCAGAGTTTACGTGGCAAGTTATATTTGTACACTCAGATTTTAAAACATGATTTACAATTTTAATACAAATCTTCTTATATGAATGCAATTAGTCTCATGCTTGAAAGAAACAAACAAACAGGTGCTTTTGCCACTGGGAGTTTGAAGTTCCAACTGCATCAAAAGTCTTACTTTCGTGTAAGTTTTTCCCAGTTCTCTTTGACAAAGTCCCAGGCCAGCAAATATCCAGGCAAACTTTGGCTAACAGTTGCTATGATATGTGAAAGCTCCTGCGACCTGATGACTTCTCCTTCAAGACTGTTTTGCATTAGCCTAAGAGACAAAGCATATGAAATAAGAAGAGAAAAAAAAATCTATTCATGTCTTTACATGGTTTTCCCAATAGTCCCCAGTCAGATGGAAAAGATTACATAATACATCAAACAAGCAACTTCTGGTATCTAGAACACACCAATGCTACATTTTATAACAACTGTACTTATATAGCTTTAATTGCCAGAACTCACAGTGGCCCTAGCTCTAGACCAAGTACCTGAATTTTCATTGTTGTTGGAAAAGATGAAGTAAATTCTAATAACTTGTAAAAGAAAAATAATGCCTTGAAAAGTTAAAAGAGGAAAGCTGAAGAATAAAGTAGGACAATGTCCTCCACGCAGTACTGAGATTTGGTTTATAAAGGGGTGTTGCAGTGTAGTATAAAATCAAAATCTCACCAAAATGAAGAAAGAAAAAAAGAGAAGCAAGAGACCCCAAATGAAAAAATACTCCAACCAGTAATCATTTTGATCATAAAAAGATACCAATCTTTTAAGCTTCAATCTGCAAGTTTGTTACCTATACCATAAAATCTGAAATTTTGTGTTATCAGTAGCGCAAACCCTTTAAGTTAATTTTCCCTTAATTTCTGTTTTTTGTGCTCCTGTGTTACATAAACTATTTTTCAGTGAAAAAGATAAGGTTCTTCATGTGCCTGTATGAAACATATGGATGGATTTTCTTTAGCAATCAGAAATACTGTCAACAGTACAAAAAGCAATGCATTTTTCAAAAAAGATTTTAACGCTTTCAATTTACACAGCATACAATCTTTTGTCTCTTTCATACCAGATCAGCTTTCTGACATCTTCTGTGCTGGCCAAGGCTTCAATCATTTTGCTTTTCTCTGCTTCAGAAACTGAAGAGGAGTACATCTTTAGAAGGAATTCCCAACCATCACTAGATTTGGCTCCAACTGTAAATATGGCTTTCATAACATCACTAGGCAGACTACAGGGAAAAACAAAAGTAACCAACCAACCAAACAAAAAAAGGGGACAAAAACATGCTCATCTGAGAAAAGAAGTCACAAAATTAAAGGATTAATTTGAAAGAGATGTGTCTTTTAGGAGCAATTTAATTCTATAGCAGTTGTTAATGTTTGCTGGACTAAATTCATGCTAGTCTAATACTTTAAATGTCAAAAAGTAAAAAGCAAATCATACTAGTTAATGAAAACACAGTCAAATGGGCAAAAAAATTAAGTCATTTTCTATGGGTCAAAATGCACATGAATCCCGAGCAGAATGAATTTTGCAAGATAAAAAGGTGTGCTTTGACCTTGCTACTAAGTAACCCTCCTTCAGCATGCAGTTTAGGAAATGCAGATGGACGCAATCTGTGGTGGGTTTTGCAGTCATACTTAATGAGACTGGAGACAAAGTCTAGTACAGTCTCTCTCTCATCTTGAAACAGCAATTACTTCTGCATATGGAACAGTAAAAGACATAATGAAACGCTTTATCAATACTCAGTCAGTGGTGGTGGTGTGGTGTGGGTTTGTTTTGATTGTTTTCTTTTTTTTGTTGGGGTATTTTCTCTCAATACAGTAGTGGCAATGTAACAAGAAAACAGATAGATAAAAGAACTGGAAGCTCAATTTTTGTGGTACCTTACTGTTCCATTAGATTTCATCCATGTCTCAAACATCTCACTGGCAGTTGTTCTACAGTTTCTTATACCGTGAGTGCAGGCAAAAGCTAGCAGTGTTGACCGGAGCTCTCGTTCAGACAAGGTCCCATCATCTGTCCAACACTGTTGATCAATTTTATCTCCAAGCAAGTCCTCTATCCTATGCTAAAAGAGAAGAAAATGACTAGCAATAGCTAATTACTCCCAAGAGGATTTTCTGTATAAAAAATTAGCACCCTTCAATTTTGTCATTTTGTAGATTGCCAAAACCACAGCGAGGTGTCTGACCAGCTATTACATCTCAGCTGAAAGTCTTAAACTTAAATATTACTGCATAGACATGGCATTGGAAACAATAGATTGGGTTGTTTATCAGAGTAGACATATAAAAACTTTAAATAAATTCTAAACAAGGAAAATTGTTATAATAGTGCTTTTGTTTCTTATGTTTCCTTAAGCACTAATTACCCATACCTACCACAAATAAAAAACATCTGCTATTTTATCTAATAATTTAATCATTTTCCTTATAGACTAAATCCATTTACTGACTTTTAAAACCTGTAGATGAATACTGGTTAGGAGTATTCTAACTACATTCATAGTAGAAGAACCTTCATAATAAGAAAGCGAACAGAAACATATCCTTATTAAGAACTGAGACTACAATACTGATTACACTGCTAAGTCTGGAGCACTATATTGTAATAATCTATCACACAACTAGAATGGGACAATGACAACCATTCACATGTTCCTATTTTCACAAAAACAGTTCTGGTTTTTTTTCCTGCCTCTATACAAAACAATTAGATGCATATGATCTCCAGCCACTCCAATTTTTGGAAATAACTTTTCTGTACAAGAAAAATGTCATGGACTCTGTTTACTTACATATTGGTACTACCATGATCTTTATAGGCACTATAAGATAGGCCCAGACACCACTGTGTTACCACTACACTATGCTACACACAAAACAGTTTGGGGCATGTGGGTATGGTGTGGAAATGGGGGAAGGAGAAGGCAAGGAAGCTAGTTGAAAAAATAGCATTTCACAAAGAGATCGGTAACAAAAAGACTGGCAAAAAGTAACATCGGTAACAAAAAGTCTAGAGACTGGCAACTCTCTAGAATCCCCATTCAACATAGTAAAATTACTATTACAACAGTTAAAACTTAAGAAGATAATGTAACTATATTACATTACCTTACAGCTAATTATTTTAAATAATAAGTTACAAGAAACTAAGACATACCATGACTCGTGCTGCCAGCTGTTGTTCACCCTTTTTATCTAAAAGGTTGTATATAAGACTCAGCTGAAACAAAGCTTGAGTGAGTGGTGCAGTGCTGTTCTCTTTGTTAAGGTAATCAATCAGGTCAAAGGCCATTTCCAGACTCTCTCCTCCTAGACTATGGGTCAATGAATACAAACATTATAATGGATTACAAAACAAAAGCACTTTCTGAAACAAGGTCAGAAGTGACGTTTTCCATTAAATTAACAGAGAGAGAAATGAATAGAGGGAGTGACATAAGAAACAATTTACATGTAAAGATTTCATATTTTAACTTCAGTAATATAGCAACAGAGATGCCTTCAAGTGTGGCAATGATGTCTGAAAATACTTATCATAAATGAGGGTAATTAGATACAGGTATCAGCTTTCAAAGAGATCATCCAGGATGCTCAGCCTCAGCTGCTCTGACAGCAGTGGTGAAAGACATGAGGGGGAGCCAGGAAAAATTTGAGAGGGAAACAGCTTGCTTTTCTAAAGTGGAGCATTCATTGACAGAGTAAACAGTCTGCTAGAAAGATTATCAGTCACTAAAGAAAACAGTGTCTTCCAGAAATAGAAGCTATCATGCGGCTATATGTGTGATGCAAATAGGTAGATCATGCTACAAAGAACAAGGAGATAACATCTAGCATAAATATGGAAGCATCAGTGAAAGAACTTGAAAAAAATAGTAGTGAATGGTGAACAGTTCCAATAAGGCTAATAGCGACTAAACTGAAATTTTTCTAAAGCAGTTGTCTCTAGAAACTAAATACAATCTTCTTTGACTTGGAAAAAATTTTTAACACATACTAAATATGTTTTCTAATATAAAAGTCTTACCCTGCAAGGCTGAAAATATTGTTAATCAAATTGGCTCTATCTTTAGGACTCAAAGCAGTGTGGTTTTGTTTCAACAGATTAATCAGTGTTTTCCAGTCTTCAGCATAGTCTACTATGTAATAGCCGTTCATGTCCACATTGAATTTTATCCATTCCACCTCTTCTGGAAGTTCAATGACAGCTAATAGAAAGACAATCAGCCAGCAGCAGAAACAAATACTTAACTTTTTATTCAAATCCAAGTCTATGAAATAGACTAGTTCCAGAGGGCCAGTAAATCCTTTTACACCCACTATTTCCCCCTACTATGAAGAAGGGACAGCCAGTACAAAGGTTTCACAAGAAGACTCAAAAATTAGATTGTGCTTCTTTATTCTTCTTCCTACATCTGATTGAACGAACAGTATCACAATCTGCCCTAAATTGCATCCATGCAGTTAATTACTTAGTGCAGTAATTTTTCTCCTGTCCAGTCCTTTCAAACAGTTCCATCTCTCTCACCCACTTTCACGTATATATACAAAGAGCAGTTACATGAACCACACAAATGAACAGAGAAATGAAGATGGCCGAAGATGGCCTTAAGTAGATGAAAGAGCATATTCTAGTTTCAAAGTCAACTAGATACAAGAAGAGAGGCTTTGGAAAAAAGTTCTTCCTTTCAGGCGATTCTGTAACAACTGCCAAAAACACCAATTAGCATGGAACCTACAAGGCCTTTGAAATTTAGTAAATATTCTACCCCAAAATTTTGTACATCTCTCTTACTCTCATATCCTCCACATCCAACTTTCTACAGTGAGTGAGGAATCCATCTGACAAACATGAGACCACCAGCAACTCCAAGAGGGCCATTTAAAGCAAAACAAAAATAATGACTCAGGCTATTTTCTTACTAGTTCTAGTGAGAGCAAGAACACATTCAATTAAACAGCTTTGCTTTTCCATTTTAAAAATTCTTATTCTTGTTTTCTAAAAACTCCATCTCAAATCAAAACAACCAGGAATAGCTTGGAGTCTTTGTAAAACAAATGTCAGAATGACATAATGCAAAATAAAGTAAATAATTTTTAGTATTTCTAATGTAATTTTCGGGGGGGTGGCAGTCTGTAAAAATTGGTAAACAGTTCAAGACCAACTCCAAGAACTTGATTTAAAATTTGTGTAGTTTTAATTCAAAAAGTAGAGGTGTGAAATAGCTTTATGAATCAAATATGATTGCCAGTTAAATGCACTGCATAGTAACTTTAATGGAGTGGAGGGTGGGGCAGAGAAGAAGTCACGTACCTGACTTTTGATCCAGTAAGTATGCATTAGTACAATGGGTGAAGTTGCATCTACTAGTCATGTAAGTGAGAGGAATATGCCACAGGTGACTACAAAGGAAAACAAATGTTTATGACATACTATATACATATTATCTGTCTCAAAGGGCTTGTTTTTCCTTTTTTTAAATTTAAGCATTTATGCTGTGTAAAATAATAAAGTACAAATCTAACTTATACAATCAGAATACAATAAAAGAAAAAATGCACAGCATGCACACTTATTTCTTTATTCTCAGCATGTTGAGAAGCGGGTAAATTTAATAGACTAGTTTGGGGTTTTTTAAGGTCCTTTTAAGGTCATCTAGTTCAGCTCCCCTGCAATGAGCAGGGACATCTTCAACTAGATCAGGTTCCTCAGAACCCCGTCCAACCTGGCCTTGAGTGCTTCCAGGGATGGGGCATCAGCCGCCTCTCTGAGTAACCTGTGCCAGTGCTTCATCACTCTTATTGTAAAAATATTCTGAGTCTAAATCTACTGCCTTTTAGTTTAAAACCATTATTCCCTGTCCTATTGCAACAGGCCCTGCTAAAGAGCCTGTCCCCATCTTTCCTTTAAGTACTGAAAGAATGCAGTCAGGTCTCCTCTTAGCCTTCTGTTCTCCAGGGTGAACAGCCCAAATTCTGTCTGTCCTCAAAGGAGAGGTGTTCCGTCTATCTGATCATTTTTGTGGCCTGCCTCTGGACTTGTTTCAAGAGTTCATATCTTTCCTCTGCTGAGGACCCCAGAGCTGGATGCAGTGCTCCAAGTGAGGTCTCGAGAGGAGCAGAATCCCCTCCCTTGCCCTGCTGGCCACACTGCTTTTGATGCAGCCCAGGGTACAACTGGCTTTCTGGGCTGTGAGTGCCCAGTGCTGGCTTGCGTTGAGTACCACCAGTCCTCCCAAGTTCTTTCAGGGCTGCTCTTCATCCCTCAGCCTGTATTGATAGCAGGGGTTGCTTCAATCCAAGTGAAGCACCTTGCACCTGGTCTTGCTAGACCTACTAAGTTTGCCAATGATACTAAACTGGGGGGAGTTGTTGACTCCCTCAATGCAGAGAGACCTCAACAAATGGGAGGGCTGAATGAATGAAGTTTAGCAAGAGCAAGTGCCAGATTCTGCACCTGGGATAAGGTAACTGTGTGTACAGAGACTGAGGAATGAGATGTTGGAGGGCAGGGAAGCCACACAGGGAGTGGCTACAGTCACTTTGCCTCTTCAGCCTGGAGAAGAGGAGACTGAGGGGAGATGTCATTGCAGTCTACAACTTCCTCACAATGGGAAGTGGAAGGGCCGGCACTTATCTCTTCTCTGTGGTGGCCAGTAACAGGACCTGAGAGAATGGTCTGAAGACTGTGCCAGGGAGGTTTAGGTTGGATATTAGGAAAACATTCTTCACCAAGAGGGTGGTTGGGCACTGGAACAGGTGCCCCAGAAAAGTGGTCACACCACCACCAAGCCTGACAGAGTTCAAGAAGTGTTTGGATAATGCTCTCAGCACATGGTCTGACTCTTGGGGATTGTACTGTGCAGGGCCAGGAGTTGGGCTTCAATGATCCTTGTGGGTCCCTTTCAATTTAGGAGGTTCTAGGATTTTATGAAACCTCATGAAGTTCACACAGGCCCACTTCTCGAGCTTGTCCAGGTCCCTTTGAATGGCATCCCCTTCCTCAGGCATGTCAACTGCATCACTCAGCTTGGTGTCATTCACAAATTTGCTGAGGGTGCACTTGATCCCATTGTGTACACATCATTGATCAAGATCATAAATCACACTGGTCTCACTAAGAACCCCTGATGGACATCGCATTTCCTAGCACTTTTTTCTCAGTTTCATCGTGCTAAGTAGCTTGTCCAAAATCATGTGGACAGGAAATCTCTGGCTGTATCAGAAATTCATCCAGGATTGTTTTCATCTCAGTTCAATGTTCTGTTTTCCTGAAATTTTACAAGTTTTAATTAAAAAGAAGAAAGTGATTGAAGTACAAGATTCAAAATCCAAATCATGGTAATATAAACTATAATTAATTGCATACCACAAAGACTTTCTCAAGTCTGAACTGGAACTGGAAAGAATAAATGCTAATAAATGCTAAGGATGATGATGAGAACTTGGATATTTAGAGAAAACACTTTGAGTTTGAGAGGGACGAAACAAGTTGCATGTATTAATGTAGTTTTGACAGGGACCCCTTCTGCATATGACTCACATGCAGTGATCTTATTCAAACACTTTTCATTCATGCCCCAAACTGAGATCAAGTGGAAACAGAAAAATTACCAAGGCTAACAATCCTTCCCTTCTTCCCTTACCTTTCAACCACTCATTGCTTTTCTTCCTCCATGTAACAAAAATAAAACAGAGCACTGTAACTTGCTATATTTCAAGAGACAAACGTCCTTCACGGGCCTAGTTTTCTGTGAGATGATGCAAGAGACTCAGCTTCTGTTAAAACTTCAAATAATTGAATAAAACCAGCAAAATTTCCAAAGGATTCACACTTACACTTCTTCAGTATTTGCATATGTACTTCCTTTTAGGTTTTGGTACAATGGATATTGTCTCTACTATACATTCAGACATTTGTTGTTATGCTTTAGTGGCATCTTAGAATTTTGAAGCAAGAAGGCTTTGATTCTAGCTTCTTCTACCTTCCTGTAACAAAGCCTAAGATGTACACTGAATTTTGGCAGAAAGAAGCAGAGGCCCTAAAGTAGGACATATGCACCTGTAACTTCTGTAAACTTCTGCAACCTGCCTTTTGTCACATTCTTGTTAATCACACAAAAAACTTTCTTAAATTAAAAAACCATTTACCAATGAGATCTGCCTTTTGGTATTAAAACCCACTGCAGTATGTCCAGACTAAAAGCCTCAGGAAAGGATGCATGTAAGAAACTCAGATTACAAAGGATGTCTCAGATTTTCACCAGTTGCTTTCAGGTAGATATCACATGTGTAAATTTCTGTGCTAAATTCTCCGTTACTACAAGCCTTCAAAGAAAACACTAAAACCCCTGAACACAAGTGAGAAAGATGTACAAGATTTAAGGCAGATTATCTGCAGCTAGATTTTAATGGATTAAAAGTATTAAGAAGGTAATAACCTTGCATCTGATGTCCAATTCTCCGGTTCCATGCGATACAAAAATTTCTCTTGTTGTACAGAAATAATCTTTCCCTTTCGGACAACAGTGACTAAAGGAAATCCTTTATGCAGAATCCAAGTCTTCATCATTTTCTTTACATCTAGTGTTCCATTGGTAATCTGTAAAAACAATCATAACATAACAAGAAAATAGCAAATAGAGAATACTTTACTTCCTTCTTAATTTACCAATTAAGTGGTAGCACAATTTTGCTTCTGTAAACAATCACTTTGATGTGGTCTTGTAAATTTCATAGGCAACAATTTAGGGGACCAAGTGGTTTATATTTTAAGTTGAGGGAATGGCAGCCAAGCAGGAAAACAGAAAAATCAGGTAGGTTGAATTGGCATGTAATGAGAGTGGAGAGAGAATGTTACAAAACAGAAAGTTACAGTAAGCTCCCTGCTGACATTATGTGAGTATTTCAGGTTGAAAAATCTTCTTTTAATTCTGAAATTAATATCAGCAATTGAAGTAAAGTGATGGTGTTTGTACCACAAAAACTACATATACTTTGTATCTTTCTTTCTATTTTCTTTTTTCTCTTCCCTCTTACCAACCTTTGAAGAGCTTAATCTTCAGCTCTTCTAATCTCCCAGGATCTCCCAGGAACTCTTGTTTGTATTACAACATCCCCACTGAGGACAAGTATTTATAATGTCTACATATCACCATTTCTTTATTAGCAGAGATCATCACATACCCTGGAAAAGACAGTATGTCCCCTAACTCACAAAGATGTCATTTAGGTAGAGCTACCAGGAACACACAGAAATTAATATATCATTATTCAAGTTAAATGTAACTTGAATTTTGGTTTGTTTTCAACTTGAATATTACCAACTTACCCTCTGCCTTTCTCTAGTTTACCTCATCAGCATCTTACTGCCACTGTTCTCTGTTTGAGCCAAGATTATCATGTAGAGTTCATCCTCATGGGAAAATACTATCTTATTTATGTAAAGACTGACCATAAACTTTAAATAGGAGTTTTACAGAATTTGTAGTTTACATGGACTCAAATGTACTTTTCACATACTCCTCCAAAGCACTCTTGGCTAAATAGTCTTCCTCTAGCTTACCTTTCTAAGCTTTAATTGTTGCTACTATGTTACATTAATGTTACCCACTGTTGGTTACCTAAATAAAGACTGGCAGAAAGGTTTGTTTCTAATCTGTACAGAGACAAGAGTAAATTTGAAATTTGCTCCACTGAAATAATTCTATTTCAATATAGAACCCTTCTCAATCACCAGAAATTAAACCAATTATTAGAAATTATAGGTTCGTGGTTCATCTCAGTAAGAATTTATTGACAATGATTTATTTTATTGACACATTTTCTTTGAACAGCAGCTCCTAACTCCAGTGAAAGCAAGACAAGAAATGGATTTCATCCTTCTTCCTTCTAGGCAAGGTATACAAAAGTTTTCCTGCCATGTTACAGATTTTTCTTTTAATGCATATACAGTTTACATTTTCACTCCAATTATGATTCAGTTGAACAGACTCCTTCTGTTCCATTTTCACAGGGAATATTAAGACTTAAGAAATGATTGTGCATTTTGCTGTGTGAAAAATTAATGCAAAAATTTATGTTCATAGAAAATGACACTTTTATGGCTTGAATTTTCAAACACATTCAGCCTAGGCATAATTAATGGGATCGAAAGGGAGAAAGAGCTAGTCAATTTGCTGAATATCATAGATTTGTTTTTATTATTACTATAAATATGGGAAATGACTGAAAAGTATACGAACTGTCTCAATACATGATAATACTATTGTTTTTTCACAAGGAAGACTCAGAGATACAGTACACATCTAAAACAGAGAACAATCAAGAAGTCCAGACAGAGTTATTGCCTCTTGAAAAACTGAAATATTTTTGTTTCTTTTCCTTCCTTTTGGCAAAACTTTCAGCAGTCCTGGACAATGGCTAGAGTCCAAGGGCACTAACAATGATATCAGTCAACTCGAAGATCTGATAGAAACACAGTATTTTGTGTGAGCTTCTCACTTTCATCTAGTTAATATAATTTTAATTATTTAGACATTTACTGTCTAAATATTGGAAAATATTATTAAACAAAACTTTCTATCTAGTTCCTAGAATTAGTGAAAATAGACATGAAGCCTGTCTAGATTTTACTGTTAAACAAGAGAGTCTGGTTCAAAATCTGAAGGTGAAAGATTATCAGAAAGCAAGGAAACTATGAATTCAAGATAGGAAGAATATCAGGACAGAAAGAATACTAAAACAAACAAAATTTGACTGTACATTTCAATAGATTCAGAGAGGCAATAAGTGAAAACAGGAAAGAAAGTAGTGCAGAAAATTTGTCACCTCAGGGAAGAAAAATTAATAAAAGCCCAAATGTAAACTAGCCTGTTGCAATATCAAAGGGAATATGAAAGTGTATGAAAGTGTGGGCTATGTGAAAACACAAAATGAATAGCATTAACACTCACATGCAAAAAACCCACAAAACAAACCAACTCAGTCACAAAATGAGGTGCAGCCAAAAAAGGAGAGAGGAAAAGGCAAACATTTTAAGCAACAGCAGAAAACACATAAAGAACCAATTGGTGGCCTACTACTCCACAGAAAAGGTAACTTGTATCAGATGCTGTTAAATCCAGATGTCAGCAGGAATTTGGTAATTATTAAATTAGCACCAAAGGGTTGTTTCACATTACAATAGGAAATACACAAAGTTCTGACACTAGATGTTAACAAGTTTGCTGGATGTGAGTCACTTAGCAATACTAATACAGGTGAGTGAAGCAATCCTGGAGTAACAATTACTTTTGACTCTTAAAAGATAATAACTGAGGTTCCAAAAGACTGGAAAAAGAGGTCTGCTGACTTTGCAGGAAAGCTGAAGCTGGCCTATGGGCAAGGAGTAGAGTAATAATAAAATCAACAACTTTTCTGAGCCAGGGAGACAGACAAAGCAAGTAGTCTAAAGTATTGAGGATGACTCTTTTCCTATGTTGTACTAACAGTTAAGTCCTGGATCTAGTTACAGTTAAGCTCTCACATTCACTAAAGGTGAGACAACTGTGTGGTTTCCCTAGGCACTATATGTGGATATAACCATTTCCCTGTGATATGTTCTCTATGTGTATGACTGAAGATGGTTGGTCAGGAGGCTCCACTTTGAATGGCTCAGGAGAGGAAAGTCTGTTTTGCATTGTAAAAATCACTATGCCACCAGAAGAGTTCTCTGTCACAGGAGAGTCACAGACTAGTATCACTAGGTGGCTACTGATTGACTAAAACTAGTGACTGTGTATGAGTAAACACACAAGTTTACAGCCACCAGTGACAGCTAACAAAAACTATGAGCATCCAGTTCTACAGAAATTCAAATATCATTAACACAGATACCAAGAACCAAAAGAAAGTAATAAGTTAGTATCCTGCCTAGAACTCAGCTTCTGTGAGGGAAGCTCACATGTATTTCAGAGATTTTAATACATACTATGCAGTATACACAGACATAGGGAAATCTGTTCCCTTTCCTTATACAAGAGCAAAGGACTGGCCCCAGTACTGAGCCATGGGGAACAACATTAGTGACTGGATGCCAACTGGATGTGGCACCACTGACCTTCACACTCTGGCCCAACTGTGCAGCCAAGTTTTAATGCAGTGAAGAATGCAGCTATCTAAGCCATGCTGCCTGTTTCTCCAGCAGAATGCTGTAGGAGACAGTATCTGTTATGGATTTAAATCCTGTTGGAATTTTTCCCCCCATCTGAACTGCTCTGGGTTCAGGCACTGCGCACCTTTTCTCCATCTACATCCCTCCATGCTGGGCCCTGCTGCCCAGCTGCCATCTCATGTGGTCTTTGCCACAGCTCCTGGGAGATCCTGGTTTGTTCTGTACCCCAGGCCAGCATGTGCCACCATTGGTGCCCCTGCTATCATCACCGGAGCCACCCCAGACCCTTGGACGGGAGCCGTCTCCAAAGGAGCTTCTTTTCCCTCCCTGCACATGGGGGAATGGTGAGATCATTCCCCCTGCATTGCCTGTGGAAGCACCCCGGACGCCCCACCATTGTCGCAGCCACCATTGTTGTGGCNAAGACAGTATCAAAGGCTTTGCTGAAGTCAAGGTATCCTCAGCCTTTCCCTCATCCACTGGGCAGGTCACCTGGCCATAGAAGAAGTTCAGGCTGGCCAGGCAGTATCTGCCTTTCCTAAACCCATGCTGGTTGGGCCTGATCCCTTGGTTGTCCCGTATGTCACAGGTGATGCCATTCAAGATGATCTGTTCCACGACCTTCCCTGGCACTGAGGTCAGACTGATAAGCATGTAGTTCCCTGGATCCTCCTTCCTCCCACTCTCCCTCCTGCTGTCTTTCTATCCTCCTTCCCCTGACCCCACAGCCTTACTGAATCTCTCCTTGTTCTCTTCTGCCCAAGCCCTTGCTTTCTTTAGCCCTCCACATCCACTTTAAAATCAGACACAGCCTTATGCCTCCCTTATAAATTTGAGAGCTGCTGCACTAAATTGTCCCTTACAATCTGTTTTCCTAAAATAACAGCACCACTTGTTGAAACAGAAACTACCACTGAAACAAAGTTATAATAGTAGAAAGTAACCCAAGACTTTGGTGGAGGTTGGATTCAGGTATTCCTTGAAAATAGATTTTGTCCTGCATTTGATTACTTTCATTCAGGTTTTAACACACTACCAGTGTAACTCTAGAGAGGCTATGTCCATATTGACATGTCCACACATGTGGATATATGTGGTAGTACATACCCACTCACAATACTTTTTTTGGATGATACTCAGTGTAGCTTCCCAGAAGCTACAGGAATCTACATACCTATATGACAGAACTTTGGAATAGGATGACCAAAAACTTCAGAATATTTACCTGCAGTCCTATTTCTTTAAAAAAACAAGGAAATAAATAAAAATTGATGACACTCTTAATAAAAAGAAAAAAAAAAGAACAAAAAAGAACAGTTTGTCAAAGATGGATACCTCATTCATGCTGTCCCACAGGTCATCACTCTGGGCAGTTCCACAGTTGTGATTATGTAAGTATACCTCTATGCCAGCTCGGAAAACATCCTTACTGAGGTAATGCTTCAGCATCAAAATAAGTGAAGCCCCCTTTAGGTAGAAAAAAAAGAAAATGAATTGGCAAATTAAAATTATACAATCTTCTGAAACATATGCATATTACAGCTCTTTCACAGCCAAAGAGTAACTTAGAAACTGGCAGATTTTATTCTAAACAACACAATTTACCTTAACACTTAACACTTTTAATACTTCATAAATTCCAAATACAAAAAGGCTAGTAGCCCTTGAAAATTTTTCCCAGCTGCTTTGGAGAAATATTTTAAAGGCTCAAATTACAGTTCTAAAACAGGCCATTAGAATCTGATATTTTTTCTAATTAACATCATCTGAAACAAGAAATAAAGAAGATTTTAAAGAGATCATATATTTTTCTCACACATTCCAAATTCAAGTTTTGGAATTTGAGTAGCATCTTACCTGAAACTGAAGGCTGCCTGGTTATCCATTGTCATCAAACTACAGGAATGCACCTTACTGTAGTTTTTACCAATATGGTCATAATAATCTTCATGCATCCACACTTAACCTAGAGCTCTGTTACTTTGTTCTTCTTACTGTCATACCCTTCCAAACACTCTGTTGTTGTGAGTGGGTTTTGTCCTACCCAAGGGTGCTAGGTTTACTGGCAGTCTGCAAAACAGCCAGGCTAAAAATAATACTGTACAATACTTTCCATTCCAGACAGTACAGTCTACAAGCCACCTACTAATCTGTGTCAGTTGACAATACAGTAAAACAAACTAAGTTGTACAATTCAGTAACAGACCACCCTTAGCTGATTAGAGACTATGTTAGAAGTGTCTTCTCATTCAAATTGCCAAGTGTTCTAGCTAAGCATTAAGGCCAAGAGTAGTGGAATATGAAGACTGCATGCATGAATGAAAAGTTATGCAATGAAACCCTCTAAAACATAGAATGCAGCCATGAAAACACCATTTCTGACAATGCAAGGGCAAATCATCATTCAGTTAGCTCTTAAAGGTGCAGGTTGGTAGAATTCTGTTCAGCATGTGCACATACCTATTAGTAACAATAAAGTAATAAAATAATTCTCCAAATATAATGTTATACTAATTGACTGAAACTCCAAATCAATCACTTAGGGAACACTTCCATTAAAGTTACATAGAGAAGTTTCAATCACAGAACCAGGTTAACTTGAAATCACATATCTCTGTTCTTGTAGTTCAGAAAACAAATTAAATGGAAGCACATCATTATCATAGGTCTATTTGGCACCTCAGACTACTCAAGGATGCCAGCAGACATGTAGATCAGTTGAGGCTTGCAAAAACAAGCAAGAGGAGACAAATCAAGACTTCCATGGAAACGCAGAGGAATATGTAGTATTTGACTATTTTCTAGCAAACACTAGCTGTCCCCATGGTTTCTTCTTCAACAAAAGTACAAGACAGTGATGGAAAAAATGTCAGCTAACCCCAAACATACAAAAGGCTTTCCTCCAACACTATCAAAATCATGGGACACAGGATCTAAAACCTGAGACAGTGTGAATAAAAATTCTGCAAATACAGGTATCTCTTCTCTCATGCTTTTTTAAGTGAGGCACTGTGAAGCTTTAATAATATAAGCTTCACACAGAACCCTCAGCAGACATTAGAAATAATCAAGTTTCAGGCAACCAGGATATGAAGTAAAATAATTTTACATTTCAGAAGCCAGCCTCCAGTTGAGGAAGTCTCTAAAATACGGGGGAGGGGGCGGTTGTAAAGCAGGAAGAGTATCATAAGGAGTGACTACTTAGTTACTCTTTTCTTAAGCACTTGTTGCAGTCTGCTATCACGAGAAGAACATATGTCTAACGGATATATTGCTTCACCTACTGTGTTTTTTCTTACATCTTCATGAATATTATACTTCACGCTAAAGCATTCACCAAGATGTTAAGTAGGAACACAAATACTCATACACCATATTTTCCTAATTAAAAGCTATGTAGATGCTCAGAAACCCTACTGAGAAATCCTACATTATTTGATCTAGGTGTAAATAACCCCCAAATATTTGCTGATACATGCCTGCTTACTCCCAATTCCACATTCATGTTTTCAATAGCTAATATATCACTTTCCAAATACTTCCAAATATTTTTACAGGTTACCTTGATATAAGAAAGTGCATCAAACATTTCTTCTATTTGCTCTGAAGACTGTACAGCAGAAGAGACTGGATGTGAAGAATTCAAGGAATCCTTCATCATAGCCTTGAAAATTAAATTAAGGAAATCTTCATCCTAGAAGAGGAACATTTTTAAGTGTTTAGGAAGCTACATGGAACATACATGCTAAGCGGAAAAGTAAAAGTTGTCTCTATTTGGCTCTTCTATTGGTCTAGGCACAAAAAGAATCATCAGACTAGCATTTATAACATCTTTTCTTTTCCTGTCATATTTTAGGAGTGCAATCTCACTTCTGAGTTTGCATCATTATACAGACCCTTAAGCTCCTGTCTTAGGTAAATGTGTCATTGGCACTAGATTAAAAAAAAAAAAGCAGCACTTCCTTTAGAAGTGTGTGTTGAATTTCAGATTTGACTCACCAATGTTTTCAGTTCATTTACAGGACACAGGGAATACAAAAGCATGACTTCAGTATGCTTTAAGCATGAAGTCCAGGGAAATTACTCACTCTAGTGACATTTATAAAAATATCAACAGCACCTTATCTAGTGATTACCAATGTCTCTTACTTCTTTTCTTCTAGAAAGAAGATATTTGAATTTTATTTTTACATTGGTTCCAAAACAGGAAAACCCCAAACGCTGCAAAGAAGCTGATTGTTCCAATATTTGTCCATTTCATTTCATCAAGAAAAGTAAACAATTCTCTATGAAGAGTTAAAAAAAAATTAAAACATGTGTGAAATACAATAAAAATAACTGTTAAAGTTTGAAATTTTAAATCTAGACTTCTTGAATGGAAAAGTTCTGGGTGATTTTTTTTACTTTCATGTAACAAAACACATTTTGGCACCATCAAGTGGTGAAATGAGTTATTAATGAAGGCACTTTGTCAATCACCTTTTGGAATTAAGTATATGGGTGTTAGATGTGTCCTTGTTAAAAAAGGATACTCATTTTGTGTCCTGCCCTCAGCACATACACACTCAACAAACAGAGTATCTATACAAACATTCTTTCAGTGACAATCAAACTGAACAACCAAGCTAGGCCAAATGATAAACTTTTGAAACACAGAGCATTGAGAAAGAATTCTACTGAACCAAGTTAGCAACCCAAGCTTCTTAATACTAACAGAAATGATTTAAGAACTCAAAACTCACACTTATTCAGAATGCTGGGAAGAACACAATCCATCAAGTGGGAAACAGTCAGTACAGATCACGTGTTTAATACCACAACTCATGCAAATCACATAAACACTACTGAAGTTGATTTCCGGGCTCAGGTATGTCATCTTCTAGGAGATACCTTTACCCAGAATACAAAATTAGCCTCTCCACTACCCCCTCCATTTAGTTCCACTACTCTTTGTTTCTCTCTTTGCCTGTCATTCTCAGTGACAGGAATGATTTATAGCAGCAGTTGGTATCCCTTCCTTGGAGAAGAAAGGTAAAATTTGAATTCATCATGTTTTCCAGAGTCTGAAAATCTAGGTCACTTATTACCCGAGTGAGTTTTTAACTAATCATTATGTTATTGTATCAAAAAGATTCTATCCGTCAGCCATATATGTAACACAGAAGTGCCTGTGGGAGCAGTGCTTTGTACTATTAAGTGTAACTCAATGCTATCAGAATCCTCTGCGAAAGACCATTTGACACTTTTATACCAGGTTTGCTGATTTGTGAAACCCAAACTCTTTCAGCCACAAGCAAGTATGACAATGNNGCAAGTATGACAATGATGGAAAGACAGGAGTTACACCAGGCATATTTAGTAACCTAAAGCTTCCTAGGTCTATTAGGAAGAGTAGAGGTAGACAAACTTTGTCAACAACATGCCTGGACTTGTTCTACAAAAATTTTAAGTTATAATGTGACCTACAGACACGTACATCATTTAACACCTGCTATTTTGCACAGAATGGATTAACCTACACAAACCAGTAGACTCCATGTAAGACTAGTATCAAAATAAAAGAAAAAATATTTTAAAAATGTGAAAACAATCTACCCTTTTCAAAGCCACTTCCAATATAATGAAAATGTCAAAGTAGAGATGTAGTATGATCCA
>WEIV01009471.1:1967-19847 GCA_013390005.1 Calyptomena viridis
TGTCCCTGGTAAATTGGTGGAGGACTTGGCCACATGAGCATCCTTAAATGTTGAGGGGGTGCATGCATGCTTCTTGTTGATATTTATTCTCAGGTGCTAAATTGTTTAAATCTGTTGCTAAACATAAGGATGCAGTGAGGGGAGTAAAACTGAAACCATATATTGGTGTTATCACTGACAATATTCTTCAAAGAATATAAAAGCATCTTTTTTGTGAGGTACATATCCACACATATAAGTTGTGTATTAATAGTTCCACAATTTCTTGATTAATTCTCTGCCACAACTATAAAATAACTTATATATCACATTAATATCAGAAACAAGCACAATTTCAGGTAAACAGCTGTCTAAGTACTCTTCCAGGAAATTTATGTAACTTTAGCTCCTTCCTATGGTTGAAAATGCAATAATCTAAAGCAGACACCACTGTTGCATATCCTTGATAAAAAAAGGTACAATTATTGGTTGTGGCTGGTAGTTTATCTTATTCAGAAAAGTGGTTTCATATTAAAATAACAGAATTCCAACATTCCACTGTTTCTGTTAACCATCCAGAGTAAAACAAGACAGTATATATATTCACAGTTGAATGAGTTGGTTTCTTTAAACACTGTAATTTTCAGTAATACCTACAGATGAGTTATTTAAAGTTTAAGCTACATATAGATAATTTTTTTTCACCTCTCCAGAACAATTTTCAGTGGTCTGAATTTGATTACTAACCCCTTGAGGTGGTACTGCTATGAGGTGATTGTCCCTCTCTACTTTGCCTTAGTGCGGCCTCATCTTGAATATTGNATGCAGTATAGTACGAATTTCATTCACAGCATTCGCTAAACACCAAACAGAAATAGTGCAATATTCTGTAATTCTGTAATATTCTGTAATAATATTCTGTAATATGACTAGCATAGGCTGGATGTACACTGACATTCATCACTGAGAAATGTGGGAAAATTCGTGTGTTAGAAAGTGGCACATATAACCTGAGAGAGGTATTTATCAGAGGACAAATATTTTTAAAACAGTTAGGCTGAAAATTTTATTAATAATAATAAAAGCTAAAGACACAGTCCTGCATGTTCATCTATCTATTTGAATTCATGGTCAAGTGATCTCCTGTGTCTGTGATTGACTGTGTCTGTGCTCTTTTCCTGTGGAAAATACAAGGTAATGCAATTTAATTTTATTTCCAGTAAAAGATAAGTTTGCCATAGATTGACAGTAAACATACGGACTGTTACCACATTTCATTTGAGGCAAAAATCAATTGTTAAATTAAGGTAATTTGGAAATCAATCTGACCACTGAGTCTTTTCAGACTTCAATGGTGATAGCAGTCACAACAGGGAACTACGGAAAACTACCGATAAGAGGTCAGCGACAGTGCCAAAGAGGATGCTTGGGATTTGAATGTCCCAGAGTGAGACTAGAGTCATGTCAAAGAATCACAGAATCATAGAATATGGTGGGTTGGAAGGGACCGTTACACGCCATCTAGTCCAACTCCCCTGCAATCTTCAGGGGCATCTTAAATTAGACCATGTTGCTCAGAGCCCAGTCCAACTGGACCTTGAATTTTTCCAAGGATGGGTCATCATCTACTATCTCTCTGGACCATATGTGCCAATGTTTTACTGCCCTCATTGCAAAAATCTTCCACTTTACATCTAATCTAAACTGTCACTCCTTCAGTTTAAAACCTTTATCCTTTGTCCTGTGTCCCTTTAAGCAAAGGATTAGTGTGAAGCACCATTCTTTAAGCCTGAAGATTCTGTGTGCTATCTCTCAGCTGGCTCCCTAGGACCTGATTGCAATTCCTTCTTAGTATGAGGACCCATTTTAACAAAAATCCACTGTGAGTCTCTCCAGGTTAGCTTTCCAGTTCATTGCAAAGGCCTCTTCCTCTGGCTGTACATATTGTGTAAATGTTAATTCACTCTTTGACTGGCTTTTGAAGCAAAAGAAACATGCTGGGGGAGATCCCTGGTGGAGCATCACACTAGAATTGCTAAAGAAGAAAGTACATGGTCTGGAAACTATGCAGTCCTCCAGCCCTATCGCAGGATGTTTCGAATCCTCAGACAGCAAATGCAACACATCATGCAACAGTATCATGAAAACCCAAGATCAAGTTCTGTGTACTGTGGATGTGGCTTGTGTGAGTTGCAGGGGAAGAGCCCTGAACAGTTTTCAGTATGAGATATACAGCAGTTCTTGGCCTGAGGTGGATGCAGTTAGACATATATTTCTTGTAAGGGTCTAGCCCATGTCTAGAAATCATAAACTTAACACAGTCTTTCTCCATTGTCCAGACACTAAGTCTCACCTTGATTTGATTACTTAAAAATTTATCTGGATTCTTAAATTTCTACCTAGAACATGGTGCCCATCACATCTATAATTCAGGAATATCTTAAGAACCTTCTGGATGGCCACAAGTCCATCAGTTCTTTTGATGATTTTTTTCTGAATTGTAGAGTATGTAATTTGAAATCCTTCCTTAAATTACTTCCGTAGTCACCTATTCCATAACAATACATTAAATAGAGGAAAAGAAGACATAACATTTTCTCATTATTCCCATAAAGGAATAATTTACTTAGCTGAAAAAAATGTAGTTGAGACTCTAAGTAATGCTATTCTTGAGAATCCACCTTAATCTCCACCATGCATTGATAAATAGGCGCTAGAGTAGATTATCCTAGGAAAGTCTCCTTGAAAGTCATGTAACTGTTAATCATATGTTAAGGTCAAACATTACCAGTTTCTCACAGAAGAGAAGTAGACATCCTGCTTGATTCTGAAACGATTTTAGGAATATGTCCAAATTCAAAAATTCTGGAAATGTCCCCTTAAAAATACCCCTTCTCTGACTCTTTTCCTGGTTGTGATTTTATCTCAATTTTATTTGGCCAATATCTACCCCAAGGACAACAGAGGCTTCAAAGATTTGGGAGAAATAGGGTATATTGTTTTCTTTCTGTTTGACTCACATAAAAGTCTGATTGTGGCACCTCCATTGCCCCAAAACATTTTTGCAATATGGGTAAGGAGGAAAGAGCATGGAGCTCTGGGACACCAGGGCACACAAGTAGTTCAGTCTCTAGTTCAGTCCATCTTCATTTCTTCAGTCTCCTTAAGCTCTATACTAAATATCATCTGAACATACTTACTTCAGTGTGAAGACAACCTAGGATAACTAGGTCCTGCAAATTTTAAGTGGCTCCGTGAGGGAAATCTGCAGTTGGAGGAAGTGATTTGGACAGTCATGGAGATGTGGCTGGCACAAGCTGTTTTCCATGTGAACTTACTTTTCCACACTCTAAACTATGGAGGGGAGTATTATTCCCTCAGGGGAATAATATTTCATAACAAGAGTCTGAACACTATAAAAGTGTGTGATTGTATCATGATACCTCTTAAAACCTATTTTTTTCTTTTCATGAATGAAAGTGCTTTCCTTCCAGAGTGGAAAGGACCACATGAATATAGGCAAGATGATGACTCACAGCTGTAAAGTCTCTCACATGCATAAAACATTTATGAGCATGAAGGCCTGACTGCAGTCTTCATGTGTCTGCAGTTCTTGCTGATGTGTACAAGCCAGCTGGGACACTAGTAGTGCTTTTGCTGAGACAGCCCAGCAGTGAGTGTAGGCTACAAAACCTGATCAAGCAGCAGTGAAAATTTTTGGGTGGCCAGCCCTCACTGAGTGATGGTTCCCATGTCTCTGTTGCTTTCTGTACTTGGGCTTAGCCAGCTTATCTCCCCAACTAGTACCCATTTTTCTTTAGTACTGTAGTTCTGACTCTGACTGGTACAACTACATGTTCTAAGGTTTTGTTAAAATGTATATTTGAGATACATTTTAGTCTAGACAATACACAAGTAAGAAGCAAATGGGAGATCATGACTTTGCAGAGCTGTGAAGTGGGGCAGGTGGACTACAGAGGAAAGAGGAGGAATGGAGAAGAAGGATACTACTTCATCCCTTTTAGCAGCAAATGACAAAATTCTTCACCCATTTTCCAGATAAAAGAAGGAAATAGGCAGTTTTCACATTACAGAAAGCTTTTAAAATGACATATTTAATCAACAGAGTGACCTTTGAAATCTGGAAAGGAAGTGTGTCATCCTCTGTCTTTGCTGAGGTGAAGGAAGGAGCTGGAAGAGCCTGCCAGGGTTCGTGAAGATCAAAAAAGCCATTCCAGCCAGCTAGATTGTTGTCTAAAACTGCAGTAAACCACACGGACTTTTCTGTCACATCATGAGCTGGTCAAGGTGACAATGCTTGCTTATTTATTTATTTATTCATTCAATTTACAAGAGGCTTTGGTCAGCACACTCCCTTAGGGCACATATAATAAAACCAGTACCTCAGTTAAATAGCAATGCTTACAACACTGACAGAATGCCTAACAAAGGACTTTGAATTCCTTCAGGCCTCTCCCTTTGGGGAATACTCAGCTTGTAGCTCTCACACATCTGGAAGGTTTGAAGGAAAAAACAGGCTGCCTGAATACATGGATGTACCTCGAAGCACAGTTTGAAGGACAACAGGAACTTCAGCCATTGTGTTATAGCTGTAAGGGAACAGAATTCTCCTGTTTGGAGCCCTACATGAGAGAAACCTGAGATTTTTAAGGCTATTTATGTATCTACAATCACAAGTAGGCACTAGTGGGTGTTCTTACTTGCCCTGTTTTTTAATTTTAATTCCAAACTTGTTCAGCCTACAAGTGAAAATCCCACGAGGTACCAGACTGCATCTATCTAACTTTAAAAATCTGGGCCTTGGTAGAGTACTGCCACAGCATCAGCAAGTTGGGGAGAGTCGGCTTCTGAGGTCTCTTTTATAGCTATTAGTTTGAGCACATTTAGAGGCAGAAGTGTGATGTTTGTTAAGGGTCTGCCATAGTACAAAAATATGTCCTGGAAATAATAAAAATAAACCAAACAAACCTCCTGTACTACTAGGTTAATGTCTGCTCCCAGCTATGTGGTATGTCCCACGTGTCCCTGTTTCCTATCCGTGTTTCCCATTTTCTCCATTTTGTAAAGCCAATGCAGAGTTAGAGAGGCTAGTGGCCATGGAAGGATAAATGCCACACTCAGGACAACTGTCCTGTTTTCCTAATGGCAGCTTTTATAGGGTGGTGGTGGATCCAGACAGGATGTCCCATTTTGTCCTTCAGTTCATGCAGAATATGTGGTCCTGGACAAGAAAAGTTTTATTTTCCTTCTCAAACCCTGACTCTCTGCCAACAGGTCCACAGGACTCTGTGACCTGGGGAGGCCAAAGGAAAGGGCCTGTTTAGATGCCTAAAAAAGCAGCAGAAACAGAAAATCTGATTAAACTTGACTCTAGACTTTTCTTCTTAGATATCTTTAGACATAAAAGCCGTAATTATACTAAGTCTTAGTGATTTGAGGTGCCTATTTTTTGGCATTTCCAACTTGAAATACCATTGAGGTTGGCTCTTAAAAACAGATGTTCACTCTTATTCACAAGTGGATTACAGATGTTTTGATCTGCCAGAGTGAGGCAAACCTGCAGATGTTCTGCACCAACAAAATCAGATCAAAAGTCTTTTTGTCCAGGCACCCTAAAATCATGGGCTAGTTCTACACCAGGTGACATTAGCTCAGCTTATTTTCTGCACCTGTAAAACTGGACAGATGCTGGTTTATTGTGCAAAGGGTGTTTGTAAAGATCAATTAGCTAATGCCTAGAAATTGCTCTGCACACATCCATCACAACCACTGCTGGGGCATAGCACTCCCCTTACTCGCCATGCTCAGTAGGAGCACTGTTGCTTTAAAAAGGGAGCTTGTCCAAGCTCTCCTCCTCCACTGGATCTAAGATGGATGCTCCTGCTGCAGCACAGCCTGTGAGCAGACTTTGCCCAGCCTGCTTTTTTTGTTTTCCCTGGAAGCTTGCTCCAGACAAGTCAGCTGCACTGCAGACTGAGCAGAAGCAGGAGGGCAGCTCTCCCCAGGTAAGCTACCACTGCCCCAAAGCTGCTCATTCGCACACCTGGCCAGGGCAGCACCAAGGATGCTGCCATCCTGAGAATTATGGTCCTCTCTGTTTGTCTCTAGCTGACTCACAACAGCTCTCAGCCAGGCAAGAGTCAAACAGCCCTGGGCCTGGACTCTCTTACATTCCTTTCCTGGCTGACTGGCATAATTTGAGTTATGAGGAGGACAGGGAGACTCCTGTTCCACAACCAAAGCTGAGCCTATGCCTGTTCCTTTGCGTTAGCATCACCTCCATGGAGACGCTTCTGAATGACATGGGAGCTGCCTACAGCACTACGGTCCTGGGGCCATGCTGGGCCCAGCAGCAGACTCTGTGCTGTGGTGAGAAGGTGGTCTTCAGTCACTGCAGAGAGCCAAAGGGTTGGCTCAGAAGGGTTCTGCAGGCTCTCATAGGCCTGCAGTCACTGGGAGCAGTTTAAGCTGTGTTGGCTCCTTTCCCTCAGAAACGCATTGATTTTCCACTAACTATTTCTTTGAGGCATTAAATATGTCATCTTTAGAGGACTGCAAATTGGGCACTCCAATAACTCTTCAACGTTTCTCTTTATTTCACCTTATTATTCTCATGGACCCTTTGGAGGACACGTACCCTCTCTATAATGCCTTTTTAGGAAGATTTTTCCTTTCCCCCACCCCAGGCTGGTGGAGCATTGGAGGTTGGAGATGTTCCCAACCAACCCAGAGCGGGAGGTATGCTTTTCTTTAATTTCTGTAACTTACAGGACTCTTTCCCTCAGTCAACAGTAACAGACCCTGCTAGTATCCATCAGACCATGGGACAGAGAGTGCTTGGGCAGTACCATCAGGGTGAAAAATCCCTGCCCTGGCTTTTAAAGGCATTCTAGAAAGAGAAAGGTGCTGTAAAGGGCCAGTGGTCAGTTCTGACCAGAAACAAACAGAATAGGATTGTTGTCACTAGTCCTGTGCTTTTCCCTGGGCATTCTCCAGCAGAGAGGGAGTCAAGCCAGAACTGTGAGCATCAAGGGAGCACTGTGCCTGAGAGTGCCTGGTTTAGAAGCTTCCATGAGTGAGAGAATTGATAGGATTCCCAGGATTAAGCTCTCTTCTCCCTCATCTGTTTTTTGTGAGCCGCAAGGCTTTACAGCCCATATTCAAAGCCATGATGATGGGCATCAGCCCATGGAGGCAGAGGGAAGCTGCTGTCTGTGCTGCAACATTAAACAAAAGCAACACCCTTTCAGCTTTCGCCGGGTAACCTGTTCCCGCTGTGAAAAGCTGGTCAGGCTACAGAGCAAGACACACAGGAACTGTTGAGAGAAGAAAAAGTCTTTCAGTAACATTTTTTTTCAGCCTGTTGGCGTCTCTGTGTGGGTTGGTGTCAAGGGCAGCTCTCCTTCCAAAAAGAAAACCATGAATATAGATGGTTTCTTCCTTGTTGACAGTGGTTGTTTCCCAGATATGGGATGAATGTGTCTAATAGAGGGATCTGCAATCTCTGTTCCCTTAATTACACATAAGGGGGTCCTATATGTTGAATGTGTCCAGAGACAAAATCCATGGGTTGTCCTGAGCTTGGTGGAGTTAGAAATGCCAGTCAAAGCAGATGTTGTCATACACGTTTTTGTTACATGTTTTGATGGAAAACTTCATATAGAATTTATCTGTGACCACAACTGCATCTCTTATTTGCAAGTTTTTCTTGATTGTTTTTTTTTTCCCCCATGGAATAAGAATTTCATATCTGAAAAACCATTAAATGCTAAAAGCTGTGAGAGTAGTGGCATTTTCCAGAAATGCACACAGAATTTCCTGTTAAAAGAATCTGAGGAAAATCACTGACAATCTTCCTGACTGCTGAGAAAACGCTCACTTTTAACAGGAACTGGGAAAATTGAAACATTTATAAATAGAAAAAGTTGTAAAAAAAAAAATTCAAACATCTAGTTCATCAGGACTTCCTTCTCTGTATGCTAGGGAGAATTTCTGAGCAAAACAAAAGCCTCACACAGGAAACCAAAGGTGTTCTCCTGCTTCTAGCACACGTGGTGACAGTCTGTGTTCAATTCTGTCTGGTTCTCCCAACTAGGATGCCTGCACCCTTAGCTAGAGGAAAACATGATAATATAGAGCAAGTAATGTAAGATTTTACAACATAGGATTTGGTTTTAGGCCCAGCCCACTTTTTTTTTTTTTTTTTTTTTTTTATGTCTGCCTATAATTATATTTCAGTTTCATGACGTTTTACATTCAGGATAACAGAATTTCTTGCAATACACTAGCAATGTTGGAAAAAATTAATTTCTCCAAAGTGCCAAAATGCCTGACATTGTCATGAATTGTGATGCAACATCAGTTTTATTTTTAATTCTGCTTTCATCAAACACTTTTCCCTTATGCTTATTATTACTCTCTAAATAGTAGTACCATATGACACAAGAAATGAAGGCTGGTTTCTGGTCATTCCTCTCTGTCTCAGTACTAGAGATAGTAGTATAGCCACTGATTTTGCACTAAAAGCCAATTATGGGAAGCACATTTGAAAATTAATTCCAAACCCTTATGAAACACTTCCAGGAAATGGTCAAGGTGATTGTAATGATTTGTTACTTGCTTTTTTATTTGTTTTTGATTTTGTGATTTCTTCTGTCTCCTTTTATTTAGATCATAACAGGATTTCACACATGACTGTTATGATAGACTCCTTACTTTCCTTCAACTGGATATAGTCCCTATTGACTTCCCATCTATATAGGCCATTAATGATCACCAAAATTTTAATTCTTTGTGATCTCAAGGCCATGAGGTCTAAGCAGTATGTGTATCTTCTCAGTTACCAGAGACACATTTTTTGAAAGTAGACTTCCCCTTTGAATCTTTTTTCAGGAATGTTACACTTTGTGATCCAGATAGTCTAAATCCCAGGAAAAATTGTTTCCAAGTACTTTTTATCGAAGTCCATGTCCTGAGCACACCAGAAATTGTAAGAGGAATGGCACATGTAAAGTTCAACATAAATTAATGACCTCAAACCAGTAACATGAAGTACAAATTTGAAGTGTTGCACATAGTAAAGGATATCCAATTACAGGAATACTGAATGTGTATTGATTAGTCAGGAAGCAAAGGATGGAATTGGATAAAAATGAATCCCGGAGTGAATAACAATGAAAAATGCAAGGATATTGCAAAGCTAATGTAAAAAACTTTGACAATATTTAGAGAATTGCTGTAAGCAAGAGATGGGAGGAGTTATTTTGAAGGGCAACATCACAGTTTGGATGCACATTTTGAGAGATATGGAGAGATTTTAGAGGAAAGCACCAAGGACATTAAGGATTTTATAGCGTATGAGCTATGGTGAAATTTGAAAGAATTAAGTAGAACAAGTTGGGATAATCAGTGATCATCTTCAAATGTATAAAAGCTGTTGTTATAACAATGACTGAGATCTATTAGGCTACAACTTTTCATTATGGAAAAGAGACCTGATAGAGGGGATGCAGAACTGGTTTATAAAATCATGAGTGACATGGAGAGGGTGAATAGGAGTTAACTTTCCTTGTTCCATCCATTGCAACATTTTGAGACAGTTGATAAAGATATCAGGAGCGAGACTCAGAATAAACAAAAAAGGATATTGCCATAGAACTGGAAGGCTATAGGAAGGCTGGAATAGAGGATGTTGTGGAAGTAGTACAGATTCAAGGGGAGACAGGAAAACTAATGGAAAATTATTACTGTTTCCTACTACTTCTTACTGAGGGAGTCCCAGTTGCACATAGCAGGAATGATGTGCATGCAGAGGTGGTGATCACATGGAGGACTGAGGCCAGGCTTGTTCAATGCATATCACAAATAGGTGTATGGTGCAATAACTTCAGTACGCACTGACATAACTGAGCTAACAACAGCACTAGTTTAGTGCTAGCAACAGTGTATTAACACAAAATTCTGTGTAGACTAACCCCTCTTTTGCCCCAGCAGTGTGGGTAAATACTGAAGCTCTTAGTCCTTGGTGAGCTCTAGCATGTGATGGCTAAACTGATCATTTCAAGCTCATTTAGATAGATGTGTATTACACAATAATCACTTGAAGAAATCAGTAGGTCTACATAATGACATTAAAGTGGGGCATACATTTTCTGAATGTGCTGTGTGCATGCTTCCATCTGTGTCAGCAGGATCAGGCTTTTATTTCTGTTTAATTTGTCACAGAAAACCTTAAAAATTCTAATAGAAGATATAAATAGGAGTCTTCAGATAAGTGGAGCTGGTTTGTATCTGTTGAGGACTGGCAGCAATATGCTGGCTTTTTCCCTTCAAGCTGATATTTAATTCAAGTATTTTTTCTCCCCTTTTTCATATTTCTGTTTTAAATTTATACCTGGCTTTATACTTAAAAAATGATATGCAGTTGGTGACTTTGTAAATGATTTAACAGATCAAAATTATTTTCATAAATAATTCAGACAGTTTTTCACTAGTTACAAATGCAGAGCTATGCTGGTAATGTGGCATAGTGTAAACATATATGTTATATAAACATATATGTTATATAAATATATATATAATGTGTAAACACTTATGAACGTAAGTACTTTTTGTAAGAGTATTCCCATTAACTTAAAAATCACTGTTTATAGGACTGTGTATTTAGAGATATGGGCATTTAATTGGAAGGCATTATCTCCATCTTTAGGTGGAAAGATTGAGTCATGTTATGTTCTTAAAGCTGCTTACCACCACATCTGAATTCTTGATGCATAGGTGTTTTTCAGAGCATCTGATCCATTCTCTGCCTATCTATCTGCATCCATGCTGTGATTAGAAGGTGCTCACGGAGAACTTTCTATCTCTATGAGTTGCCCACGTCTTTGTCAGCTCTAGGTGAAGCAGACCATCTCTCCACCAGCAGGGTCTACTGCTGGCAGGAGCCAAGTGGCAACTCATCTCTGTCTGTGCACTGCAATTTGCAAAAACCAAGGCAGCTGCCACAAAACGACCATGTGCTGCTGCTCATGGCAGTGGAATAGGTCAGTCCCAGCAGTCACAATGGCATCTCACAGTGGAGAATCTGTCTCTACATAGGTGTTTCTGAGGCTCTCTGTTCCATCTCCACCCCGGTGGCCCTATTTCTTTTCTTTTTATGGCAGGACTGGCCCAGACCTTATCTACTCCTTGAACCTTCAGACACACAAAAAGTTGCGTTATCCCTATTTCTAAAAGCAGGGGTGAAAATTCATGTTACCCCTTGGTACCAGTTCAAACATAGTTTTGCATGAGGTATGGAAAGATGACAACATAACAGCTCTTGACCTGGTGTCTTGTAACTGTAGAGTCTTCCAAGGGTGCACTTCAGTGATGTGTGCTCATAGCCCAGAAGGTATGACTGTAACTTGGGCTGGTTACAGGGAAGTGTACAGGAGGTCATTGTCCCATCTGTTTCACCCTGGTACTCCACCTGGAGTACTGCGTCCAGCGCTGGGGTTCTGAGTGCAGAAAAGGCATGGTTCTGCAAGAATCTGCAAGTCCAGAAGAGAGCCACAAAAATGATCAGAAGGCTGGAATGTCTTTCCTATGAGGAAAGGCTGAGAGAGTTGGGATTGTTCAGCCTGGAGAAGAGAAGGCTCCAGGGAGACCTTATTGCAGCCTTTCAGTACTTAAAGGGGCCTATAAGAAGGATGGGGACAGACTTTTTACCTGAGCTGGTTGTGACAAGGGAATGGCTAATGTTTTGAAACTAAAAGAGAGACTATATTTAGACTAGACATAAGAAAGATTTTTTTTTTTCCCGATGAGGGTGCTGAAACACTGGCACAGGTTGCCCATAGAGATGGTGGATGGTCCATCCTCAGAAACATTCAAGGCCAAGTTGGACAGGGCTTTGAGCAATGTAATCTAATTGAAAATGTCCCTGTCCATTTCAGGAGGGTTGAACTACCTGAACTTTAAAAGTCACTTCCAACTCAAACCATTCTCCTATAGGAAACTATAGGAACAGATCCTATAGCAATTGTTCTAAGGGAGATGGATTTTCAGGCAAACTAAGCCCAGGCTTCTGATACTCACCAATAGAGAAATATCAGCAAAATAAAGGCTTGACATGTCCATTCTACTCCCCAAAATGACCAGCTCACAGAAAGTATAAACATAGCTGAAGTCCTTGAAATGCCCTAAGCAGAGTTACTCCAAATGACAGAACAGCTTTAAAAACTTTGATTTAAAGTAGAGGTGTGAGACTGTTTTGTTCTTAAGGAGCATGTGAGACAGTTGTGTGCAATCATTTCTATTTTGATGGAAGATCTTTCAAGTTTGTTTTATATTCATATTCTCTTGTTCCTTTTGTATATGCTGCCTGTGGTGCAACAAGCCTTTTCCCTTTTTCTTTCATCTAATATGATTCTTTGAGAAGACAACTTCTCTTTAATCACTGTCAGAGACAGGTTTAGTTTTTAGGAGGCTTGATTAGCATTTGGGGACTTCAGAGAACAGCAACAAAGAAGGTGATTTGAATTCAAACATAAGTTAACAATCATATATCTTGGCTGAGAGTCTATAGATAATCACGATCTTCAGATATCTAATGGATGTCATGAGGGTTAGTGAAATTTTTAATGGTATAGTAATGGAACAAAAAGTTCAGAAGTGAAAATAGGGAATGGAAAATGCATAAATCTACACCATAGTACCAAAGCACAAGTAGTTTTCTCAATAGAAACAGGAGAGAATTAAAAAAATCAAGCATCCTAATAAAATCAAGGGTAAATACCTAAAAAAATTCTTTGTGAATCTCTAGGTCTTTGCTTTTATTTTTATTTTTACTTATCTTACATAATATGTCAGATGCACAACTAGGTATTGCTATTTGAACTAGTTCCGATGCAGGACGAGATACATATATGTTAGGTGAAGAAGTACCATGCAAACATGATCATAATACTTCCTGAAGTGTAACTCAGTTGTTCCAAGTCAATTCATCCATTTCCACAAAATAATGCACTTTGAAAGGCAGACATTGTTGGAAAACTTGGAGCTAAAATGTTGGCAGCTTCTGGAGAGGCTGATAGAACAGGAGAAATCTTAACAGCTGAACAGACAGTGGCTGTGAGCAAGTGGCTGGATCAGTGCACTCAAGTCCAAAGAAAGCTGGAGGGCTCAAAAAACTGAACAGATCTGTAAACTCACTTCTTCTTACAGTAACACCCACTATGTATGTTCTTCTGCATATCCCATTAGCACAAAAATGTGAACATAGATTTTTCCAAGAAACCTTGCTCCTGCAGTTTGACTGTGCTTCAAATTACTTTCCTGGCAAGTGACAATTTACTTCTGCATCTGTGATGAGTGCAGTTGTAAAAAAAGAGATGGAGAAGCATCTCTGAGCAAATGTTTTCTTATGGCATTTTTGTCACTTAATGGAAATAAATGTCTTGGCCAATTGTGAAATGAGTTATTAGTCAAATCTGTCATTGGAATAAATCATCCTTTTCTGAGATTTTCCCAAATGACTGACTGTGCATCAGGTAACTGTTTTTCACCTGAAAGCAAAAATTAGTTTAAGTGTGAAGGGATGAGTTTCATAACTTGCACGATACTTGGGTCTTTGGTGTTAGGTGCATCTTAACATTGAAATTAAACCCCAGGTGATAATCTGTTCTGGTTGAAAGTCTGCAATAGTGGCAGGGACTAGGGAAGAGATGGGAATTTTCATGAACAGATATATTCTCCCTTTTGAGAGCACGAGCCAGCTGAATGCAGCCAGATCCAAAATATCCAAAAGGCTAACTGGCTGATTGTCTTTCCCTTCTCTGAAATCTGAATTTGGAAATAATGCAGGTGATTTTAATTAGGCCCTGTGTATATTAATCAGAATTCAGTTTTCAATCAGGACAATGGTTTAAAACATTGAAAAGTAGAGATGTGATGCATTCTTCTTTTAGAAATGCTAATGATTAGTGCACATTGACAGTTACTGATCACTGAAATCTCTAAAATAGGTGGATATTAGAACAGCCAAAATAGTTAAATAGCAGTTTTCTGGCATTTTATAGTAGTGTCTCCTAAAAATATTGCCATGCCACCCCCATCCCAAATTAATTCTTCTAAGGCCAAGTGATGTAGTGTGCTCACACCTTAAGGTAGCACTGTGATTCATGTTTTAATGATAGTGGCTGCTGGCTGTAACTATGGAATGTATTGTCATGGAAACTACACTTTTCTATATTTACACCAGTGCTGGTTATGCGAGAGACAGTACTTGAAAGAAAAGCTGTATAATATATAGCTTAATAACAAGACAGGCAAGCTAGGAATAAACAGATCAAAGATTCAGCAATGTTACAGCTGCTGTTTGTCACCATAGTACATTTCTAAACAGGCTCAGTCACTGTTTCAGATGATAACCAGTACAACGAGTCGGAAAGAAGTGCTGCTGCGATGTCACTTTGGACTGACAGGTCAGACAAACTTAGATTATTGAATAGCTGACTGATGGTCATCTGTGTAGTGAACTCTCATGGCGTGTAATGCTCACGTTCAGGCTGATAGGATAAAGTTGAGTGAGTTGAGGACACTGGATTGTAAGAGCTTGTAATTTGCAAAAAATAAACCTTCAGAAATGGAACCTGTTTGTAATTCTGTGAAGCAGTTCTATCTGCCTCTTCCATCTAGAAGCTACTGTAATTTTACTGAGCTAGGGCTCTTGTGAGCCTTAAGTTCAAAAATAGAGAGTGAGAAACAATAATCAGAAAACATTATACAAAGTTGAAATTTAGCTGCACACAAAAATTGGATAAAATTAAAGTTATTATATGGTGCAAGGGTAGGACCAAAGCTGTTTAAGAAACTGGTTCTCTCATGTTTTTGAACTTTGCAAAGCAAGAGTAAGTTATACTGAAGATATTCTACTTAAAGTTTACATATATGCATACATGCAACACACACATACATATCTATATTCACATAAATATAAAATCTTAATAGAAGAGGTTGCCTAAGTTAGGGTCTGCAGCCTTAGGCAGCTCTTTTTAAAAATTCTGTACCATCCACCCTTTGTACTATTCACCCTCTGTACTGCTTGATCTGGCTGCACACAGAGACCTCCATTTGCCATTTTTTCTGTTTTGTTGTATAACAAATGTCTACTTTAGGGTTTTTAGAGAAAATTGTTTCGGTTGTGACTTAAGGACTCACGATTGCCAGGGAGACAAGCTGCTCTCATTTCTTTAGAAAGAGTTTCTAATTTGATGGGCAGAGCTTAATGAGTCACAGAACAGCAGGATCAGGGCACTATGAAACAACTGCTTGGTTCACCTTGCTATCAGCTGTGAAATCATTGAGGACATCACTTTACTTCTATATCATAGCCCTTTCATTTGATATTTGTGTGTCTGCCATGACCAAACCTAAAACTGGAGGATATATTAATCCAACTTTTGATATAAATAATCCTCTTAAAAAGCACAGCTAGCGATTTGCTCATCCAAGTGCTTTAATATGCATTTTCAGCTGGCATTTCTTTAACTGAAGGAGCAGTGACAGCTGTAACTGAATCCAAACCAGCATTATGCTCCCAAACTTCTGTAATTATTGCATTTCCAGAATACAGCAGTGTCTGCAGGTTGCAGGATAGCAGTACTAGCTGGAGTCGTTAGTTACATTGCCTCAAAAGCAGAGTTTAAAGAGGGTTGAGTTTTTAGCTTCATGCTGGTGCATTTTCTGTGTAACTTCGTATCTTTATTCAGTGTCTCCTGCAATCCTTCAACCTGTCTATTTGTAAATTTGTGCCTGGAGAAAGCTCCCATGTGGCAAGCCAGGATTGGATAAATGTTGCTTATATTTCTCTTATTGCAAACTCCCCGCATCTGGGATTTTCGGCTTTGAGTACAGTTTGTTTCATGCTGAGATTCATCATTTTGGGGGAAGCAAAGGTCATCGCTTCTCCGGAGTTGCGACTGATTTGAATCTTTTTCACGGGGAGGCGCTGGGAAGGGAATCCTTACTGGAATGCATATTGATAAAGGCTGAGGATTCTGGCTTCTTAGATAAGTAATTTTTTTTTCTCTTCTCTCCACACTATGACTATGTATTGCAGCAACTCACTGGCTTTTTACCAAATCAGGAGCTGCAGTATTTTTCTTCCGATGGAATAATTTCAGCCCACTTCAACTAGCATGACAATCTTATGTGATTGTTATGAGTAGGCGTTTACATCCTTTTACATGCTAATACTGCCACACCTGCTAGTCCCCCTCATTTCCATTTTCTCTTTTTTTTTGGTTTTTTTTTTTTTTTTTCCCGATGTAAAAACTAATTTCCCAGAGGAAGGGAAATCCTGAGATTCGTGATCAATGCTGCATCGTTGATTCATCAACAAAGAAGGGGATGGCTGAATGGGACCCAGGTAGAGATTCAAGCAGGCTGCTTCTGACCAGCAAGAGAAAAGCTAGCTGTTGAACAGCATATGTTGCCACTCCATGTGCTGTGTTAGCTACTTGTTTTTAGCCTTCAGTAGGCTGCCACTACTGCAGCACTAAAGGAATGTGCCCTATTGTTAGAAATCCTGACTGCTTTACACCAATGATTTGCCACTGCAAAGTTGCATGCACCAACAACACTTTATCGTTGATGTTTGGATGCAAGGTAGGATGTGGTTAATGTATTTAAATGCATGCTGTAACTCCTTTGAATATCTGTGCTGTTTAATTTCATGTCTGACTATAGATTTCAGTGCAAATTGCAATCTGTTGGCTATAAATTAGGGCTTACAGCCGATATGTTTTAAATGTTAGGAAAAAAATCAGAAGTAAAGCTTTCTTATTTCCCAGGGTTAAACAAGTATAGATTAACATGGGAGAATCTAATGCATTATGAAGCATTTGTTTTAGAGTTGATTGTATACTCAGCTAACTGTGCTAAGATTGCTAAACCACTACTCTGCCATTTGCCTGGCTTTATTGATTTGTATGTGTATACTGTTATTAAAAAACACAAACCAGCAAGGTTGAATATATTCTTTTTCCATTTGTATTGCTGACATGGTTTTTAACCAGAAAAGCAATACTAAAGTATACAACCCTGCACTCTTTGTAAGAAGGAAACAAAGTGATATCCTGAACCCATTTTTAAGTCTACAGGCATATCTTTAAGTGTTTTCTTCAAGGGACTGGACAATCATTTAATTTTTCATTTAAATTTAAAATCATAAGGTGGCGCAGTTAGCCAGAGAAGTTTCTTTTTTGGCTGTGTAATGCAATCCCATCCCACTTTTTTTTAACAAAGGTGCTGGATTGGACTATATTTTTCCCCATATACATAATGACTTGACATTTGAGTATAACAAATGTTTTTGTTGTTTTACTGAAATAATTCAAAAGTAATGACATGATGTTAAAACTTACTGGCTTGGGGTAAATAAGTTTGGTTCTTGGATCACTGGGTCAATCATAATGATTTTAAAGGGGGTTACAGATTTCATCCCTTTCCTTTTCCCTGCTATCCTTAAATACTGGATTATATTAAAACCATTTCCCTGTGTTCTAAATAGAGTAGGAAATGAGCAGTTATATGAAAAAAAAAAAAAAGTAGTGATAGTAATTATTTTAAATCATCTGTGTAACATTGTTAATCCTCAAAAATAGCTAAGATACAAAAATCAAATTTTAGTTATAGAGTCCACAAATGAAGAAACACAGTATGATTTTCTGAGTTCCTATGTGACAGAGTAGCCTAAATAAAATTAAGAAACTTTGTGAAATGGGTTATAGGTGGCCCAAAGCTCCCTAAATATAGTTCAACTGGAAGTTAATGACAGATCATATATTGCTTCATATAATACACTTTATCTCAAACTAGGTTATAGTCAAGCATGTA
>WEIV01009472.1:0-17526 GCA_013390005.1 Calyptomena viridis
TGAGTACTGAGGGAGCTGGCTGAGGTAATTTTGTGGCCACTCTCAACAGTCTTTGGTGACTGGGACAGGTGCCTCAGGACTGGAAGAAAGTAAATCTTGCTCCTATGTTTAAAAAGAGCTTGAAGGAAGATCCAGAGAACAATGAGCTCATCAGCCTCACCTCAGTCCCTAGGAAGATAGTGGAATAACTAATCCTGAAAACCACTTCCAGGCACATGAAAGACATGAAATTGAACAGGAGTAGTCAGCATGAATTCACCAAGGTGAAGTAATGCTTGACCAACCTGAGAACCTTCTATGACTATATCATTCTCTGAATATCATAGGTTCACATATCAAGGAGGCGTTGTTAATAATTTTGAAAGTTGACCATGCAGTAGACACAGTTACATAGTTCATATTTTTTTCATTATTATTTATCCATCTTTACACTTTCCCTTTCCCTTCTAGCTCTTTTTAGTCCTGATGAACAGATACGGCCAAGAATGTCCCAGCTTCTATTGTTTACAATCACCATTTTTTAAGAAGGTGTTTTCTTTGTAGGTCAATAGATGATTGGCCTATGTATCATTTTGTGCAGTGAGCCAAACTGTTTGAGATTCCTCCGCTAACTTTCTATAATAAAAATTCTTGCACTAGGAAAAAAAACAAACAAAAAAAGAGAGACTGAGGAAATCATCTAGTATTCTTCTCTCCACTTTACTGATCTATCTGACAGTCTGTGATAATAGAGAGCAAAGATCAGGAGCACAGCGGACAGCTAGAATATGCCATGGTGCATCATGCACAGATCGGTGTATCATCACTACTGGCAGATCTGATCCATATCAAGTTGTAAGATGAAGCTTGGATGTACCCTTTCCTCNGATGGAGAGGCAGGATCTGGATGGTCAACTGGAGGAGATACTGGCTTCTTGGCAGCTAGGACACGAATTTTTTTAAACGTAAAAGTCAACAAATAACAGAGGTTTTGATCAATGATTGGATTGAACCTTGCAATGCCCTAATTATTTTGTCTTGGGTTTGGAGTAGGTCGCTGTTCTGAGATATCACTGCTGCTTCAGCCACGAGACTGTAGGTAGGGTGCAAACCTTTGAAGGCAAGTGGTCCCTGGTTCCCTCTGAACTGCTACCTTTTCATCATTATCATAATCTTCTTCTTCTTCATATGCCAATTTCTCATTGTTCACTGCTCATTGAGGTCAGTCATGCCAGTCAGGGGCAAAGAATGAAGACAGAGGAAGAGGAGGATAGTTGGCAATGGTGGGTATCAAATGGCTGTTGAGGGAACACTAAGATAAAGGGTAGAGAAGAGGTGGACAGCAGAGCATTGTTGTTTCTGGCCTGTTTTCTGGAAGCAACTAACCCCCGTAAAGGATAGAATATCCTTATGTATGTCTGAGAATCTATCTCATTCCAGCTGTCCCATAAATTTGTGAACTTAAACTGCCTAGGTCTTGGGTTTTTTTTCCCAATTTACAACATTTGAATGAAACTTCTATCTTCGAAGGTGTGTGGAGACAAGGGGCTTTATATTGATTCTATGACTCTTTGATTATTTTTAATGCTGACTGTGTGGGCTACAAAATAAAAATCCATGCACGGCTAATCCAGAACAGGTATGAGCATGCATTCTCAATTCTCTTGAATTAGCAAGAATATACAAAGCAATACTAACACTATGTCTTTATAATAAGATATACTATATTTTATATTTTTTATATTTCTAATTTTATTTTTAATTTTAATTCTGTTAACAGTATAAGCAAAATATGTTACAGTATAAGCAAAATAATGGACTGTCAGAAGTCTGAATAAATGAGATCCTTTTTTTTCCTATGTGTATTTTTAAGATTTTGACATTGTGGACAGAATGCAGGACTAACCTTGGCAAAGATCTTCTTATGATTCTTTGGATACTGAGGACGGGTAAAGGGATTCTCATTCTTTCTTTGAACTTACCAGGATGGATGCTGTATGACAAATGCACACAACAATGGCAATTTCTGCAACAACCGTTTCCCTAGATAAAGTAATTTCACCTTATCTGCCACTGTTTTAATGGCAGTTGCATAACAATTATTATCATCATACTAAGCTTTCTGCATATTATTGCATATCCCTTTTTATTTTAGGAACTGCCAAAACAAATTTCGTCAAAACCCTCTCTCCCAGAAACTCATCTTTAGTGGTGGCTAAAGAAGAAGAATAGGAATTAAGTAGCATCCTTTTTACAAAATATTATTCAATCTGTATGTAGTTTAAGGATTTCCTGGGCCTTTAGTTTCATCCAAGTCGTGTTTAATAGCTATTGATACCATCCTGTTTAATAGCTATTGATACCATCTATCCTGTGTGAATTTATCGAATTGAACTTTAAACTTTTAGCCTCTAAAGCAGTCTGTAGCAAGAAGTTCCACAATTTCATTGTATCATGTGAAAATGTGTTTATTTTCAAACTGCTGCTACTTCCACTGCATGCTCCATGTCGCTTTATTGCAATAGTTACACTACTTCAGTTACATTCTTTATGTGCTCATAGATTTCTGTGCAGTTGCCTACTTAATTTTTTCATAAATAATTTACAGACTGACCCATGTGGTAAGTTTTAACTTCTGGTAAAGGAGGTAAACAGACTTTTCCTTCACCTTGTGTGTGGGCATTTTTTTGCCAGGAAAAACCATCTTTTGTGAAACCCTGAGCTTCATATTCTTTAAAATTGTGAGAAACCACAAGGTTCAGGCCTTTTGCCATTCTTTGACATTTGTAATAACAGTACAGAAGCAACTACTTTTCCAGATTACATCAGGAAGCTGGACCCTAGTAATGGCAGAATCACCTGAATTTGCAATGTATGGTCTGTAGAACCACTCACATTCGTGATGTTAGCTAAAATAGTTGCTAGTCTAGACTGACGTTAGTCTAAAAAATTAACATAAAGTAGTAATATCACATAAGTAGCACAATAACAACACAGTCAAGTTCTTCAATGTGTTATACCTTCAACAGAAGATTTTTCCAAGAGCAAAAAATGCCTTCAGATTGTTATTGTACTGAAATTTTAAAATAAATATAACAAAGGATTCTTCAAACCTATGTAAGAGTTATAATTTTCAGTCTCCATCCAGTCCTGAAATATGCTATTTTTATTTTATCTATCAGGTTGGAAATTTAATTGACTGGTTCTAAGAAATATCTCTCTGTCTCTATTTTTTTCTTTTAAAATTTTATTGTTCGTTCCACTGACTTCCTCTGTGATGTTGAGTACCCCAAATAACAGTATGTTCTTTCATCTTGTTTTTTTTTTTCCCCAGATGGCTAACACTTCAAAGGAATCCAATTTGGAAACACTTTACTATCTACATATGAAGTACAATTTACATCTAAAAGTATAAAATGTGTTTCCTTCTGAAATATAGAAGACATTTCAAATGTAGAAGGATATTTTTCTTGTTTTGACCCAAGGAGTCCCAACAGGATAAGTCTTAACTAGTTCTTGGCTAGTACAGTAGCTTCCTAATGCACTATGGTTAGACTGATAGAAGGTGACACTTGGGACTAGAATCTACCCTTCCAAATTAGATGTCTAGTTTGTTTGGAACTGGTCCTCTGGGCAGGCCTGGTCTTGTGCTCTGTGCTGGACTTTCTGTACATTTCATGTTGAAATCTCACTGCAGAGAAAGCAGAAACAGGCCTGGTGAAAAGAACCACAAATTAAAGTGTCCTGCTATCAAGCCTGCAAAATGGTCTTCCCCAAGCAGCAGAATGGATCCATTGTTCTTCCTGCCCACAGCCTTCCTGGTCTGGCTGGCTCTGAGTTTCTGGCTGTTTTGTGGCTCATCTGGAGGGGTGTGATGCATGTCTACTCTCATTGCACTCACTGTTGTTTGGGACTGTGCCTCTTGTGGGTATTGCACTGCAAGAAATTGGAGTCTACTCAGCTCTATGGCCATTACAAAAGCCATGTAATGTTTTTCTACCATGTCAGATGAGAGTTGTTTTCCAGCGACCACGACTATCTCTTAGAGTGAGTCCAGATGAGGGTCACCAAAACGATTAGAGGAAGGGACCACCTCTCCTAAAAGAAAAGGCAAATAGAATTGAGTTTGTTCAGCCTGGAAAAGAAAAGGCTTTGGGGTGACCTAATTGAGGATTTGCATTACCTGAAGGGAGCCTGAAGGAAAGATGGAGACATTTATTACAAGAATATGTAGTGACAACACAAGTGGCAATGGATTCAAGCTGAGAGGAAGCAGGTTTAGATTAGATGTTAGGATGAAATTCTTTACTGTGAAGGTGGTGAGACACTGGAACAGGTTGCCAAGATAAGTTGTAGATGCCCCATCCTTGAAAGTGTTCCAACCCAGATTGGATAAAGCTCTGAGCAACTTAGCCTAGTGAAAGTTATCCCTGCCCATGGCAGGGGGATTGGAACTAGATGATCTTTAAGGTTCCTTCTAATCCAGGCCATTCTATGATTCTATGATTCTATGATTCTCTTTCAAGACATTTAGGCATACTTTTCCTTAAATGTGTGGAGCTTGGGAAGGAGGGATAAGCAGAGCTGCCAAAATTCACCATTTACAGAACATGTACAACACAACATATTTAAAAGGGCAACAGAATTTTTTAAGATATGACTGAGGACCAGTAAATTTACAGAACTCAGAGCTGAAAAGGTCTGTAAAGCAGACAGACTGGAAAAGCCATCTGTGACATGACTAAGTTTTGATGCTCACCTTATGGATAAAGGAGGACTTTGGTAGACTAAATCTCATAGGAAAGTTCATTTATACAATGTCACACTCTTTCAATAAAGACAGCCACAAAATAGAGCTGTGAAATAAGAATTCAGTGTTAAATCAGTTAAGTAATACTATGAATTCAAGAAGGCAACTGGATTCCTGTTGACTCTTGCAAGCTTCTGGTTAAATAACAGTTATACAACCAATGCAATTAAAGATAAAATATTTACACTAAAATCTTCAAAGCAAGTTTTTAACCATTGTTCAGATAATTGCTATTCTTGGATCATTATTTGTATTAGATATACTAAAACATGTAATGTAAATAAAATACTGACACATCAGTTGCTCTGTTAGAAAGCATAGGCAATGCATGGAGTACGCAACCTGTCCTGTCTCAGGTGCTTTCCTTCAGAAACAGAGGTAATGTGCCTTTGAAAGAGGTTTTAAACTTTTGCAGTGGTGGATTATCCAGTGTGTTTGGGCCAGTGCAGTAGCATTCAGCTATGAAGCATGAGGCTTTGGAGACAGTAAACTTAATACAAGACATTTTAATAAGGAACATAGAAGTAGAAAATGATTTTTTTCTTCCCTTTGGATAAAATCTGTCACTGCAGTGATGTAAGTAAAGTTTTGAGAGCAAAAAATAGTCAAAGACGGTATTAATAAATCTATCTCTTGATACATAAAATTCTTTAATATGTATAAAAAGTGATTATATTTTCCTGTACTTTGAATAATTCCAGTTCAAAGGCTAATTAAAAAGGAACTGATTATAGGAAAAAAAAAATCCTTAGTCTGTTTTTCCATATTCAATAAACACTGATAAAGGCTCAATAAAAAACAGCTTCATCAAAAGCTTGCAATAACATTCTCCTAAAACACAAAAGCAGTGTATACCCTAAAAGTAGCTGCAGTTAATCAAGTGTGTAATATGAGGCAAATAATATATTCTCAGGCAGCAACATATATTTACAGTGTTTGCTTCTTGATGATGTTGTAGAATAAGTAAAAAAAAGGCCAAACATTCAATGCTATATCCGAATTTTAACTGAACCTGGATTTATTTCTGCTTTACATTTGAATGCCTGAAAGTCATTTTAGTCTAAGTGATATTTGTTGTTATCACTAAACAAATCAGATTTGATTTTCTTGTTACAAATACAAACTTATCTCTCTTACAGCGTTGTCTGTAAGTTAAAGAACGAAGACATGTTTAAAGCTCTTGGGCCAAACTGCAGGAATTTTAAACAGGCAAACACAAACTACCTTGTGAATCTTCCAGGTTGCTTCTTTATGATTTCACCATTTTAAAATAAGGATTTGAGCCTGTCACTGTTCGTTCTGTAAGTAACAGACTAATATTCCTTACCATTTTTGGGGCAGAAAACATAATTAATATGCAATCAGATATGAGAGTTTTCACTGACTTACTCAAGATGTCATGTACAATGTTCTTGAAATGAATTGCCAGCACAAAGTTTTTCTATTAAAATAAACCTCTGGGATCTTAGGTTGTTGAAACTTCCTGTGTTATGATCAGTAATGCCTTGTGTAGAAAGTGCACACAATTTAACTTTGTGTTCATTTAATTTCCAAAGTATCTCTAGGAAAGAGTTTACTCCAATTATCTAGAAGACAAAAATGGCAAATAAAGTACTGAGGGAGATGTTTCACTGAGAAGGGGTTGGATTTGAATCATCTCTGCACTTCATTATCCTCCAATCAAGCAATCAAATTTCTTCACCTCTGGAATTCACATTCTGCTGATTATCATTTATGTACTTTAATTGGTTACACTGTAATTTCTGGCTAGACCCTTATGAACAAAAGGACTGTTACCGATGGCTCATTCACAGTTTTAGTCCCCTTTTAGTAGTTGGCTAACAGATTCCCTCCAGATTTATCTATCATCACCTACACAGCTCTCCCACTGGCTATAAAATACTGCAGCAGCTTGTAGGTAATTGATCAGACAAGTGAACTGTAAAATATTCATTTTCTACTTCAACAGCTAGATAAATCTCTTGGGAAGTGGATGAAAATATTGCTTATGCACATCAGGGTTGGTGTAGTAATAGCAAGGTTGCCGATAAGCAGGGGTCTGCTACAGACTTAATGCTTAATTCTGTTCCATGCCAGAGGTGGGGAGGCGTGCGGTCTCCCTTTGCCTGCAGCTAGGAGTCTCATTACACACTGAACCCCAGGCATCAACACCAATCCACCAGCCATGGTGCTTCAGGGATGGTGCTTCCTGTTTTAATTAATCAGGTTCATCTCGGTGTAATATGCCAAAGAACAAATTAACACTTAGTTACTGTAACAAACATGCTAAACCCCAAAATATTAATGAACTGGAGAGCAGGAGTGGAAAAGGACTGAAATAAAAGGGAGAGAAAAGGTAAAACCTGTTGGGTTTTTTTTTTGTTATCATCAATGGTAATTTTTACAATCTCCCTTTCTGAGGTTTTTTCACACCAAGTTTTCAAAAATCTGCCAAAGTGCTTTAATTAAAAGCATTTAAAAGCAACTGCTTACAGACTTAAGGGCAAGAACAGAAAATAGTGAATTATTTTCATCTCTATCTTGCTGGGTTGCCATAATAAGAGAATCTGAAGGTAATTAGCAATAGCTCTGTTTCCGACTTGTATTAAATGTGTATTAGGCAAACTTACCCAAGTCCAGATTATACTAATCAGAAAATGCATGCAGTCCCTCCACCTGCAATCTTCTCACATATGAAAGAAAAAGCGAAGATTTAAATATTGCAATATTAACAGAAGTTTTTACCCCAGTGGTTTGTTTTTGAAGCAGCAGAGAACATATGTTTGTTTTCCATATCCTTGGAGTATGGTGTCAGTCAGCTTAAGATAAGACATTTGAAATAAAAAATAATCAATGCTATGTATTCCACAGTAGTTGTGACCACCTGGGGAAGACAAATGGAACACTACAATTTTGCAGTGGAAAAGCAAGTGTATTATAGGTGCCGCAGCATCTATGGTAGACATGCTGACAAGTAAATCAGCCATTCTTGGATCAGAATGTAATTTGCTTTAAAAACAGAAGGTAAGTACATGTTGCTTTCCACATCAGCTAACCTCTGATGATCTAAATTCAGTGCCAGAGAAAATGATGGTAATAAATTGTTCAGTCAGAAAATTTGGACAGCACTCTAACACCAAACAGCATTTTCAAAACATACTTTTTTCCCCATTATACTAGTAAATAGATTTGTTCACACATAATCATGATTTTGAGGTGAAAACCCCTAGGCTAGAATCAGCTCCATTACAAATCTGTGTCATGGCATTCAAGGACTCTCTCAGATATTATCTAGTTCCTCGACAACCCAAATATTCTGAAATGTATTCCACCACCCCACAGATAAGGCAGGCTGTGCATCTCCTGCAAACAGCAAAACTTGGATTTTTTTTCTATGCTTTCTATATTCCTTGATGCAACTAAAGGAAGTAACTTCCTTAATAAACATTCTGAAAACCATATTCTGGGTTTCTAGTACCCCAGGTGCAGAGAGCTTTATCTCATATTTCTTTCTGAAAAAGACTGGTGAAGATGAAAGTACCTATTTATAATGAAAAAACTATTTGAAACAAAGAAACATTAGAAAGCACTACAAAGTAAAGAAATACAAATGAAAACAAATACTGGAAATAGTACACAGTTCCTCTTAGTGGTCCTTAATACAATGAATCCTGCTATTTTAACACTTTCTTAATTCTCATTCAGTAAAAAGATAACTAAAAACAAAAGTAAAGTTTTGCTAATAATGAGGTGATAATAAAGTGCACCATGGAAATCCTGTGCCTGTTTAATAACAGTGTGCAACCTTTGCTCTTTGAATGCAATTTGTGATGATGGCAATATATTCAAAGCAAAATAGATGGATCAGGAAGTCTTTTCTATCTAGGATTTAAATTCTATTATTTCCTCTAATTCATCTAATATGTATTTAAATAAAACAACCCTTCCCTTCCCTTCCCTTCCCTTCCCTTCCCTTCCCTTCCCTTCCCTTCCTCCCTTCCCTTCCCTTCCCTTCCCTTCCCTTCCCTTCCCCTCAGTTCTGTGAAGGACCAACTCTCCTTTATGGGTCAGAACTGCTTGAAAACATTCAAGCACTACTGAGCCTTAATCACCCTGGGTACTTTCCACTCACCTTTATGTTGAACTCATCTCTCTTTTTCTATCTATATGACACAGAAAATGTATTTTATAAATACTATATTGCTGAGAAGCATGAAGAAGACACTGATCTATGAGCCTGGGAAGAAGCTACTAGAGGGAAGATCTTCAAATGTTTGTTTCTGTCCCTCAGGTTTAGGGCATTTTGCAGAGCACTATTGGTGGGTTAAAAAAGAATGAAAAATGAATTCTTGAATGTAAAGAAAAAGACAAAGAGAGGCTCTAACATAAACAGAAAAAGCAGCAGAATAAAAGAAGAGAGAGAGCAAGGCTAGAGTTAAGAAGAGAAGAGAAAGAGGAGAATGCCTGCAAGAAGAAAGGGAAACAAACACAGGGAAAGGCATATATAAGGGAATGGACTTCTCTTTCCTTCTGCTTTGCCTTGTAATTGCATACATTATTGATTGGTGCATTGATGAGTTCCTTTATTGTAAGTGCTATATTAAAACATATAATTAATATATTAAAATTTGTTACCATAAATTCACCAGAATATAATCACACTGTAGTTGCTTCCTTTGAAATCACCATACTCTCTCAGCTGCCTCTGCCTTTTATTATTAAAAAAATTCTTCATGCATCTGCGAATCTGCTCCAAAACACTACTGTCCCAGTCTGAGCACCTTGGTACTTACAGCACACCAAGTACAAGTAAGTTCTAGAATCTAGGCATCGTCCTTAGAGTAGTTATTATAACAATATATTGGGGTTGTGTGGCAAGGTATGGATAGCATGGGAACTGCAGGGGTTACTTCTGTGAGGAAATGCCAGAAGCTGCCACCATGTCAGACAGAGCCAGCATTAGATGTCTCTGAGACAGATGCCTGGCCAAAGCAGAGGAAAGAAGCAATGTTGGTAGTACATCTGTGATCATGTATTTAAGAAAGGGTAAAAACCACTGTGAAGCACCCATGAGAGAGGAGTGAGAATATGTGACAGAAACAGCCCTGCAGACATCAAGACCTGAGAAAAAGGAATGGGAGGAGGGGCTCCAGGTGCTGGAACAGAGATTCCCCTGCAGCCCACGGTGCAGACCTTGGTGAGACAGCCTGTGTCCCTGCAGCACACAGAGGTCCATGGAGCAGAGATCCACCTGCAGCCCATGGAAGACCCCACACTGGAACAGGTGGATGCTCAAAGAAGGCTGTGAGCCAGTGAGAAGCCCACACTGGAGCAGGCTCCTGGCAGAACCTGTAGACCTGTTGAGAGAGGAGACATGCTGGAGGAATTTTGCTTATAGGACGTGTGACCCTGTGGGAAACTGGAGCAACCTGTTCCTCAGAAATTGTACTTGTCACTTCCCAGGAAATGCCGTAGTTCACAAACTGTCTTCTGTACAGGTTGGAGTGGGAGGAACAGCCCTGGTGGAAGGATGCAGTGAAATGCTTAGGGCTTGCAAATGTGAGGGATATGTATTCTAATCCTTGTCTTAAAAAATGCGTTCTGTATTTTAAATTTTATAGTGGCTGCAGAGAAGAATGCAATTTCAGGAATAGACATCTTTATGTGCAATACAGATACTGTCCCAGTGGAAGAAATACTGTATCTCCTGCTTAACAAGTGAGTGCTCTAAGCTTTAGGCCATTATAGAAGATGATCTTCAAGTCTCAGATCCCTTGTGTTGAAGGAAACACAGAAATAGATGTTACATTCCCTTTCCCCAAGTAACTATTATGCTCTTCTGTGTGCAAATAATGGTGAGACTAAGACCATTTTCTATAGGGTATTATATACAGCAAGAGTCTAAGTATTTGCAGCAATATTTCAATTGGAAACACAAAACCTCACAAATAACACATAAAAATCTTAGTATACTTTGTATCCATCTACAAGCAGAAGAGACAGAACTGTCTTATGGTGAACAGCTTTCTACTGCTTTTCATTTTCTCTGAATGCTTTATCTCTCTGGACTTGGCCATTTTTAGGCTATTTATATGTGATGGGTCTGATCTTGTTTTTATGATTTTTCCCTTTCCTCTTTGTTTTGTCCTGGCATTGGCTGGAGCAAGGGCAGCCACCCAGCTCGGTCCCACGCATGCATCCCAGTCCCCAGTGTGCTGCAGCAAAAAGGGGTCCAGGCAGGCCCGTGCTCCTGTGATGGACATTCCACCTGGAGCGTGTGCTTAAGCCCCAGGTGGAGCTGCTGCTGTTGTGACGTGGGGTGGGGGGGCATGGGGAAAGGACCTGTGAGGACTTTCCATTTCACATGGAACACTGGGAAAGATTTTACAAGGGGCTGCCATCTCTGCTCTCTCAGAGTTGTGCCCACAGCCGTGTGCAGACGCATCTCTGCTGCAGCTCCCGGGAGCCAGCACTGGTGTTCGGCAGTGCCTCCATCCTTTTTCCTCAGCTTCTCCAGTGCACATTTGCTCCCCTCCTGCCGTTTCTGACAGAGGACCCGTAGCAACGAGGCATTTTCTGATAATTCACTGCCGTGATCCGGAGTGCTCTGTCAGAAGTGTGGGTTTGTTTAACTCCTCAAACCCCCATGCCCTGAGTGACCCAGGCCCATCCCTGGGTACAGGCAGCTGCCATTCCCACTCTGGCCTCCCTTTGTGGCCCCCTGATCTACAGTGGTCGTCATTTTGAGTTCTTTCTCAGCCATCTCCCCCTCCCGATGCCACGCCAATGTCCCCTGCTGATCACTGGAAAGCACTGCAGCCCCTGCCACCCCAGTGTTCCCTGCTGGTCACCAGAGGCAAGTGCAGCCTCTGCCTTTTCTTCCCAACGCCCCCCTGCTGCATCACTGTTATCGCTGCACCCAGGATATATCGGAAAAAAGACACAACTGGTGTTTAAACAGTTTTGGGCTATAATTTTTTGTAGGTTTATCCTTTTTCATAGCTTTATTTAAATACACATTTACACTGTCACATATACAGTCACATATACATACATATATATATATATTCATAATATATACATATATATACACCTAAGAAAGCTGTTGCTACTCCATACATTTTTTCGTCTCATATTTCTAAATTTAATGTGATTAACTGTCCAACCCAGGACATTATGCTATGGCTATTTTTCCTTTAACCACTGTAGTTTTTTCCAAGCATTAACAGTCATCCTTACATAATTAATTTAAAAGCTGATAAGCCCTTTCCTTTTGTTGTACAAATCTGATGTGTCAGTTTTCCCCTCAGTGCTGAAATGCAGGGCTGTATGCAAGATAGTTCTTTTGTTCATTTAATCATCTACCTGCCTTTCTATAAAGGACTCTATCCCACTTTCAACATCAATATGTCAAAAGTTCTTTTCACCATTTTACTTTTTTTTTTTCCAGTTCCGTTTGGTTATCAGAGATTTAACTGAATAACTATAGTCAATGCCTTTGCAGTCAAAAAGTTAAATTGCTCTAGCTGCTGTCATGAATCTAGATAATTTACAAAGACTCCTCTTCCCGATTCATTCTCTTCATTTCGACAGAACTCTCCCAAGTACATATGCCAGCTATGATTTGAAGGAATACCACATTTCCAGCAGGTTTGGGGACAAAGAAACAAAGATAAAGGGCAGTATATATGTCCCTGATTAAAATATTTATTGTTTTGGATTTTTTACATATTCCTTATTTGGGTCTTCTTACATCTGTGCCATCTCTATTCAAAGTTGAAATAATGTTTTTTGTTTATTTTCAAAATATCATTTTTCTTACTCCAGTCTTTCCTATAGAAAACAAGAACTGGATTGCAGTCCCCTATTTAGAGGTCTTTTTTTCAAGTAATTGAGACAATTCCATAAATTTCAGTGCAAATGGCATAGTTGAAGACCAAAAGGTGACATGGCTTGACAAAAAGTAATCTGGACTACAATGGAGAAAAAAGAAATGCATTCCATAGATATTTGAAAATAAGTTACTCCTTCCTGTGTTCAAGAGAGAACAAATGAAAAAAAATGATTACCCAAACAAATGTGGTGAGTAAGAACATTGGAATCATGTTTTCTCCTAGACCTATTCCTTAGTGGTACAGTTAACTTGAAGACTATACCCGAGTTTGCAAACTTGCCAGGGGGAACTGTTGGAGCACATTGCTTCCTTCACTAATCATTGTAATTTGATTTAGTAAAGCATTTCAACACAATGCTTATTTATTCCATTCTCACTTCTAGATGTTCCTCTTCATCTCCTAATCCTTTCTTTTCTTTTGCAAATATCTATGGACTTTGCTCCGGAGGTTGGCAAAAACATCTACCAATAAATCAGGATTAATTACTGGTTTGCATGTAGGTACTCAGGAATCTTATAGCCAACTGTTCGTGTTTGGAATGCATCACACACCATGCAATATCTAATCACACAACTGAATACCTTGAATCCATGCCCAAAGCTGTGTTTTACATTCATAAAATAACAACTGTGATATCACTCAGCAGCTGTTTTGCAAAAGTATATCTACACTAACAACTATCAGAATTACAGATTCAATATAAAGTTGTTAAACAGTAATTCAAAAGTGATTTAGAAGTAGCTTGAGGTGCATATGAAATCCAGTGTATCTCAGATTGAAGCATAATTCAGAGAAACATATAGAAAACATAGTAAACATTTTACACGTGAACATAAATTACAACCTTAATTGTTGTTCTACCCTGTATATTTCTGTATGTTTTGAAACAGAAATCCTACATTTGAAAACCTGGAATAATGAGACTAGAACATGAAATAAATGTTTTTATTACTGATAAAAATTAAAACACCAAGAATGTCAAATCAGATTAAGATGAAATGTACAACTCTTTAGCCCATAATACAGTCTAAAGAAGCAAGAATTTAATTTTCAATGCCGTTTCATAATTGTCCACAGAACAAAGAGATAATTCAAATGAATATTTTTCTATTTGTCTATCACATATTTATCCTTTTAGAATTACTGCAGTTATCATATTACTGTTGAAATATTTTTGTCTGTTCCTGTTTGCTTGTGTTACAGTAGCAACTAAGGGTCTTTGTCTATAAAAAGGACAGAGAATGTCTAGATCTATACTTACCAAATAAACACCTCACAAAGCCATCTATTTAAAGCTCAAGACTTACTAGATCTTTTGCTATTCAGTCAGAATTAATTGATCTGTTCAGGGCACAATTAACTGTCTTTTCAGATCTGTTGTTCCCTTTTGTACCAACTGTTCTACAGAAGGCAGCTTATTCACAATATAAGGAGAAGAAGAGCATGTGCAAAGAGCCAACAGCAACTTGTAATACAATGAAGTATTGAGAAAAGGGTTGTTGTTGCTCAGTGAAGAATAGTCATGTGAAGCAAAAGATTTCAGAGAGCTTAGAGAAAATAGAAAGAATTATCTTGAACATGCTTTAAAGGGTTCCTCTTAAATAGAAAACAAGATAAACTATGTTTCTTTTCTTCTTTACACTGTTAGAAGAAGGTGGAAAATTTTAACTTAAATTTTTAGCTATGTGAATCTCAAATATTATACATAATCTTGGGCTTGGTAAACATAGAAAAATTGCTAAGAATGAGCATAGGCCTTCTTTCTAAATGAGATCAACAACTTTCTTTAGAATTTTTTTCATGGCATTTGTGCTGACAAAATTTTGTATCAGTCTTAGTACACTCTGAGGTGCTATGGATTTATGTCATTAGAAGCAGAGGATTTTATGTCTTGTTGCCCTGAGAGGGGACAAGTATAAATGGAAGAACAGATTTATCACTCGTCAAAAAAAATACAAAACCTGCCCACTTATGTAAGTATTGCATAAACCTACCTGGAATGTCTGTTCCAATAATAATTCAATCTACTCAGCCCTGAGAATAAATGCTAATGATGAATGTTTCTTAATTTAACCAGTCCATCTGTCTAGTTAAATTTATCTTTTACTTCAGAGTAGAAATGGAGTATGACAAAATATCCACACTAGGTAAATTGGAGGTGGTGCCTAATAGGAGTTAAACAGCCACAAAAACTCTTATATGAAAAAGCCTTCTTGTCCATAGAGAAAAGGGAAAAGAGTATGGCTATAGAGGGATTGACAGATTACCCAGAACAAAATATAATAACAGTCTTACATTAGGTTCCTAGCATGTGCTAGCATGTGCTACTGGCAGCACAAGGATCCATTTGAACTGGCTGTCACTACTGTGAAGAGAACATGTTTGCCAGCATTCCTTATCATGGTTTTCTGCAGGCTTGCACATATGGAAATTATGGTGTGAGGTTGACTAGGGTGATCCAAACTCTGTAAAACTTCCACTTATGGGATCATGCAGAGAAAGGAAAGGTTTTCTTCAGAAAATACTAGACGATAATACCTTGAATGGCCTCCTGACCTCAACTTCATGGTTGTAAATCTAGTTCTTGCCTTGTAAAGTCAGGATAATCAATTTCCTGAAGAATACGTTAATTGTTGTTTTGGCTTTTAGGTGTGGGTCGAGGCAGTGGGGTGATTGGTTTTTTGGGTGGAGTAGCTTTTTTGGTTGTTTTTGTTGCTTTCCTATAATAAGTATTGACACTGTACTGTTCACTAATACATTCAGAAAGCAGACAGATCGCAGAAAATACAATATGCAAATATAGGTAGACAACATAATAATTCCTAAGACTACAGTTGAGTCTTCCTTGTACTCCTTGTGGAAGGAACAGAATTCTCTGATTCTGAGTCTTTTAATGATAGCCTTTATGTAAGTATCATCAGTCGATACTTACTAATCTTTTCAATTTTTCCTGCTTCTAATTTTTTGGTGCAGAGTTTCCACTGATTCTGTCCTTGTTTTCCTTAGTTTCTGACATAACTCTCTGGATGCTCAAGACCTTGCCATGGTTAAAATGTCTTTCCTGCGTCAGCTCTTGATTCCAGCACCTTCATTTAGGTACTTTGAAACAGCAGTCCTATCAGCATGTGCTTGAAGTTCCAAGAAGCCTTAAATAACTGAGTACCCCAGTGTGCTGGACAGTGCCCGTAGGGAATGACAGCTCCAGCCTGAAAGGTGTTCTGTGATGCAGGAGAAAAAGCAAGTGACAAACCAAATGAGCTAGAATGAAAGTGAAGGTCAGATAACATACAAGTAATCAAGACTAATATTCTTTCTGTCCTCTAACTGTTCTTGTAATAGGAATTTCATTTTATCCTTCACAACTGAACTAAATGGAGTCTTTGGTGTAATGGAGGAAAATGAAGACTCTTGACTAGTATGATCTAATTAAAAATGGCTAAAGAAAAAATCTCCAGAAGACCTGTGGCTTCTAGGATGGACAAGATAGTACTGTTATTTCAGTACGTCTTGGAATGCTAATATTTTCTAGAAAGCACAAGAAATAAGACTTGGAAAAAAAAATAACATGCCATTTCTCTTTAAATAGATATTCTGAAGATATTATGTTACTCTGCAATCAATACAGCAGGAGTTCCTGTTTTTATAACGAATAGACCATGCAACAAGTTCTTAAATTAGACAAAATAAGTGAAATCAGATTCAGGCTTCAGGCATCCAAGCAGAAATCTGAGGTGTCCAAACAGATACCTAAGGCTGGCAATTTTGGAAAACATTGTATTTTTCCTTAACCTCATATGACACCACTAGTGCCAGGGAAGTCAATGGTCTTGTCCAATGTTTTTGGAGTTACACACATGTACAACAATGTATAAAATTAAACATTTTCAAACCAAAAATTTAAGCTTTTTGAATTATAATAATATTATCCACAGTCTGAAAATTCTTAGTTTAGTAACATTACGCAAGATAAATATGTTTTGTCTATATTCCCATTACCTCTTTCAAAGGAAAGCTACTATTAGATGTTAATAATAAATTATAAGTTTTATTCTCTGACAACATTAATTTTTTTCAGGGAAATACACACCCTTTGGGATTCAGATATTTTTTCTGACAATGAGCCACTTTCTCCCTGCAACATTTCAATCTTCTGGTTTTAAAGTCTGGCTCCTACTAGAACCAGCTTGTTTAACTCTGCAGATTCTTCTTCTCCAATTAAAGCTTCCTGTTGAGTAGACCAGATTCCTTCCAGAGGGAAATGTTAAAAGTCAGTGAATTATGCAATATCATAAGGCACACAAAAGCCTAAAAATTATTCCTGAAAGCTAGCAAATTAAAATATGCACTTTTATAAATATTGATTGTGATTTTAGTTGAATATTCTGTAAAGCAATACCAAAATATAGTCCTCCTGATCACTATGAAAGGTTGTGAGCAGCAATAAGGGAAGGGAAATACCAAGAAGGATTTACAATAGGGAAGAAAAAGGAAATCAAAATTTAGCTTGGACAAATTCAGCATAATACATCCAAAGGAAGATAATTCAAACATATAAATAGTCAATAGAGAAGATATTTTATTAGGCAGACATGCTGGAAGAGATTTGGAGATCAGATGGATCACAGACTAGGTATGACATTGTAATGTGTGATAAAGAAGAAACAAATATATTAATCAATTTTTTGGTCAGCAAAGGCATTGGGCTGTAGAGCAGCAAAATAGTGTGTCTGTTGGCTTGACCCTGTCACTAATCTGTCTTGCAGATAATTTCTATGACAGAAGGATCAACTTCTCTAAGGGCCTAATTCACATAAAATTCTCTGAAATCAATGAGTCCAATGA